>OZ053305.1:30727906-31327906 GCA_964056655.1 Arabis hirsuta
TGAAACTGGTTAGTTTGAATTTAATCTGTTTTATTTCTGATCCTAGAAGCTGTTATTGAAGTTTACTTTTCTTTCTCTGTCCGGCAAATTTAAGAAGTTGATCAGTTATCGAATTTGGAAACTCTTCGCAACCAATGAGAGGATCATACCACTACACAGTGTAGACCAAGTGCCCTGGTTTGATATATTTTTTATCGGTTGATTTTTAGAACTTCATACTGAATTTCTAAGGCTGGGATTGTTTGTAGTTTAATGTTGGTAAATTTTTAGGTAAATTTGCATTGTTGAAATGCTGATTATGAACCCTAAAATACAATTATATTTGCAATAATTCTGAGCTGGCATTTGGACCATATACTTCCAAAAAAGTCAATGGGGGCATTCCGAGAATCGAACTCGGGACCTCTCGCACCCAAAGCGAGAATCATACCACTAGACCAAATGCCCTGTTTTAATATCTTGCTTTGTTAATGCATTGTATTTGGATTCTCTCATTTGTTGAAGAGAATTGATGCTTCTCGGTTGGATGTAGTCACAATTCATTTTGTTTTTCTGCAGATCATTGGTTGTGAATCTTGCTGCTTACAAAACGTGACAGTCCTCCCTATATGGAGTTTACTGGTTGAAAAGATTTATTGATTGGACTTTCAACCTCGGTATGTTTTTTTAGTATGCATTAAGCACTTCAAATCTTTAAGGGTGTTTATGTTAATGATTTCTCTTGCTGAAATGAATGTGAAATATATGGCCCTTAGTTTTTGAACAAGACCTGCGTAAAATCTAGGACTAAGAAAGATTGATCTCTAAGCAAAGTTTTAGCTTGAAGTTAGAGCATATAGTTTAAAAAGAGTTAATGAGGCATTCCAGTTATAGAACTTGGGACCTCTTGCAGCCAAAGCAAGAATCATACCACTAGATGATGCTATCGATTTAATTCATTCAAGTATTATGTTGTTAAAAGAAATTCTATCTGTTTTACTCTGTTTTTCACTTTGGGTTTGCTATTTCACTATTCCTGTTGAGGGGTTTATTCGTGATGACGCTTGAAACTGTTTTTGGTGCTTGAATCTGTTATTTAAAAGTTGTTTTGTTAAGCAGATCTAAGGAAAAAGGTACGTTGTAGATCTACTTCTATTAGTTGACTTAGTTGCAGCAATTATTGCAAAGGTGGATTGTTTGTAAGTTAAATACAAATTGTTGAGTTGCTGAATGTTAATCTTGCAATATCAGGGACCAATAAAAAAACTGATATTTCAAAAAGGACGGGTGTTACTGGATTGTTGGGCGTGACAGTAACAGCAGTGGAAAGAGTTTTCTTACCGGATTGATCCTTGGGTACGTCTTCCTCAGAAGATGAATCATATTTCCGCCGCTGCTGTTATTGTACGTGCAACATTCCAGTGAAACATGCTATTTCCGCCGTCACTGATTTAGATTCTGAGTCGGAGATTGAGTCAGATTCGGACTCTGAAACCAAACAGCAACTTTCAAAGCCCGTCGCAGTCACCACCGCCGCAAAGCCCACAAACAAGGAGGTTTGTGGTTCCGGCGCAACTCGATCGTCCACTGCTGCTTCATCTCTTGGTTAAATAGTTCTCTTTGTCTCCTTACCCTCTTTGGAAAGAATTGTTCTTGGTTTGTAGTTATTCTTTATGACCAATACAACGGAAATGCATGTTGTTCAAGTGTCATACCTTTTAGATGAAATCCAGGCAGAAAAATTCCAATTTTGTATCCCATAATTTCAATTCCCTTTTAGAGCGTAGCAAAGTTGTATGACCAAAAGAATTGCATATGCTTTTGTAGATCATTTAAAAGGTTTCAGTTGCTGCCCTGCCTGTTCTTGATTCTCCAATTCCTGTAATTGTTTTTTGTTTTTCATCGAAATTGACAGTTAGTTTAAGTACTGTTTTATGTTTTCTGATTGAATCTGCAGACGGGAGTGTTTTCTGCGTTGAAGAGATCAAATTCAATGGATGTGAAGTAAAATATTTGGCGTTACAGCAGTTTGTTTGGATGGGTTCAGCACTTAATCTCAAATACTATTACAAGAATTCCAAGAGCTGAAGTGAGAGAGATAATCACAAGACTGCATGCCCAATTCATGATACCTTTCAGTTAAAATGGTAAGGATCTGGTCCTTTGTTTGTTAACATGTTTACGAGCAACTAGTAGCATTTCTAATCTACTCCTGCTTAATGCAAGGGAAGTAATTAATGTTCAGTTGCTGAAGCCTAGTGATTAAATTACAGAGACGCCGCCAGACATGAACAAAGGTACGTGACAGTTGAACTTATTCTTTTGTTTGCCTTTTAACGCTTGATATAGTGAAAGTCTTAACGAAACAGGGTGTTGTTTTTATGCTGAAATTTACGTAAAAGATTTGTTGTTGAGTTTTTAATCCTACCACTGAAATAACAAACACCAAAGGGCGGCTTCATAATTGTAACACTTTTCAGCAAAGATTTCAGAAAGAAAAATTTCGAGGAATTTAGAATTAAACTCTGGACCTCTTGCACCCTAAGCGAGAAACATACCACTAGACCAAATGCATTGTTATGAAGCAATTTAGGTAAAACATTGAAGATTTTGGTCTTATTTTGATCTCCTTCTCTTAGTTGACTTTTAATAAATAAATATTTTAGTCTTGGTAGGATGTTCCTGGATCTAATATACGAGAGTTCTTTCAACTGAAATTGTAATGAAATTATCATTTGCATTTTGAGTATAAAATGGATATCTAGTTTATATTGTACTCTATATGAAATTACTTCAGTTAAACTTGATCCAATTGTTCAAACCTCTTCTGCAAAAAAATCTATCAGAAGTGAATAAACTTCTCGTCCTACATTTTTTTTATCAATTAGCTTTTTGATCTTGTTTGTCTAAACGCTTGACTTGTTCATACCGCTATACTAATGTCTCGGTTATTGACTAATTTTGTTAAGACACTAGAGAATACCGCTGAATTTATACCCTAGAGGATACCAGTTTGGTTATACATTTCTCAGTTTGGTTTGAACACTTACTAAAAAACTGTCAACGGGGCATTCCGAGAATCAAACTCGGGACCTCTCGCACCCAAAGCGAGAATCATACTACTAGACCAAATGCCCTGATGTTTTGTCTTAGGCAACAGCTGTTCTTACAACATAATTTTTGTTTTCTTTTGTGTTTGCTGTATATGTATATTCATTTAGGCACCAGGCGCAAGAGCACAGGTACTTTGAGGATCTAATTTTATTAGTTAAATTTTCAGAGCTTTATACCAATAGTGTTGATGGGGAAATGCATTTCACTTGTTGAAGTTGAGAACTCAGATACTAAAGGAATGCATGTTCTCGGAATCTCATGTAGCATTAAAAAACATAAACTAAAAAAGTAAATGGGGCATTCCGAGAATCGAACTCGGGACCTCTCGCACCCAAAGCGAGAATCATACCACTAGACCAAATGCCCTGTTTATTAGGTTGTTTAGTTTATGTCTTCTATTTGCATTTTTGAAGAAAAATTGTTGCTTTCTTTGGTTTTTGGTGGGAATCTTAGTCACTATCTGGTTGTTGCTGCTGCATCTGGCATTGCTGCATCTGGCATTGCTGCTTACAAACCGGGGAGTCCAACCTATATCAAGTTTATTGATTGGACATGAAACAGCTGCATGTTTTTCATCTTATTTTTTATTTACACATTAAGCATTTAACAACACTGGAACTTTAAGGTATTGTGTCTGCTTTTCTCTTACTAATGGAAATATATGGTCCTTAGTTGTTTAACAAGATTTGTGAAAATCTAGGACTAAAGAAAGATTGAGTTTGTAGCCATTTTTCAGCATTTAGAACTCGAGACCTCTCGCTCTAGGGAGAATTATATCACTTGACTAAACAAATTGTTGTTGATCTATTTCGGTTCACACAGTCTGTTTGGTGTTAAAATCCTTTGTTGAAAACAGAATGCATTTTTCACACTAGTTAGTTGAATTTAATCCTAGAAGCTGTTAGTAAATTCTTTTTTCTGTCCGGCAAATTTTATCTGTTATCGAATTCGGAAACTTTTCGGAACCAAAAAGAGAATCATACCACTAGACAGACGAAGTGCCCTGTTTTGATATCGTGTTCTATCTGTTGAATTTTGGAACTTCGTACTAAAATTCTAAGGCTGGAATTGTTTGTAATCAATTACATTGTTTAAATGCTGGTTATGAACCCTAAAATATAACTTTATTTGCAATAATTCTGAGCTGGCATTTAGAACATAGCTTTCAAAAAAAATCAAAGGGGCATTCCGAGAATCGAACTCGGGACCTCTCGCACCCAAAGCGAGAATCATACCACTAGACCAAATGCCCTGTTTTTATATCTTGCTTTGTTAATGCATTCTATTTGGATTCTCTCATTTGTTGAAGAGAATTGTTGCTTTCCGTTGGATGTAATCACAATTCATTTTGTTTTTCTGCAGCTCATTGGTTGTGCACTGCTTACAAAACTTGATGGTCTTCTCTATATGAAGTTTACTGGTTGAAAAGATTTATTGACTGGACTTTAAACCTCGGTATGTTCTTTTAGTACGCATTAAGCGCTTAATAACGAAACTTGAGGGGTGTTTATGTTAATGAATTCTATTGCTGTAATGAAAGTGAAATATATGACCCTTAGTTTTTTAACAAGACCTGCGTAAAATCTAGGACTAAGAAAGATTGATCTCTAAGCAATATTTTAGCTGGAAATTAGGGCATATGGTCGAAAAAGAGTTAATGTGGCATTCCAATCATAAAACTTGGGACCTCTCGCAGTCAAAGCAAGAATCATACCACTAGATGATGCTGTCCATTTAATTAATTTCAAGTATTATGTTGCTAAAAGGAATTTTATCTCTTTTAGTGTTTTTCAATATGGGTTGCTATTTCACTTTTCCTGTTGAGTGATTTATTCGTGATAACCCTCGAAACTGGTTTTGGTGGTTGAATCTGTTATTTGAAAGTTGTTTTGTTAAGCAGATCTAAGTAGAAAGGTACGTTGTAGATCTACTTCTATTAGTTGACTTAGTTGCAGCAGTTATCGCAAAGGTGGCTTGTTTGCAAAGGTGGATTATAAGGCAAATACACACTGTTGAGTTGCTGAATGTTATCTAGCAAAATCAGGGAGCAATAGAAAAACTATGGAGAAAAGGGGCATTCCGAGAATCGAACTCGGGACCTCTCGCACCCAAAGCGAGAATCATACCACTAGACCAAATGCCCTGTTGTTCATGTTGAAGCATTCTATCTGTCATACAAGCTGTAACCATGGCATTAGAATCTGATGTATGAGCTGATGCCAGATGTTCTCTGCTGAATCTAATGCACTATCTACACTCTGCAATATAAGTTTAGTGTGAATCTTGATTGCTTCTGTAATGTCTGTAGGCTTTATGCAAGATGTTCTCTGTTTACAAGTGTCTGAATGGAACTCAGTACGAGTTGTTATCATGCGTAAAATCATGCATCCTCCTTTTCTCTTATTTTAGGCTTGACGCCAAACATTGTATGTTGTGTCCAACTTTCTATTCCTTTCTATGAAATGAGAGAGATGCAGAAGCACAGGAACATCTGGTTATAACCATTCACATATTAAGACGAGTACGGAGATGGCAAAAGTCGTTAAAACTCGATTTTGACGAAAATGGTTTTAGACCATTTTTTGGTGAGTTTTCGGGCGAAGACGTTCGTTGGAATGATTGGATTGTGGGCACGATGAAACCTTCCCCGTGAACACTATAACATAGTATATTCACTTGACAAAATCAAAGTTGTTCAAGTGAGAAATGAAGATTCCAAAATACGTAGCTTAGAACGGTTGTAATGTTTTAAAATTTGGCTAAATGTAAAAATTAATAAATGTTCTACACTGGAAGTTAAAGATGAAATATCTCAAGTATATACAGTGGAGAATTTGTGACGATGTTTAAAACTTTGTGCAAACTTTTGTTGATTAATGGAAGGAGAAAGGTTTAAAAGTTTGTGTATACTTCGAGATTTGCTATTTGCCTAAAATTGATAGATATATTGTCTCTTCAATTGTGTTTGTAACACAAAATCTAATTTGGATTGAATTTTGTAACTTAAAATTCAATTAACGTTAAAACTTTATGATGATAATCAATCTCATATCTCCACAATTTATGACTCTTACGTTAAGAGTTTTCTTTTGGCTATAAAATTCAAGCCATCATCTTCTAGTGTTGATCATCCAATTAAGCAATTTCCTCATAATTTATTCTTTCTTTATATTTTATCTTGAGAGTAGTCGGAGAAATTTGGTTCGATAGATTTTATTTTTTGGTATTGGAAGACCAAAATATCCGCAGTTGTATCACAAAAATCTTATCGCTATGAAACTGTTACACTACAGAACATCTTAATTTTGTTTTTTTTACAAAAATTCCAACATTTTGTCTCTGAATTTTTTTACGTATTTCTAATTTGGTATTATACTTTTAGTTATTGCTCTTTAAATTATCCTTTCATATATTAGTTGTCAGTTCGTAGAAAATTTTGTTCCTACGAAAATACGTTTCTCCTGACGTATTAGGCGAAAAGGGCACACATTTATTTGATGAAACAGATGTGTTATAGGCGTTGAGGATGTTTGATTCTAAATTTGTGGCTCTAATATGAAAATATATTATTTTCCAAAACAGAATTACAAAATTTAAGAGAGATGATACTACTTTTTCTACTTTTTTTTAGTTGATTTTCAAGAGTTTATATAAAGGTGAATTTGGTCAATAACCAAAAAAAAAACTTACGAACTAACCAAAATTCCTAATTTAAGGATCAAGATTTTGCCACATAAGGCCATATTGGTTACTTTGCTGGTCTTATTTTTTTTCATAGCTATTGAAACAAATAAACTTTTATATAATAAGATATTTTTTTGGTTTTTGTTAACTATTTTGGATGTAGAGATTAAACTTACTGTACATGTTATTTTTTAGTTTTTACGATTTCTATTTTTTTTTAAAACGATTTTGAGTTTCTTGCACCTCCCTCTGCTTTCTTCCAACGGCATTCAAGGCGGCAACCACCTAAAGCAAAGTGATCTTATTTCTCTCTCCGACCACAATATACAGCTTTGTGTATCTTCTTCGACCTTTTTCTCATCATCTTAGGACACTGCTTTGGATCGTTTCACCGCAGTTGATGTCTCTTAACTTAGCGACTACCTTATCCCAAATTTATCGTCGGTGGAGCTGAAGTAGCAGCTGATGATTAAACTACGTCTGAAACATGTTATGGATTTATGAAAACCCATTCTACTACTGTTATTGTCACGCCCAACACTACAGTAAAACCAAGCAGCAACCTTCGAAGCCGTGAAACCCACAAACAAGGAGTTTTATTTCTGACGCAGTTCAATCTTCAGCTTCAACTTCCGGTCCATCAATGGTTAAATCTGGAATAAAACGGCCAGCGAGTGAAGGAACATCAACTGCGATGAAACAGCCAAAACAATTTCCAGAGATGATGAAACATGTTTATCCAGAGTGGTCGGAGGAATATGAGATCACTTTGTTACATGTTATTATTATTATCAATTCTAAAACTGGTAAAAGGACGAACACTTTTGGAACACATGAATGAGTTTTTTGATTATGTCATATAATCACCTTTAACGTTAAGAAACTCAGTGAGTTTCTACTATATATTATAATAATGATAGTATTAAAATTTAATTATTTATTTAATTTTTAATTTATAAAAATAAACCAAAACCAATCATACTCAGACAAGTGTCAAGGGAGTATCTTAACAAATTGCCATGGCCATCTCCAACCGGATCGTAACCTTATACGGCCTCTAAAAGCAAATTCTATTCTTATACACCCCTCTAATGATAAAGAATATTGTTTTGATTTTTTTTTAATCAAAATCGTGGCTAAATACCATGATAACCTTAATGAATTATGAATACTACATGATCCAACCAAAGATCCAAACCCGAATCCGGATCCAACCAAAAAACCAAACTTATCCAATCTCCGACACTCCTCCACCGCTTTCTTCCTCATCTCTTCTTCCGTATTCTTCTCCAATTTCTCCAAAATCCCATCTTCATCATCTCTATACCCATAATAGCTAGCATCTATCCTTTTGTATATATCGTACCTTGTTCTACGCTTCCTCAGCTCCGGTGGCTTCTCGAAAAGCTCTCTAACTCCAAGAAGCTTCTTAGCAGCACCGAAATAACGATACCCAGGACCACGACCGCTAGGATTCGGTATGTCGACGATGTTTCCATCTAGATTTGTCATCTTCGCCGCGTGCCTCGAGTAATTCGGACCGCCTAGCTCAACGATCCATCGCTCCCAGTGATATTTCTCCCTGAGAAGCTTGTTAATCTCGTCGTTGAGATCGCAAAGTCTGTGCTCGCCTAATCTTTCGTTCTGAATCTCGGCTACTTTCCGACCTATCTCTCGCATGATTTGTTGTCGAATCCTTTGTTGCCTCCATTTGTCTGCGTCGGCTAGATCACGACATTCTGATGCAAGGTAAGGTCTACGCTCCTTTGGCTTCTTCTTCTCTGATTCTTTCATGGTGATGAACCTGTTGAGCATCGACTGTGCTTTCTCTTCATTACGAGCCATCTTGGGATATTCGAAGTTACGATTACACCGCAAAAAATCTCAAACTAGCACAAGAAATCGACTCTTCTTCTCTCGATTTTCGTTTTGCTTAAACCCTAATTTGCAGGACTGTGAGAGGGAGAGACGCCAAGGGGAAAGGATTGGTGATCCAACAAAAACAAAAACTAAACCTCAGCTTGCAAGGAGAAAGGGGGTTATTGATATGGTCCCAATAAAACAGGGGATAAACGGAGCCAAAGATTGCTCATGGAACCTCACTTAGAGGAGCTGTACAGTTTAGAATGAATCCTCATGGGCGACTCTTCTTGGGTACTTCCAATCACTTACTGGTGTAGGTTTTCGATGCCACTTTTAACCGTATTATTCTAAAGGAAAACTTTGATCCAATCATTGAAGGATCAATCATATTTTCAAGTTGTTGTTGTGTTCATTGCTTGCTTGTACATATGTTTACAGGAGCTGAGGTTGCGGTTCTCTGCATAACAAAATCTGGAGAAGTAGTGAACTATCAAGCTTTCACAAACTCTAAAGGTGTTTACACAGTAGCAGAGACGATGCCAGAAAGTGAACGTTGGGACGCTTGCCTTGCAAGACCCATAAGCAGCTTCCACACGCCTTGCCACCGTCTAAACCAGGCCAATATCGGGATAAAATTCACTTATAACCGCCCTTCCGGTTACCATCATGCTGTGAAACCGTTTGTGTATCGACCCCAATATGCGCCATCTTATTGATGATTCAAAGAGTTGATGTGCTTTTGTATTTTTAGGTACTTATGTGTTTGAGAGATTTAAGAAAATGTGAAACGCATATTCTATAATGTATTGGATTCAGTACTACTAGTAATACTGAGTACTACTGTGTGTTATGCTACTACTTAGACAATTATAAAAAATAAAGTAAAACACGTTGAACACATGCGCCGTCAAAACGAATTAAAAATTATATTTAGTTTGCACATAGTTATACTTAGTTTTCGAGTAGTACTGGTTTGCACATAGTTATATTTCCACTGTTTTCACGTATAACCAGTAGTACATACATAAGATTATAACTTTTCTAGTAGTATTGACCCAATTGATCACTTTAAATATATTTGCTATCGTTTCGTATACTAAAATGTCTGACAACACCTTAATCGGATGTTTCACATAACACTGAGGCTAGTAACTCATACATGAACCATATGTATAAGGTATAGATTTAGTAAAAATATATGTTTTACTCTAAATTCTATAAAATTATTCGTATGTTTCTACTGCTACATAAGTATCACGTAGACACAGTTGTAGGTACATAAACGAACATAGCAAGGAAACAAAACGTAAAGAGAAAAAGAGAGAAAATAATCAACACAGTCATATTAAGTCATACATAGTCATACAACTCATACATAGTCATACTCAGTTATACTTAGTTATACCTGGCAGTGACACCATTTGTATCTAGTTGGGTTCCTGGACAGTGGCTTCCTGCAAATTGGGTTTCATACGTCCCCATCCTCTTCCTCCATGATACGAACCGTGTTTGTTAAAGAGGTCCTCTTAGTTATATCTAGTACCAAACAGAGAGTTGTCCCAAAACACATTGCACAGTCATACTTAGTTATACCTAGTAGTACCAAACAGAGAGTTGTCCCAAAACACATTACACAGTCATACTGAGTTATACCTAGTAATACCAGACAGAGAGTTTTCGCAGAACACATTACAAAAACATATTACACAGTCATACTTAGTTATACCTAGTAGTAAAAAACAGAGAGTTGTTCCAAAACACCTTACAAAACACATTACAAAGTCATATTTAACGATTTGTTATAAGGTTATAAGGTTACGATCCCCCTAATAACCCTATTTTAACGAAAAAAGATAATAAGAACAATGACACACCCTAATAACCCTATTATAACGGAAATCGGAAATCACTCTGTTTTTGTTGGATCCAACGAATTGTTGTGGAACAATGACGACAACGAGAGCTTATGTTTCTATCAAGATGAAGAAGAAGACGCCGGATTTTGACGAAGATCAAAGAGAGATCAGAACGTAATCTCTTTTCTTCTTCACTCTGTTTTTTTTTCAGAGCAGAGGGAATGGATCCGCAGAGAGGAGAGATTGAGGAAAGAGGGAGATGCTTCTCCTTTATTATTGGCCACGTGTCCTCTTTTCATAGGTTTAGTTTTTTTTGTTTGTAAATTATTAAATTGGGTTGTTGATATATTTAATTAGAATTATATATAAATAATAATATATTAAAGAGGGGTAAAGAGGAGAAAATGACAAGTGAAGGGCTCTAAGAATTAGGGAGGTTGTTATGAATTTTTTTTAGTTAATTGGGGTGTATAAGGTTACAGTCCTCTCCAACCCCCCCTCTATTTTTCACATTCCAAAATAGAGTTTGGAATCAAATAGGTAGTGAAGTGGGAGGTGATGTTAAAAGTGGAAGAGGGAACGTGGATCTTCATGCGTGGATCTGTGTAGCAGCTGTGCAACAAAATTTGACAGAAGTTGGAAGATTCAAGGTGGAGATTTGATTTGCGTAAAATATGAGGGGCTTGTACCGTTCGTTTGAATTCCTTTTGGGCTAAAATTCATATATAAAAAAGAAAAAGACAAACTCCAAAATATGTCTAAACTGACATTGATATGCTTAACTAGACTCAGAATCAACAAATATCATGAAATGTCTTCTTCAAATTCAGATACCAAACTGGCTTACAAATAAATATCACGAAGCTCTTCCACTATTATCACTTATCATACTTCTCCTCTAATCAAAGACGGTAAAACATACAACAGAGTGGTGTGACTCGCACCAGAGTTAGCTTAACCTTTTTTTCTGGGACCGTATTCTTTGCAGAACAGTTTGCACATTGTGCTGATCAGATGCAGAACCATAGCCTTTAGCTGTATCGCTGTTTTGAGCATCCTTGTCAGCTAAAAATGGTGACATTTCAGGTAATATCTCAATCCCTGCCAAATGTTGTGCCCACTTATACGGCCTCGATGTTCTGCTCTCATCAAATGCATGATCATTGCCGAGAATGAGCTTGGCTGACTGCGTAATCACAGAAAAGAGTCGTTAAAAAATAAAATCTGATGAACAAAAGTAAGACACAAAAAGGAAAAACAAATGTACCTGATGAGGAGGCTCAAGTCCAGCATCATCTGGAAATAAGCTGCATAAGGTATTTTTCTCTGATCCGTCCTGAGACTCTTTAATGCCAACACATACAACATTCAACTTCAACAAGTATTCAAACTTGAGCACGACAAGTTTATGGGATTTTGGATCCGGAATCTCATCATCATAAATGTGAAGTTCGACTTTGAGAGGATGAACTTGATAAAGTAGTGTTGCCTCCTCATAACCATCTTTCTTAGGTCGCTTTCTTTCCCTTTGTCCATCGTCCTCCAATCTTGGACTCTCTGAATCATTTAAAGAAAAAATAAGCACTCCATTCAGTTCATATTTTAACTAAAGGTTTCACACTTTCTAACCCGAGTTCTGTTCCGCTTGCTGCCGAGCACAAGTTTGAGCATCCTTAAGGCTCCCGGATACCTCAAGATCGATATTCTCTTCAAAAGCTTCCTTTTGTGCCATAAACTGTGAGTATATGACATAAAGCGGCGGAGGAAGAAGCTCCGCTAAATTATGATGCTTCAGCTTCTTTTGATTCTGCAAACTCAACTGGTTCTGTACTGGCAACGACACTTTCTTTAGAGACTTGAGATGCATTGGAAGACTTGACAGAAACTTCTTACGCTCTGCATTAGTTTCCAGCAAACACTTCTTACGTTGTTCCAACTTCGCTCGAAGCTTGCATAGTTCTTTCCGCTAAAGATGTACAAAGCTTAATCAAACATTCAATCAACACTTGTATGTATAAGGCAAGCTCCCAACAACAATATGTAGAACAGTGAATTCGAGGCATGGTTAAATTTACCTGATGGAGCTCGAAATTGAGTCTCTTAAGCATCAAATCATGTGAAGTGTCGTTTGAAAGCGTTTGAGATTTGATTGCTTCAGGAGCATCTCTGAAGAACTCTTTTTCGGATATGAGATCGATGTTGGGATACCTGGAGTTGAAATCTTTGCAAGACTTGTTAGCTTTGAGGTAATGTCTCTTCTCATACATGAGATTGTGGAGCTCCAATGTCGTGAAATCAACCGGAGATTTTGCTAACTCCGTCTCTGCTTTCACTTTCTCTTCCTCCGTTAGAATCTCACGATTCGCCTGCGAAATACAAATCGAAGCCAATCTGAGTGAAACAATCGAAGTTTTTGAGTGAGATTCTGAGAGTGATAGGGAACCTGACGAAGATTGATGAAGTTGATAAACATCAGAGTGAGTAGTTCTCGATTCTCGGATTTGGGGTTTCCGTTTTTCTTGATGGAGAGCATCCTCGCGACGATTGACTCGATGGAGGATTTGCTCTCTCGAAGAAGCTCAATCGGCTGCGCCACCGTGTCTGTCGCAATCTCCGATCTCGGTTGCATAATTCCTTCTCTCTCTCTCTCTCTCCGAATTCAGAAACGGCGATTCTCTCTCCCCGACACTCCAATTTCATCAGATTTATTAATATATCCCTTCCCATTTTTATATTTTCACAATTCAGGCCATAAATGTTCATATTTATAATGTGTAGACCCTAAGGTCTATTGTGTACATTTGTGATTTTGTGGAAATTTTGGTATATATAAATTAAATTAAAACTGTCCTATGTGAACAAACTTATTAACTATAAGACGTTACACTTTCTACCAATAGGTTAATTTGAACACCAGCAAAAAAAACAAGAGTCAATTTGGTAATTGACAAGATGAAGTAGACTAAAAGCAATTTTAGTCTCAATCCCGGTTCATGCCATGAGCACGATTCAGTTACCAGCTTCCACACTTAATGCGATGGATAAAGTGTCCAGGAATTTCATCTGGAGAAGTACAATGGAGAAAAGGAAGCAACATTTGGTTGCTTGGGAGAAAGTATGTCTACCAAAAGGAGAAAGAGGTTTGGGAATTCGTAAAGCAAGTGACATTAATAAGGCATAGATTGCTAAGGTGGGATGGAGATTGCTGCATGACAATGAGAGTTTGTGGGCAAGAGTGGTGAGAAGTAAATATAGAGTTCGAGGAATAGAAGATCAAATGTGGACAGTTGTGAAGAGTTGATGGTTGTCTACCTGGCAGAGTGTTGGAACTGGGATCCGAGAAGTGATATATAAAGGTTATAGCTGGGTTCTTGGCAATGGAAGAGGAATTCGATTTTGGTTGGACAAGTGGTTGTCGAATAAGTCGCTCTTTGAGATGATAATACAACCGTTACAGGAGGAGATGGTGAACATAAAGGCATGTGATCTATGGATGGATGGTAGGGGCTGGGATATTGATAGAATCGCCCCATATATTTCTGAGAATAAGTGGCTGGAGCTAGCGGCATTAGTGCTTGATAATGTCACGGGTGCATAGGACATGTTGGCTTGGGGAGAGAATTCTGATGGCAAGTTTACGGTAAAATCAACATATGCTTTGTTGACAAAGGACGATTCAGCGAAACAAGCTATGGAGGCATACTATGGACGAGTTTGGCGAGTGATGGCACCAGAGAGAGTACGAGTATTTTTATGGTTGGTGGGTCATCAAGCGATTATGACTAATCAAGAGCGTCATTGGCGACATCTGAGTGACACAGATATTTGCCAAGTTTGTAAAGGTGGAGTAGAGACCATATTACATGTTCTTCGGGATTGCCAGACTATGGAAGGAATATGGTATCACCTTGTCCAGGTGAGGAGGAGAAATGCTTTTTTTTGCTACAACTCTACTTGATTGGCTATACGCAAATCTGGGTGAGGGAGGACAAGTTGGCGAGGTTCCTTGGGCGACGATGTTTGTAATGGCAGTTTGGTGGGGATGGAAATGGAGGTGCAGAGATGTCTTTGGGGAGAAGAGGTTATGTCGAGATAGAGTGCGATTCCTTAAGGATCTTGCGGCAGAAGTGGTCATGGTAGACTCGGTAAGTGACCCGCTAGTACATAGGAGAGCACAGGTTGAAAGAATGATAAAATGGAAGCCTCCAAACTTGGGTTGCTGCAAGGTAAACATAGACGAAGCATCGCATGGGAACATGGGTTTAGCGACTGCAGGTGGAGTGCTACGGAATGAGGATGGTGAGTAGTGTGGTGGTTTCACGATTAATATTGGCAGATGCTCGACGACATTGGCTGAGTTGTGGGGAGTATATTACGGGTTATACATTGCTTGGGAAAAACAGATTCAACGTTTGGAGTTGGAAGTTGATTCAGAGATGGTAGTGGAGTTCTTTAAGACAGGGGTCGGTGAAACATATCCACTACCATTCTTGGTACGGCTGTGCCATGGCTTTTTATCGAAGGACTGGGAAGTTCAAGTTTCTCATGTGTATAGGGAGGCTAATCTTCTTGCAGATAGATTAGCAAACTATGTATTTTCTTTACCGTTAGGTTTTCATGCTTTTGATGTGGTTCCACCATTTGTTGCAGAGATCTTGAATGAGGATGTCATTGGACTGCCTCGGCCAAGATAAGTATGCATATAATTGTTTAGTTTACTTTAATAATATCTGGGAGAAATTTCTCTTGGTCATTCACCAAAAAAAGAAGAAGATGAAGTATACTTATTAGGAAACCAACAAAGAGAATTTTGATGTGAGGTAAATGACAAAAGGGTATCGAATAAAGTGAATATGCAATAAATAATCCATGCAGTTTCTAACTCCTGCGCGTGGGAGAAGCATGAGGCAAAGTGATTAAAAGACGACGTGACGCAAGCATACATAGGCAAGTGGGTGGTTGGGTAAAATGAAGCAAATAAGCATTAAAGATGAAGAGAAGAAGATTTGAGCAGGAGTTTGAGTTTTTTTGGCTGATGCCTTAATTTTAAGGTCTCAATAAATAGAATTGCAGTGTTCCCACATTTGTAGACCTATTCAAGAAAGATCAGAGAGAAAACATAAAGAGTTGGTGGTAAAATATCTTGTGCGCGTTCATCAGATTTGTAATAGGTAGAGCTTAAATTTAGATCTATGTCCTGATATAACGTGCAATAATATTGTATAGTCGACTAAAAGTTTTCATAAATGATTTATTTCAGGTGGAATTGAAATGATTTACTCTTAGCGATGTACACAGCGATCTCGTCTGTGTGAAACAAGGATGGTGGAAAAAAATGGAGATGGAGTGTGGAAATTTGTACGCTTGGAAGAAAGATTGAGCAAATGGATAAAAATTCGTGAAGGAGAATGAGAAAGAACTTTTAGAAAATCAAGGTGACACCAGTCCCTATTCATATCCACACAGACGGTGGTATGGATATGTTTTTGGCGATGAGGGTAGATTTGCACGAGCTGAAGTTGTATGTAATCAAATACCTTAGAATTGTGTAAGACTATTTAAATATAAATAGCACGCTACATATTGTAGTAATCATTTATAAAATACATTTACGACGTTATATTTGTTGATTATGCATGTAACAACATACATCTTTGGATACTGTTAAACATACAAGTATCCCAACTAATGTTCTCACTTTCCAAGATAAAAGTGAACAAAATCAAAAAGCAGGATATCCGTAAGACAATAAATATATATTACCAAATTGACTCTTATTTATTTAGTAGAAGTCGTACTTATTAAATGTATGATAGAAAAGCCACTTTAACAAAATTCATGACATTAGATAGATATCCATAAACTGATTTCAAAAGAATATCACCAAACCATTTTTAATGTTCTTCACCCATTGCTTCCTAGTCTCCTTCATCCTTTCGTGTACATCGTCAATAGTTATCTGGTAGCTCAAAAGATTATTTTTGCGACGTCTTCTTGAATTTGGAAAACTGCTTGGTAAGGAAGACAACAAATCCATAGGGTAGGATATCTGCTTTTCGCCTATCATCACATTTAGAACCATTTTGGATTACATCCCTCATCACCAACACACAAGAGCCCATAATCTACATGGTACAACATCCAACTTAGAGATACAATTTTAATTCGAAAGCAATACAATAAATAAAACAGAAGATAAGGCACTTACATTAGGATGAGAATGATCAATTGTTAGTGGAATTCTAAAAAGGTCCTCATCTTTCAAAACTATTTCCCTAAAATTAGCAGATGGCTATCAAAATAAATACCAAGCTACAACATGTATTACCCATCTACAAATCCATATACGCCGTTATATTTAAAGATAGCATGAAATTAGCATTTGGCTATCAAAATAAATACCAAGCTACAACATGTATTACCCATCTACAAATCCATATACGCCGCTATATTTAAAGATAGAATAAAATTAGCATTGGGCTATCAAAATAAATACCAAACTACAACATATACTATCCATCTATAAAATCCATATACACCGCTATATTTAAAGATGGCCTGTTTTGTAATATGATATATATAAAAAATTGTGGATTAGTTACTGGGTTGGGACGATCTCCTTAGATAGGATCATGAATTTGCGAAGGTGGAAAGACGGAAAACAACCCTAACTATGTACAACTTAAAATAGCAATTAACACGATTCCCAAACGGTTTTTCTCTGTCCACAAAAACGCGTGTAGGGAGGGTGGACATGTCCATGAATCTACACAATCAAATACAGAAAGTCAATAATCAGACGTATAGATGTAGAAATGTATATAGGAGAATCTATCTAATGAAAGAAGATATATTTTAGTACATTGAGCCGTAAGATTACAATTAGCGAGAGAAAGCTTATCATAACCCCCAATTTTATCTGATAACCGAGTAACAAAAATTTTAGATCTGTAAAAGATATGACTCGAGAGGAAATCGTAAACATGGAAAGATCATATCACTACAGAGAAGGGTGAGAGGAAGAAGGTATTCATAATGACCACAATCAAGAATCTATACAAATCATTGAAGTCGGAGTGAAGATAACATAAAAAGAAAGAGAAAATTTTAGTATGAGAAGATTTCGTACCAAATCTCGGTGAAAAATCAGGAAACTTGACAAATCGAAGGTAAGAAAGACATAATGTGAAGAGAGAAATTGTGAAGTGAAGAAGAACGGAAGCAACAAGTGAGGAGGCCATAAATATGAGTGGTGTATTTTGATGCATAGGAGAAACTTTGCATGTTTCTCATTTAATGCTTTATTTTGTTTTTGGGTCATAGAGAAGAGTTCGAAGTCGAGCGCATGAGGGTAAAGGAGAAGAATTGGTGGCGAAATATTCTCTCCCTAATGACAAAGAAATAGGTCTTGTCATTTACTTAACAAGACTCAACAATATTACTAATGGGTGAAAATACTCAAAAAACAATATCTAATGAGGGATAACATTGATGAGGCCTTTCATTGCTATGCTTTTTTTTTTGGACTACGTATCTAATCCTCAAGTAGTTGAGAGTCATCTTATCCTAGCCGGGATATCAAGATAATTGCATAACATGAAGGAGACTAAATCCTTCGACTTGTAGGGCTGAATTTTCTTATGATAAAAAGGAGGATCCAACATAAACAAATTCACTATAAGAGTTTCATATTATCTAACCTGATCCGGATTGGGTGATCGAATGGTGGAAGCTTGCATCGTGATTGCATTTTAACTACCCGCTTGGCGGAAGAGACCAAAGTGATATGTGAGACTAGAATATGATTTATGTTAATATTGAGGTTAATAAAAATATTTATATATTCTATATTAGGACATACTAACTCTATTGTGTATATATATACATGTAAATATAATGAATAGTATAAGACGTTCTCTAGTTTCACTTGGTATTAGAGAATGTGATTCTTGTGGGATGAACATATTTTTTAACTCCGTTTCTTATTTTTTCTTGTGATCTATTTGATTCCCGAATAATCATGGGGAACATAGTGAAAGAAGCAAGTTTGTATGATTCAAGCAGAGAAGGTGATGTTGATTAAGACAATGGAGAAAATGACGAGGATGACCATGTGTTGGACTTATATAGTTCTTTTCTACTTCTTAATTTAGGTTTTTGGATTTTTTTTAGCTATTTCTTTACTAGTGTAAGTAGAGTATATAAGGAAACATATCTCCTAATTGATTTGTACAGAGATTTACCCTAGTAATCTCTATTGTAATCTGTGTATAAATATCATGTAAACCTATTCTGTATAATATAACAAGTCATTATCTCTATATGATATCAGAGCAGGATCCCTAAAAAAAAAAACTTTTTTTTTTCCAGCCGCCATACCTTCTTCCTCTATCGATCTTGTTCTTGCTCTTACTTGTTACTATGTCTGCCTCAACCACACCAGATGTGTCCTCAGAAACCATCGCCATTTCTGATACACCAACACTTCTGACAGTGAACATGACGAATTTCACAAAGCTCAATTCTTCCAACTTTCTCATGTGGAGTTTTCAAGTTCAAGCATTGCTTGACGGATATGGTCTTGCTGGCCATTTGGATGGCTCCACCACGGCTCCACAGCCTCTCCTCACCACCAATGGCGTTGTCTCTCCAAACAACGCATACACACTCTGGAAACGGCAAGACCGGTTGATCTACAGTGCCCTGCTTGGTGCCGTTACTATCAACCTTCAACCGCTTCTCTCTAAAACCACTATCGCTGTTGAGATCTGGAGTACTCTTACCTCCATCTATGTAAAGCAGAGTCGAGGTCACATTATGCAACTGAAACAACAACTGAAATAGTGGAAGAAAGGTACCAAAACTATCAATGAATACTTCCAAGGATTCACTACTCGATTTGATGAATTGGCTCTTCTCGGGAAGACTGTTGACCATGAAGATCAACTGGACTTTATTCTGGAAGGTCTCTCTGACGACTACAAAAAGGTTGTTGATCAAATTGAGTCTCGTGATTCTTCTCCTTCACTCACTGAGCTTCATGAGAAATTGATTAAATATGAAGCCAAGATTCAAGTCATGATGCAGTCTTCATCATCACTTCCGGTCACTGCTAATGCTGCGTACTCCAAACCAACCAACAAGAACCAAAAGCCCTATAAAAAAAATCGAGGAAACAACAACAACCTCCAACATTAGTCTTCACAATTCTCTCCTAGGCCATCGCAGTACACACCGCGTCCATATCTTGGCAAGTGCCAGTTTTGTGGAGTTACTGGTCATAGTGCACGGCGTTGTCCTCAATTCCAACAATCTGGAGGCTCGTACTCGCAGCAACACTCCCAAGTTCCATGGCAGCCACGCGCAAACCTCGTCACTGCCGCATATAATGCTGCAAATTGGATCATGGACAGTGGTGCTACACACCACCTTACTTCCGATCTCAACAACCTCGCTCTTCACCATCCGTATACTGGTGGAGAAGACGTGACTATTGCGGATGGCACATGTCTCCCTATATCACATAATGGCTCTTCTTCTCTCCCTACAACCTCTCGGTCAATGACTTTACGTGATGTTTTATATGTCCCTGATTTACATCGGAATTTGCTCTCTGTATATCGTCTGTGTAATAATAATCAATTGTCTGTGGAATTTTTTCCAACCTTGTTTCAGATGAAGGATCTCAACACGGGGGCCCGATTGCTCCAAGGCAGAACCCGAAATGAGCTGTACGAGTGGCCGGTATCCTCCACACTACCATCCTCAAACTTTTCCTCACCTACCCCAAAAACAGATGTTATCTCGTGGCATAATCGACTTGGCCATCCTTCTTTTTCAGTTTTAAAGACCATTGTTTCTCAATTTGATTTGCCTTTTTCCAATGTTTTGAATAAAACCTTACTTTGCTCAACCTGCCTCACAAACAAAACCCATAAATTACCATTCTCCACCAATACAATCATCTCTAACCACCCTCTTGAACTTCTCTATAGCGATGTTTGGACATCACCAGTTATATCGGTTGATAACTACAAATACTATCTAGTTATCATCGATCACTTTAATCACTATACATGGCTTTACCCACTCAAACAAAAGTCTCAAACCCGTGAAGCCTTCATTGCCTTCAAAGCCCTCGTCGAAAACAAATTCCAAAGGAAGATTGGGACTCTCTATTCTGATAATGGGGGAGAGTATATTGCTCTTCGTCCATTCCTTTCTGAACATGGAATTACTCATCTTACTAGTCCTCCCCACACTCCAGAACACAATGGCATCGCAGAGCGGAAACACCGGCATATCGTTGAAACTGGTTTGACTCTTCTCGGGCAATCCTCAATGCCATCGCATTACTGGACTTATGCATTCTCTGCGGCAGTCTATCTCATTAATCGTCTTCCGAGTCTAACTATTAACAACGATACGCCATATCAATGCTTGTTCAAGCAACCGCCAAATTACCTCAAGCTTCGTGTGTTCAGATATCTATGCTTTCCCTGGCTCAGACCATACGCAACTCACAAACTGGACCAGCGATCGATTCCATGTACATTCATCGGCTACTCATTAACGTAGAGTGCGTATTTGTGCTTGGATAAGCAATCCGGAAGGATATACACATCTCGTTACGTCCAATTTGTGTAGTCGTCTTTCCCGTTTGCTTCCTCACCAATTCCTCTTCCAACAACTACTCCCAATACTCTCTCCTATCCTCAACCTCCAATCCAAACCATACCAGTCCTGCCACTCGTCTCAGCTCGCTCCGTCGCGCCTCTGGGCTCAGATCCTCACCACCATACATAGTCGCCGCCAGTGACATCAACGCCACCACCGACATCACCGCCACCACCTACGCCAGCTCCTCCAACAGTCATCTCCTCGTCGTCACCTCCACCGGCTCCTACCGCCATTAATTCCTCATCGTCGCCTCTGATCAACCCCGACATCTCTGCTCTCGTCTCTCCACGCTCAACCAACCCACACAAAAATTTTCCTAATCCAAATTCAAGCCCAATTTCCACTACATTGAGCCCAACTACAACAAGCCCATCACCAATAAACACAAGCCCAAACCATATTGTCTCACCATCTCCTCCCACTTCGACTCCACCCTCACCGACTCCCGCGAATCCATCATCCTCACGGCCAACTCTTCCAAATAATCCTCCATCACCATCGAAACCAAAACTCACCAACCACCCCATGAGAACCCGAGCCAAAAACAATATTGTCAAACCCAACACCAAATACTCTCTTTCGGTAACTACCACACCAATAATTCCCACGACGGTTAATCAAGCTTTGAGAGACGAGAAGTGGAGAAATGCGATGTCCCTGGAGTTTGACGCGGTCGTTCGGAATGGAACCTTTAATTTGGTTCCTCCACGCCAGAATCAAAATGTCATCCCTACGAAATGGATATACACTTTGAAGTATCTTCCTAACGGTTCCTTTGACAGGTATAAGGCAAGGCTCGTAGCACGGGGGTTCAATCAACAATACGGAGTTGATTATGCATAAACATTCAGTCCAGTAATCAAGTCTACTACAATGCGGTTGGTTTTGGAACATGCTGTTCGATGCTCATGGCCGATTCGACAACTTGATGTTAATAATGCGTTTCTTCAAGGCACTCTCACCGACGAGGTCTATGTCACACATCCACCAGGATTTGTTGATCAAGATAATCCACATCATGTCTGCAAGCTAAACAAAGCACTTTATGGTCTTAAGCAAGCTCCTCGGGCTTGGTATGAAGAACTTAAAGCTTATTTAATTGTGGCGGGGTTTCGAAATTCAGTTGCTGATACCTCTCTTTTCACTTATCATCACGGCTCTACTGTTGTCTACATATTGGTCTATGTAGATGATATAGTCGTTACGGGTAGCAGTGATGCTTTGGTTTCTACTGTCATCTCTTCTCTGGCTCATCGATTCTCAATTAAGGATTTGGGAAAATTAAGCTACTTTTTGGGTATTGAAGCTACTCGTACATCAGCTGGTCTTCACTTAATGCAGAGGAAGTATGTTATCGATCTTCTCACTAAAACCCGAATGTTAGATGCTCGACCAGTTTCCACTCTCATGGCTCCACATCCGAAGCTCTCCATTCATTCTGGCTCACCATTATCAAATCCTAGTGAGTATCTCATGGTTATTGGTAGCCTACAATACTTAGCTTTCACGCGACCAGACATTTCTTTCGCTGTGAATAAACTATCATAGTATATGCATTCTCCCACAGACGACCATTGGACAGCGGCAAAACGAGTGTTGCGATATCTCGTAGGTACAACATCTCATGGCATCTTTCTACGAGCAGATTCTCCTCTTACACTCCACGCATTCTCTGATGCGGATTGGGCCGGTGATACGGATGATTTTGTCTCCACAAATGCATACATTATTTACCTCGGATCTTCTCCGATATCATGGTCTTCGAAGAAACAAAAGGGAGTTGCGAGGTCCTCTACGAAGACAGAGTATAGGGCGGTTGCAAATACAGCTTCTGAACTTTAATTGGTGTGTTCGCTTCTCACCGAGCTTGACATTCAGTTACCATCTGCCCCGGTTATCTATTGCGACAACGTCGGTGCCACGTATTTGAGTGCTAATCCGGTTTTCCACTCCCGAATGAAGCATTTGGCGCTTGACTATCATTTTGTTCGCGACAACGTTCAATCCGGAGCTGTTCGTGTTTCACATGTCTCAACCAAAGATCAATTGGCTGATGCATTAACCAAGGCTCTCTCTCGTGCGCGTTTCAACCAACTCTATGCCAAGATTGGAGTGACACAAGTTCCTCTATCTTGAGGGGGCATGTAGAGTATATAAAGAAACATATCTCCGAATTGATTTGTACAGAAATTTACCATAGTAATCTCTATTGTAATCTGTGTATAAATATCATGTAAATCTATTCTGTATAATATAACAAGTCATTGTCTCTATAGTGTACGTGGTTCATTCATTTTCCCTTCTCTATTCTACTTTACAAGTTTACCATTCACACTCAAAGATAAAGAATCGCATTAGAAGGTTGGTGGATTATCTTTAGGATCTTTAAAGAACCGAAGAGGAGGTATCGAAATTTCTTATATACATTTTTGCTTAAACACTCGAACACTAGTTGATATTTTGCTATTTTGATCGGTGCTATTTCAAAGATGCATATGGATATTCAAGTGTTGCTTATCTCAATGGATGAATAAAAGATACCAAATTTGGAATATCCTCAATTAACCTGCAAGTCTAACTTAACGAAGTCATTGTGTCAGGTATGCTCTTAATTAATCATCCATTCAAAAATTAAACCATATGGAACAGATTCTACAGAAGAAAAAAAAACAGATGTCATCAGTTGTAGCAAATAAATAAATGCAAAAGCTACTAATGTCAAATAATCAAACCCAAGAAACGAGTGGATAGTAAATTTAGCTGATCAAAGTTTAACTTCGGACATTCCATTGTCATGAGTTTAACCAAAGTTAAACTATCTTAGTGCAAGTTTGGACATCATATTATTTTATATTACATTTTCTGATAACTAACTATCTTATTCTTGACAAGGGTTTGATTGTTTCATTGTTTGACCTTTGAATTACATTTACATTTTTCTGATAACTAACTAACTAACTAACTAACTAATAGCAAGAGAGTATGTGTTTCATTGTTTGAACTTTGAATTAACAACATAGCCATTTTCAGTGTTAATTTTCAAATACGCTTTACTTTAGTCGATCAACTTACTATCATCATATAATGTCTAAACGTATACATGGTACAATGTATTTTTTCTAGATAATAAAAAAATATAATATATATATATATATATATATGTACATATATAATCACAAAACGTGTAATAAAACGTTATAAATATAACAGTTATCATGGATATCAAAAAAAAAATGATATGAAAAATGAAATAATATCATTAAGTAATCACATTCAAATAATAGTCAATTTTTAGTTTTTTTTCCTGATAAAAAATATTATTTTTTGTTTGACAAATTTTTTTTAAAAGTTGCCAAGTCTGAAAAAACAACGTACAGACAGTACACAACATAAAAAATATTGCACAGTATAAAACATTAAAAAATATGAAATTTTATTGTACATTTTCGTATATAGTATATATACGACCACACCGTTAAAATATTGATATGCATGTGTTGGAAACTTATCAACATGTATCTCATGCAGACTAAAGATGTAAAAGGAAAAAACTAAAAGATGTTAAATCACAAAGTGAAAAAAAAAATTACATAAAGATAATTTAAAAGTAGACTGACATAGAAGTTTTTTTAGCACATGATCAGCCAAATGCTTAACTTAAATCTGTCTCAATTTTCTATAGGAAGTTTTCATATAAAAAGACTCTATAGGGTTCTAGGCCAAAAAAAACAAAAAAGGTCCATTTTATTAGAAATTAAAAAAACAAATTGAGATTGTTTTTTAAGAGCTTTCATTTTTTTTTTTTTTTTTTGAAAAAGGCTAAATTCGCGTGAATCTTATGCGTAATCACCACTTGTTCATCCTGTTAGACGGCTATAAACCATCTTAGTCAAATATGAGCATAGTTTAAATAGTGTATAACTAAAACAAGATAATCATATAAAACAATGGATCAAACCCTTATCAAGAATAAATAACAGAGAATACATGTTATCACAAATGGATGACTTCAACTAATAAAGAGGGCTTTAATTAAACCAATCAATCCTATCAAATCTATCAACAAGGGGACAAATAAGATAAAATTAATCAATCCAACGCCATATCATTGCATTAATATTATATTACCCCTAATTAGACACACCATACAAAAACGCCATCTCTTTCAAGAACTGAAAAACCCTATCTAAATACTGACGGATTGAAACCAGATTTAAGCCACAAGTCCACAAGCAAGCAATCTTAAATTCACATAAAAAGAACACATTTACGAGACATGTGTAACAAAACGGTGATGTAGTTTGCATGCATCTCAATAGCATCAGTGTAAATCACGAAGAATATGCAGAAGTCAAGAGACATAATGAAAAAAACTGAAATCAATTGGCATACCTTTTTTTCATCTACGCTCAAATCATGATCTGGTTTTCTTTCTAAAACCCCAAAAGTTAATGCGGATTAAAAACGAATTTTGAATTAGAAAAATGTTTTGTTCATTCAATGTTATGAAATATACTCTATCCAACACAAACAACGTACTATTTTGATCTTGTCCCATTGATACCTATGATGTTATTTTGTCTGATGAAATATTTATTTATTGTTTTTATTGAAATATACGTAATAAAATACACTATTAACACTAATATATCGCATTTTTGGATAGTGGATATATCAAATGGCTATCTACCAAAATTTTTTTTCATAACAATTACATATATACATAGTAAAATTTTAGGAGAGATAAATATGCACATATATTTTTGAGTTGTAGAATACATAGTAAAATTTTAGGAGAGATAAATATGCACATATATTTTTGAGTTGTAGAATACATACAATACAACCAATTTAATTTTTATGTATAAAAGATTTTTAACATCCGTATCCAACTCAAAAAGATTGTAATATGAATATTTACATATTACTCAACCGAAATTTTTACCTCAATTTAAACTTAAATAATTATACTTTAGTCAATATTCAAACTTCTAAAACATTAAAACACTTAATAATCATATTTTCCATACTAGTTAACCAATAACTGAATATTTAAAACTAAAAATTCATAGATAAACAATAAAAAAATGAAAACGTATTGTAAATTGATTTAAACTTCAAATGTATAAATGTTTCACATACATACATATATATGAATATGAGATTTGTTTTATTCGAATCCGGATCAGAACGTTCTTAACTGAAGGTTATAGTTTTATAGAATTTAATTGTCTTTAAAATCCACATAAAATCAACCGTTATTGGATCATTGATTATAAAATCTATGTTAAACCTATTCTATTTTATATGAATTTTAAATATTTTAACTTATATATCAAAATCACATGTTATTTTGTTCTATGATTTTAAAAGTCCTAGTTAAATCAAGTATTATTCAATGCTGAGGATTTATGAAATAATTTGTTTTAGGAGTTGATTTAACTTGATTTTGAATGATTTCCAAATTAAAAATACAAAAAGTCAATTCAAAAGTAAACTTACAGATTTATAAATACTAGGTAAGTGTCTACGCATCTATAAATATAATTTCTTTTTCTAATAATATTAGTTTAGTTCTAAGAACCAATTTTTGTGACTAAAAGTATGATATAATCACATGATATAGAGGTAGAAGATCACATACACTTTTTAGAATCAAAATCAGTATCTTGAAATCAAAATCAGTATCTTGAATAATACCTGTTGATAGGGCCAAAAGCTCTCTAGTCTCTTGAATTTTTATCTTAAATTCAAACATGTTAGAATTCAAATACTCTAAGAATGTTAGCTGATCAATCAGCACAAATATAATTGTTAACATTTAGTTTTTTAAGTGGCAAAATGTTTGATCTTGTCGCGTTGGTAGCGTATGATATTGGCCAAACGAGAGATTTTTTAATTCGCGGCGTGAAATTGATTGTAAATTGTTTCGATTATTTTTGGGGATTAAGATCTGTAGCAGAACAAAAAATGAACTTTTTGTTTGTTTTTGGTATATGGATTGACCTTTTTCACTCTTTTGGATTTCAACGTACACTAGAAAAAGATAAAGAAGAAAAAAGGAAAGAGAATCTGAAATCAGAAGCCCATTGGCTTCACAAATTTTATTTTAGTGATAATGTAATATTCACCATTACATTCTTTTTTTTTTAACTCTTTTAATTTTTTGTGAGGCTATAATTCACACATAAAATTCCGTTAGATGGAAGGAAAAAATACCTAAGCATCTTTCAATTAATTTGTATTAATGTCTCTACTATATCATAGTCTGTAGTCAAATCCGGTAATTTTTATGTGAATTATAGCCACACAAAAATTGAAAGACATAAAAAGAATATAACTGTAACGCCCGCGAACCAAAATTGGGCTTCCGATTTCAGATTCTCTTTCCTTTTTTTTATCTTTATAGCGGGTATGTGTAAGCCCGAAAGAGTGAAAAAGGTAAATCCATATACCTAACAAATTTTTTTATCTTTTAGTCTACTACAAATCTTAATCCCCAAAAATCACTGAAATGTTTTACAATCAATGTCACGCCACGAATTAAAAAACCTCTCGCGAGGCCAATATCATATGTTACTAATGCGACAAGATCAAACATTTTTCTACTTTAAAAAAAAAACTAAATGTTAACAGTTAGATTTGTGGTGATTGATCAGCTAACATTCTTAATTAGAGTATTTGAATTCTATGTTTGAAGTTGAAGTGAAAATTCAAGTGATTAGGGAGCTTTTGGCCCTATCAATAGTCTTATTCAAGATAGTGATTTTGATTGTAAAAATTTAATGTCATCTTCTACCTCTATATCATGTGATTTTATCATACTTTTAGTCACACAAATTCGTTATCAAAATTAAACTAATATATTAACAAAAAACATATTTACAGATGAACTTGCGCATATGCGCTATTTGTACATCCGTAAGATTACTTTCGAATTGATTCTTTGTATTTTTTACTTGGAAATCATTCAAAATCAAGTTAAATTTCGACTCCAAAAACAAATTCTTTCATAAATCCTCAACATTGAATAGTACTTGATTTGAACTAGGATTTTAAAATCATAGAACAAATAACATATGATTTTGATATATGTTAAAATATTTAAAATTCATATAAAAGAACATAGGTTGTTAGTATAGATTTTATAATCAATGATCCAATAACAGTTGATTTTAAAGTCAATTAAAAATCTATGAAACAATAACCTTCCGTTAAGAACGTTCCGATCCGGATTCGAATAGAAAAAATCTCATTTTCATATATGTAAATATATGAAACATATATAATTTTGAAGTTTGAATCAATTTATAATACGTTTTCATTTTTTTATTGTTTATATATGAATTTTTTAGTTTTGAATATTTAGTTATTGGTTTAATATTTGGAAACATATGTTTATATAAGTGTATAAATGTTTTAGAAGTGTCAATATTGACTAAAGTATAATTATTAAAGTATAAATTGAGGTAACAAATTCAGTTGAATAGTATGTAAATATTCAGATTACAATTTTTTTTAGTTGGATACGGATATTAAAAATCTATTACACATAAAAATCAAATTGGTTGTATACAACTCAAAAATACATGCGCATATTTATATCTACTAAAATTTGATTATGTTTTTATGAAAATTTTGGTAGCTAACCTTTTAATATATCCAATATCCAAAAATGCGATATATTAGTGTTAATAGTATAGTTTATTATGTATATTTAAATAAAACAACAAATAAATATTTCATCGTAAAATAACATTATAGGTACCAATGTGACAAGATTAAATTAGTACGTTGTTTGTGTTGGATAGAGAATATTTCATAACATTGAATGAACAAAACATTTGTTTTTTAATTCAAAATTCGTTGTTAACCCACATTTACTTTTGGTTTTTTTTAAGCCAGACTATGATATGAGCGAAGAGGAAAAAAAAGGTACGCCAATTTTTTCATTATGTCTCTTAACTTTTGCATATTCTTCGTGATTGACTGATGCTATTGAGATGCATGCAAACTACATCACTATTTTGTTACACATATCTCGTAAATGTGTTCTTTTTTGTGTGATTTTTAGGTTGCTTGCTTGTTGGCGTGTGGCTTAAATTTGGTTTCAATATGTTAGTATCTGGATAGGGTTTTCAGTTCTTGAAATGGATGACGATTTTGTGTGTTTTGCCTAATTAGGAGATATAGAATATTAATGCAATAAAATGGCTTTGAATTGATTGATTTTATCTTATTTGTCCCCTTGTTGATAGATTTGATACGATTGATTGGTTTCGTTAATGTCCTCTTTATCAGTTGAAGTAATCCATTTGTGTTATTAATTCTTGACATGTTTTATCTGTTATTAATGTTTGACAAGGGTTTGATCCAATGTTTTGTATGATTATATCTTGTTTTAGATGTACACTATTTAAACTGCGTTTCATATTTGACTAGGATGATTTATAGGCTTTCTAACAGGATGAGCAAGTGGTGCCTACGCACAAGACCCACGCGAATTTTATTAAAAACTCTTAAAAAGAAAAATCCCAATTTGTTTTTTAATTTCTCGTCGGTCGTGATGTTAACTTTGTCGGAGGTTGCTGCTCTGAAGAACATAGTAAATCGGCGATGGATTTTCTAATTTCAAGCACAATTGCCCATAGCAAAGTTTGTATTTTTCAGAGGGACAAAAATTATGATAAAAAAAAAAGAGTATACCCACCCATGACACTAACTTTTTCTCATTGGAAGCAACAACTACTGGAGATGCATTATGATAATTTATATTCTCTTTAGTGGATTTTATGAGCAGAGTTTCATTATGATTTTCATATAATATATCGGACCACTAGATTTCTGGTCTATATAGCTAGAATATTTGGATTTCTGGTCCAATTTTTCTTTACCTACAATCTTCGAAACATTGACTGTATTTATGAGTTTTTCATGTTCTTTCTATAAAATTATTGTATGTTTTCTTCTGAAATCACATTGTATACCTCTAAAACCTATACATGAGGTATACCTTAATAAATTACTCACACAACATTTGAAATTTGGTACTTCTGGACCAAATAGCATTTCCTTTAGAAGTGTTTAAATATGAGTTTTATATAAATCCTCTCAAAAAATTTCAGATAACATCTATTTTCACTAGATATTCAAATTTGGAATATCCGAGGACATTTTCATTCTAAAGTCTTTAATTCCAAAACATTTTCATTATACTATTTGCGATAAATCTTCAAAAGTTCAATCGCGTTGAGTTGTCAGAAACATATAATGATATCACTAATTATTATGGGATTATTCATATAAATATTGAGGCGAAATTCAAGTCAATTTGTCCATCCTTTTTCCTAGACATATCTTTTTGATGTTTAGACTACTGGTCAATAAAACTTATCGTTTTTCAAATGAGTATAATAAAAACTTAATTACTTCTTTTCACTTATTGGACAATATTTCTATCTATACCTTCATTTATAAAGTAGAGACTCATCATCCTCATTAATCATATCGACTATTATTTAATTTAATATTGATTTTTATTATATTCTTTGGTTCCCTCGTAATGACATGGTTAATCGATATATCTTTATCATTGTCAATGATTTCATTCAGGTACACCATGTCAAAAATTGATCTTCACTTCTCCTCAGAATTTTAATTAATCATTTTTTAAGAATCAGTTGCTACTTTTTCTTTTTGAGGTTTTCCTTCTCTTTGGAACAGAAGTAGTCAATCACACCGTGTTATAGATTTAATAGATTCTCCTTCAGAAACAACTATTTTTATTGGAGCATTTCAACTATACTATAAGAATTTTTTTTTCTTTCTCTTAAATAAATTATCTTTTGAGCTTTTAAGTTCGCATCTATAAAGGATTTATGATAATTCTTTTTTTTTTAAATTTCATCTAGCAGCTTTTTATTTGATTTGCAATATATTTTGAATAGTGATCCTTTTTAATTTTTGAACTTCAGGTTCACATTAATATGTTCAAGGATAACAATGTTCAACCATTCTTCCAATGATTTTTTCCATCAAAACTGATGATTGCAAATCTTGATAAGCATATATGTAAATGATGGCTTTGAATACTACATACACGACTTTCTTGTTTTTTGCCAAATCATAGAAATTAAATTCACCACTAGTGGGCTCATTTTGAATATGAACATAATCTTATTTATATTCTACTTTATTCGACATAAAATATGTGATAAGTTTTGGGATGCAAAATAACTAAAAGTGATCAAATTTTGGATATAAGCTCACCAAAATTATCAATTTACTTGTCGATGTTGAATTCCTAAATTCTCACCCTCAAGATGATGACACTCTTAGTCCATCCATCTGGCATTGAACCCCACTTTAGAATCCACGTATATGGGATTCTTAATACTTCATTTCAAGATAATGAAACTTCTGGTCCATTCATCTGAACCGAATCCCACTTCTAGATTGGTTATACACGGGGTATAATTCTGGAGATTAAATAACTCAACCCTAAAATGAGCTTTATTTACTAAAATTAGTGACACATCCATGTGTCTCTCATGATAACCTTATTTTGCATAAGATATGCTAGGTGAAAAGCTTTTGGTTTTTCACAAACATTTTCAATGATCTTTAATCATTGTTCGACCGGGATGACACAACCAGTTATACTTTTATTTATTCAAATACTAGTAAACTTCCGGTTTACTACGATGCCAATGTAGTAAACTTCATGTTTACTATATACTTCACCACTTTTATTCTATGTATGTAAGGTTACATACAAGCATATCTAAGTCATATGCTCTTCTAGAGCATTTCACTCTTCTAGAGCGTTTGCATTGTCCAATATTATATTAACATGTGTCTCATAAATTCTCATAAGACAATGGCTTTTTCAATCTTAATTTTAAATATAGGCATCCGCTGATGGCAAAAAAACCTCACTCTTCTTCGTATGGTTGGAATAGTTTATTATCGGCTAAAGATCTTGTGTATCAGGACAGCCGTGTCAGATTGGGCTCCAGACATAACGTTGCAGTGTGGCAGGATCCATGGATCCTAGATAACTATCTTAGGTCGGCAAGAGGTAGAGGAAGTGTTTTGCATACTAATTTGAAAGTTAATCACTTATTCGATCAAGTAACAAAGAAGTGGCATCTCCCAATACTTTAGGAGTTTATGGACCAAAGGGATATTCACCTCATTCAAAATATGGAAATCAGCTCATCTTTTATGAGGGATAGCATTTTTTGGCATTTCACGAATTCCGGAAAATATACGGTGAAATCGGGATATTGGTTGTGTAATGAATTAGAGAAATCACATGTTTGGAAATTAAAGTGTCCATTAAAGATAAAACATTATATATGGCAGACTCTGTCAAGTTCCATGACTATTTTATCAAGGTTAAACAAACGAGGGATTAATTGCTCCACTTTATGTCAGAGATGTGGAGTAGAAGAGGAAATAATTAACCATGCTTTGTTTGAGTGCCCCACTTCTTCACAGACTTGGGCATTATATTTATCATCTAAGGGAAGGGAATCATTCCCTTATTCCTCGGTTTATGCAAATATGGATTTTTTTTTTGGAGGATTTCAAGGGGATACTATTAATGGTGATTGCAATTTGCAAGTTATTCCCTTGGTTATTGTGGTATATTTGGAAATCAAGAAATAAAAAAGTGTTTCAAGGGATTGAATCTGAACCACTAAATATTTTTCAGCTAGTGGAAGGTGAATCTTTGGCATGGAATGAAGTCCAAATTGGTTCAACTGAGGCAACAATAGCCCCAAGGGAGGTGAACCAATCAGTGGTCCACATACCGAATCAATTATGTTATCAAGTGGATGAATCGTGGAAGGAGAAAAATTCAAACTCAAGATTAGGATCGAAGAGAACATACTGTGCTTTTAGGTGCTCGAGGTCTCAAAAGCCAAATATCCCCATTATATTAAGAGATGGAAGCTTTACTCTGGCTATATCATGTATGTTGGAGAAGAGGCTCGACTGCTATGTGTTCGAGATAGACTGCTCAGATCTCGTCGACATCGTTCGACATCCCGATGAGTTGTGTGCGTTCTCCATCCTATCTGATAAGTGCATAGAGTTTTTTTTTGTAAGGAACTCTCCGACTAATTGGATTATCCATTATGATGGCGTATTTTAATTAAAACTTTGGTTGACAAAAATAAATCTTGAATTTAAATAGGCATGATAAATAATTAAACATAATAACAACATAATTTAAACGAAATATGTGAGGAAGCAAGAACGTGCCATATAATTTGCAATAATAATAATTAAAAATCAATAAATGTAATTATAAATCAATAAGCATGGTTTTCTACATGATCAAAGAGACTGAACATGCCATGAAATTATGGAGACACAATGTTAAATTGATTATATAGACAGTTCCTACCACATATGATCTATTCAAAAAAGACATTGTCTATTATTATATGTTTTTCCAGAATAATTAGGTAGCATAGCCTACCATAAAATCAAGGAAGAATCAAATCTTCTATTGGATAAATAATAAATAATTTAAATTTAGATTGGAACACACATAAATCAAAATCTTACCTCTTCTGTATGAATGGATTGCACATCTTTTTTGTATATGACTAATAAAGATATGATCATATTGATAACGTGTTATAAACTATATAATACAAGGTGAGATTTATATCATATATATGTGTATTTATGTATGATATGTATGTGTTTGTTTATAAAAAGAGATGAGAGAGAGAGAGAGATTCATTACTCATATCTTGAGCAAAATTCATTTTCATTATCTATTGTGTAATGGATAATAGGGGAATTTGTTTTCTTATCATGGTGGAGGATTTTTTTCCCCTTTTTGTCACAAAGATAAAAATAGAAAAAAATATATTTTCTTTGTTTTCTGAAAACATAAATAAACGAAAATTATAATAATTTTTTTCAATAGCTATGACTTATAAGATATTAACAAATAATTTCCAACTGTCACTTTCTATCTTTGGTTTTAATTCATACAACAAACTAACATAGTTGAATATTTATTACTCATATCTTAGATGGAGCAAAATTCATTTCCATTATCTATTGTGTAATGGATAATAGGGGATTTTGTTTCCTTTTTTATCATGGTGGATGATTTTTTTCCCTTTTTGTCACCAAGATAAAAATAGAAGAACATATTTTTATTTTTATTTTCTGAAAACTTAAATAAACGAAAATTATAATAATTTTTTTAATAGTTATGACTTATGAGATATTAACAAATAATTTTCAACTATCACTTTCTATCTTTGGTTTTCATTCATACAACATACTAACATAGTTGAATATTTATTACTCATATCTTAGATGGAGCAAAATCCATTTCCATTATCTATTGTGTAATGGAAATTTTGTTTTCTTTTAATCATGGTGGAGGATTTTTTCCCCTTTTTGTCACCAAGATAAAAATGGAAAAAAATATATTTTCTTTGTTTTCTAAAAACTTAAATAAACGAAAATTATAATAAATTTTTCAATAGTTATGACTTATGAGATATTAACAAATAATTTCCAACTACCAATTTCTATCTTTGGTTTTAATTCATACAACATACTAACATAGTTGATGAGTGGTTTTCTAGTAGTTTAGCATGCAAACTTACCAAATAAAACCCAACAAGCTAACAACATAACTCATGATTCAATTGTAGCAAGCGTAGGGTTCGAACACAAGGAAGACTAGGACTTAGAGTACTAGACCATAGCGAAATCTCATTAAGCTAAAACATAGATAAAGGTTTGGTTGTGTAAGCTAAACTAAACAGATATTGTACTAAAACGTTAAATGAACAGAGTGAGAAATAGATGTGAATGCAAGGATAATGAAGGCATTGAGCAACGGGATGACAATTGATAGAGGGGATCATGGCTAATAAAGTTAAAGGCTTTGAGATGAAGGTTCAGTTTACAAGCATGGGACACGAAATCAAACCAGTATACTTTGGTGACACTAATCACTTTGTTGAGTACAAGGATCTAACTAACTTTCGCTGCTAGATACAAGTACTCTCCAAGCATAAAAGGTCAAGCTCCAATAAGCTTACTTAGAACCTCAACAACACTTACATGATCGAGGGTCACTAAGCCAAGCAAAAGGTCCTTCAGGCATTCCCACAAACACCTTTCGGGCAGGGGAACGCCTATCAACATGATCAGAGAAATGATTCAAGGACCGAGCTTTAAGCTTAACCTAAACTTGAGAACACTTCATTTGTGACCCGAAACGATGTTAGCCACTTTCTAAAACTCCTAAATATTCCAACGCGCAACTCAACAAGGAGACTACTCACTCATGGCTACGGAACAAGCCATGACCAAGCTCAGGTGGTGCGAGTGTGGTAAAATGCAGAAATGAAAGCGATTCACACACAAAGACTGAAACTTTAAGCTAAAGACTAAAACTTTATAAAGAAAAGAAATTAGAACATCAAAGTATCAATGCTCTAAGGATCGATTACAACTAAAACGTAAAAAGAAAGCTTGAAAGCGATAAAGGAAAGAAAAACAAGACTTAGGTTTTTCTCAGGGGATAAGAACATATTTATAGCCCCTCATAACAGTACCCGGGTCGACCTGGAAAGAAAATGGAACACTCTGCTAAAGTCAACAGTCGACCCATAAAAATCAACAAAATGTAGTAAAGATCGTCACTCCATATCAGGGAAGTGACCGATATATGGTGCCTATCCAGCGATCCATCCAGCCGTTGTGTCGCGACACGGCGTCCTTGTTATGTGCAAGTTATCGGTCTTTTTCATCAGTTTGTGCCAATATCAGGGGATATCGATTTCTTCAGCTTATTCTTCAGCCGATATGGCGCACCTGGTCCAACGGTCGGAGAGTCTTGATGCTCTATCGTAACAAGGGGATAACCTGGGATACCTATGCACTGGTTTGGGGGCACTGACCTCTTGATTCTCGACCCAAGTTACGAATTTCAATAGATTTGTTGAGACTCCATCTTTTCGCTGTTTTAGGTGCTTCCTATCGGTGAGCCCTGATGATTGATGACCGATTTCTGCTCCCCTACTTCCTTTGTTCACTCCAGAACCTTGTAACTTCCCTTTACTTCCACTCTTCAGCGACTCACTCCAATCCTCCAGGCTCTGATAAGCCAGATGACTCCCGTTCAGCATTGATACCACCTGAAAAAAGGTAAAAGAAGAGAAATATGTACAAACACTAACCTAAGACCCTGAGATGCAAAATTAAGCTAAACTAGGGCTAAATGGTCCCTAAATGATGCAGAATGATGCTGAATGAGGGATAATGGAATGAAATTATATATATAAAAAGTGTAAAGATATGAATATATCAACTCCCCCAGACTTGCCTTTTGCTTGTCCGCAAGCAAACTAACAGAAGGCAAACCTAAAGGAGAGGTTTAAAGACAGGGTTGCAGTGCCAGAAAGAGATAGTAAAGGTGCTCACAGTGTGTCCTAAAGAGAACCAAGTCGATGCCCAACAAACCTTACTTAAGAAAACTTTTCCATGCCCATCACAAATCAAACTCCTACTCTAAATCCCAAAACTCACAAGAAATCATGTCATCAACTACTATCTCATCTCTTTAACATTCATTAAAGTGTTTGGTGCCGTCTCACAGTTGGAAGTTGAATCAATACCATTTAGCATGGTAGAAAAAGGCTGGAAAATGATATTCAAAGAAGGTTTAAGTCTTTTAAGGTAGTTAACTCTCAAACACAAGTGTCACACTATCTAAAAACAGGAAAGAAAAGAAACAATTGATGCATACAAGGCTAGGAATCCAATGTCTACCTTTTATCCCCTTGATGCAATCTCTCACTCTCTTCATCTCTCACTACCCAAGTTTAACCACTAGCCCTTTTTGGCCAAATACCATTCCTCACAGACTCTAATCCTCTTTTTCTTTTTGAATCAAGACCCAGGAAGTTTTATTTTTGATTTGCTCTAGATCTGTTTTTCTTTTTAGTTTCCAGCTTAGCCCTTCTAACTTATAACTTTACTTTTCTTTTGATTTGATCTAAGAGAAGGCTAAACTTACTTTTGATTCTTCACTAGAGCTATTTTTCTTTTCAACTTCTTCCCCCCAGACTTGTCTTTTTCTTTATCTCCATCCCTTTCCTTTTTCACACTTAACCACTAACCCTCAAGATAAAACAGTGAAGCACAACCCATTTTGTTTTCATTCCCCACCTAAGGCTAGTCTTAGACACAAGAAACTAGTTTATTAGAAGCTTTGCCTTGTCGTCTCTAATTTTTGCAAGATTTTACTACTACAGCACTTTAAAGAAAAAGGCCTCACTCAAAAACATATGCAAGGGTCTGAACAAAAATGTTTGGGTTTAAAGGGTGTGGTACCATCCTCATTCAAAAGATAAACTTGGATCGGGATGGCATTCAAATCAAAATGAGAGTGGTAAAAATGAGGTAAACATGATTTGAATGTTTAGTGTTTATCTACAGTTATGATTCAAAGTCCAAAAGTGAGAAGATTTAATTCAATTAAGTTCAAATTCGCAGAGATGAGAAGGAGATCAAACAAGTTTCAAGCAAGTAGGGACTTTCAGAGTGACAGATCAAAGCATGGTTGGTTCTCTACTTCAACAATGTTAAAGCATCGAAACAGTTCTAATGAGGACAGCAAGTGTGAGTCTTAAACTGAAGCTTAATCATTGACTGCAGTTGTCCTCGTATGCATATGTAAATACAGACTACAATGCTTCGAGACTCAATCCTACATGAAACAGAAACAGGAAGATGCAAATGCAGAATGAGACTATATGCATTTTCTTTTTGTTTTGTTTTTGTAAATTTTTTATGCAAATGGATGCATTGTAGAAGAATGAAAAATGCAGGATAAAATGTAATGGAAGTGGAAGAAGAAGAGAAAAGAAATCAAACTGTACATTAGCAACTATAGTGTGTGTGTAGGTGTGTTGTCTCCCCCATACTTAGTTCTCACTATCCCAATGAGACAAAGAAAAGAGAAAGGAGAAAAGAAGCACAACATCACACATACTAAAAAGGAAATTAAACAAAAGAAAACTAAGAAAAGCTAAATTAGTATTTACAGAGGTGGGTGGTACATTTAGTCGGACTGTGGAGGATTGTCAGATGTAGAGGCGTCAGCTTAATGAGGAGGGAGAGTGAGTCGGAGCAATTTCTATGCTGCATTGTTGGATTCTTCATCCATGGTGAAAGCTGGGGAAATGCCTAGGCGCTCTTCAATTACTTTCAGACACACATTATTCTTTATGTTGACTCATTTCTGGATTAGGTAGGCAGAATGGAGGAACTGCTCCCTGAAGCCACGAGGTTCAAAGGGAATGTCTGGTATGTTCAGGGAGTAAGGGTTTGGCATGGGTGGAGGCTTTGCTAATGTTCTCTTCTGTGACTTCGACGAGGGACATTCCAATAGCTGATGATCAAAGGCGCTGAGCTTTTTGTTTGGAAGTCGGAGCGAAAAGAGCTTTTCAGGATGTTCTGAAAACATATTCGAAGTGTTCTCGCACTTCATCATTCAGCCTCCTCAGAATCAAACATTTACTCATATAATCTTCTCCAACATAGTCTATCCTGCTATCATGGTATTCTCTACTCAAATCAGCATTGGCAGCATAAAAGATTGAGTAAAGAATAGTGCTGAAGTAGAGATCAGGATTAGGAATATTCCTGGCCCAAGGCCTAATCCTATTCAGCTCCCTAAGGAATATGCACCCCAGATTGACATTGCTAAAGTCTGAGGTAAAAGGTTCCCCATTCTTCTTCCTTATGAACCCCTTAACTCCTTGAAATAAGCACTACAAGAAAACAGATAATTAGTGACTACTTTTTGTGACTGAATTTTCAGTCACAAAATTGGCGATTCATTTGTGACTTATTTGCTACTAAATAGCGACTGAAAAAAGGTTAGACGCAAAATGTCACAAAATTACGACTACAAGAGTAAGTCGCAAACTAGTCATAAATTAGTGAATGAATAGAGACTTTTATTTGAGTGGTCGCAAATCGGTCACATTTTGCTACTGTTTTGTGACAATTTTTTCAGTCTAAGAGAGCATCGCAAAGTAGTCACAAATTTGTGACACCCCGTTGTTACGTTTGGCTGTCATGGCAAAAGAGTGACAAAGTAGTCACTATACCTATGTCAGCAAGTATGTCGGTAAGGGAGGAAATTAGGTGACACGTGATAAATAAAAGAGGTAGGTAGCCCACCGATTTATCCAAGTAGTCACAAAAGCGTCGGAAAACAGTCATAAAAGATTCACAAATTTGTGACTCTTTTTTAGGAGTCACAAAGTAGTGGCAAATGTTATTCTATATACAAGAACCGAGCTCCCTCTTCCTCTTCGGAAGATGAATTTCGATGTAATTTATCATCTTCGGAAGAAGATGATGAAATTTAAATCGGATTTCATATAAAATGTATGTAATATATGTGTAGGATTTAATATTTATATAAAGTTTGTAGAGTATTTAGTGTGTAATAAGTTATGTGTTAAAATATTAAGTGTTTGATGCATTTATGAGATTTTATATTATTATTAATAAAGATAAATTGTGTTAACATATATATCAGTTATTGTGATAAAACACCGATTGACTACAATAGCCCAATGGTTTCGCATTGAATATCACCTTTAAAGGACTCAATTTTGAACCCTCGGCCGAACAACTTCTTTTTCCTTCCTTCCTTGCGTCCAGTGACAAAGTAGTCACAAATAAGTGATGATTTTGCGACTACTCTGCGACAATGAAGGAGAACAGTGACTCATTGACTCATTAGTGATTCTTTTCCAACTCCACCTAAGAATTTTGGAAATTTAACAACATATTTGAAGTATATACAATTTATTTTTATGTAATTACATTGTTCTAAACTACATTAGTCATAAAAAGTTTAATTTATGGAAGATCAAATTCAAATTCAGTTTACAATTAATGAGATCACATTTCTAAAACTAAGAAACTTACAAGTTTAATGTAATTTGTGGTTAAGTGTTAGATTTTGTTAAATTAAACTTGATATTTGAGATTTCAATGCACATAAGCAACAAAATAGTTAATAATACATTCGAAGTTGAATAGGAAGGAGAAAAGCACAATCTATTGGTCCTACATGTTTAGGGTTTAGGGTATTGTTTTCTAGCGACGCAAAAGAAACACAAAAGAGGCACAAATAAGTGACGCTTTTGCGACTACTTTACCACGCTTATTTGGCTCCAAAATTAATATTTTGGCTTTGTTCAGGAAAAATTTTTTAGGCCATTTAGGTGGGCTTATTTTCCCACCAAACTAAATTATTTGCTACGCATTACCGACGCTTTTGTAACTCCAACACTTATTAACAAACGGAAAATCTAAATTCCCAAATCATTTCGACACAAACCTTGTTTCTTCTTCTTTCTCTCAGTCTCTCTCTCTCTCTCGATTCGATTGAGTTGGAAATCCAATCTTCTTCTTCCTCTTTCAACCTTCTCTCTCTCAATTTGATCAATCTTCTTCTTCCTCTTTCATCCCTCTCTCTCTCGATCTCTCTCTCGATCTCTTTATTCGATTCAAATCAAAATTGAAAACTCTAAGCTATGGTTGTGACCCGAGAAAGAGGTTCGCGAGGTCGAGGAGGTTCACGAGGCCGAGGAGGTTCTCGAGGCCAATGAGGTTCTCGAGGCTGTGGTGGAAGAACAACCGGCGGTGTTGGTGGTGATAGAGTTACAGCTGGTGGTGGTGACAGATAACCAGCTGGTGGTGGTGTGAAACCCAAAGCCGGTGGTGGTGCAAAAGCAAAAGCCGATGGTGGTGTAAAATCCAAAGTCGGTGATGCTTCGACCTCACATGCACCAGCACCTCACAATACCGGAGAGGGTACGGCGAGAAATAGCAGTCTTGGAAAGCTTCTAGCGGTGGTCGAAGATGGTTCAATCTCACAGTCACAGAGACACAACGCCGGAGATGTTATAGCCAGAAAGGTCGAGTGGCGACGATGGTTATTCTCAGTGCTCTAACCCACAAGGTCGTACTCCAGACTCTCAGGCGAATGTATCAGTTTCTTGAACAACGTCTATTCCTCCGCAATATCAAGCCTCAACTAATAGGCTTCCATTTGCTGGCCTAACGTCTTAAGCTCCATCCAATCACCAACTTCTTATCCTCAATCTCAATGGCCAACCAAGACACGAAGCCCATCAGTTTGACCGACCAGAAAATGGCGTTGATAATGACGATGAGGAAGATGACGAGGATAAAGGAGAAGAACTCGGTGGTGAAGAACACAAAGCTGGAGAATTGGAAGGTTATCACGTACCAGTATGGCTAGACGACCAACAGCTCTTGGACAATGGCTCTTCCAGGATGATAGAGACTACCCCTCCTCAGTGAGGTTCCTATGCCAGATAAGCTATTGTAAGTTTACTGACTGGTTTGTAACTGATGTTTATCTTGAAATATGTTGGTACTCTCATATGGTTTAATAGTAGAAATCAGGTACAAGTTTTCAACTGTCTTATAGAATGGTTTTCATTTCACAAAGCTTAGCACCATTGTCTGTGTTAGTTTGTACTTAACTTCTCTTTATGTTCATGTCTTAGATTTACTCGAGATAAGGGACTATTGACCCGTGTGATTGCTGGGATATTTTGTCGCAAGTTTGATGGCCCTTACTACAGCTGGATGGTGACGTTCATAGAACAACAAGAGCTATATTTCTGAACTTTTGCGGTAATGTTTCATTTTTGATCATTACCTAACTGATAATTACCTAATTGATCAATACCTAACTGAGTTTTTTACTATATAGGGGAAATACAATTGGGAAATAGGGATCACTGAACTTGTTAGGGATCATTTCTGGAGGATTGCTACAAAACAGATTAGAGGAATTGTGAGTCAGGCTAAGACAAAGGGTGTAAGGCCAACTTGGATTGGAGAAACCCTTTGGGAACATATGTGGGCTGATTGGGAAACTCCAGAGGCAGTGGCTAAGAGCGCTACTGCTTCAAAATCCCGTAACTCTAATCGTGGTGGACTTGCATCTACAAGCACGTATCTGGACAATCATCTCACTTGACTGTTGAGCAACAAATGGTAATACTTTTGTCCTTTCTTTCTGTTATAACTATAACTACTTATCCTCCATCTACCTAATCTTTGACATCTATTTGTGCAGGAGGAGGAACTGGGCAGACTTGTCTCGTTTGGAGAAGTCTTTGTGAGGACACATACATCGACGGATGGCACGTTTGTTGATAAAAAAGCAAAGCAAGTTGCTGATGAGCATGACAAGAGACTGGTAGAGGCTATTGAACAGCGGGCAGGAGATAAAGCAGACGACCAGGACATTTCTTCTGACATTTCCACTCAGCGGAGTCTCACGATTGAAGAGAAAAAAAAATATTTTCCTTCATGTAAGGAATCCTTTCTCTCCTGGTTTTTGTTTCTGTTTGTGTCCTTTCTTTATGTTGCGAATCATTGTGTGTTGTAGTATGATTGATGAATCATTTTGACTTTTACTTATTTGATAGTTAATTGTAAACTTGCTTGTTATGCTGAATCATATTTAATGACCATGCATTGAATATGTTTTGCATTGAATACTTGGATTTGGATTTGCATTGAATATGTTTTGTTTGTTGCTGCAGTGTAATAAATTAGATCAAAAGGGTAATCCTTTTGGAATAGGTGGACTATCTCGGAAGTTCAACAAAGGGAAGAGGAAGATAAGCTATAAAACCTCTCCTGCGCTTGAACTAGTAGAGATGCAAGAAGAGCTTAAATCTGCTCATCTTAAGCTAGCTGAGCACGATGAGGAGAATAAGCGACGTGATGAGGAGAATAAGCGACGTGATGAGGAGCTAAAGGAGATAAGGCAAAGTCATGCCCGGGTCTCTGAAATTGAGAAGCTCCTCTCGTTTTTGAAGAAGGACAATCCACAGATCGCATCATACATGTCTCAACACGCTGAATTGGACTCAACTCAACAACCGACTATGGATTGAGGGGGCTCAATCTCAAATCCCTATTGCTTCTCTAAGTTTTTGTTTTTTGTTTGAACAAATAAGTTTATTAACTTTTGGTTATGTATAATTTACTTCTTTTGTCAAGCTTTCAAGCTTGAAAACCTTATGTAATGTACAATGTCTTTGTAATTTTAGCTTTCAGTTGTAGTTTTAGTTTTAGATTCGGAAAAAAACACAATTTTATACAGATTTAGGTATAGTGTTTAAGTAAGAATATAGTTGCAAATATGCAACACATTAACGACCAAACAATTAAAAGCGTCGCAAAGTAGTTGGTAATTAGTGACGCTTTACTGACTAACATGCGACTACATATGATCATTCGTGACCAAACAATTAAAAGCGTCGCCAAGTAATGGTTAATTTGTGACGCTTTACTGACTACTATACGACTACATATGATCATTCGTGACTAACACAATAGTCTTAAAAATATCGCTATTTTACGACTATGAAGTCGTCATAAATTGGTCACAATTTAAAATGATAATATCAGTCATTAAGTAGTCACAAATTATATGGTGTCACTAATTAGTCGCTTTTTTGCGACTCTACATTTACGTCTCAAAATTGTCGTAAATTACCGATTACAATAAATAGTCACAAATACGTCACACATTTGCGACGCATGTGTGACTCTAAAAATTAGCGACTACCTGTTTTCGTCTCAAAGTAGTCACAAATGAGGTCTTTGTGACGAATTTGTGACTCTTTTGGAAGTTCCTAACTACCTGTTTTCTTATAGTGAAGAGGGCCAATTCATCAACTCTAACCTGGTTGTTGTCGTATCTTGCGAAGATTGTGTTTCCCAGCAGCTTCTGAGCAATTCTGAGGACGAGGCTTCTTATCAGCGTGTCCTTAGTGGCACCATCCTTGTAGGGTCCACTGCCGATCACAGCCCAAAAGTCAGCTGCTTCATGGAAGGTTAGAAAATCATGCAATGGTCCATCATTGAAGTTATATGCCTTGTAGACTTTAAAGACAGAAAGAGTGTGTAGCGGTTCTTCAATTTTAAACGTAAGCTTTCCTTCACTCAGTTTCTTCTCTTTGGGTCTGGTGTAGCGAAATTCTATGGTGGCAAAGAATTTCTTCACAACACCCTTGTAGAGGAATTCTTGGTAGTTGAAGAAGAATCCAAGCCCCAACTTCATCACCATCTCCGAGTCTTCATAAATCCCCAACTTTTTCATGAATTTGTGATGGACGAGTTTAGAGGGAAGTACTTTAATTCGAGCAAGGCGGGAGTACTCAACCTTCTCCTCCTCCGTCCAAGCCAAAGGAATCTCGGATGGTAGTTCTTCAGGCTCACTGAGCTCTCCTGTTGAGGCTCTGGTTCTTTCTTTTTCCCTCATCTCTTTGTTCAGTTGGTACTTCCCGTACCTTATCCACAGATTTTTCTTTAGATTTCCTCTTTGTTCAGTTGGTACTCCCCGTACTGTTTGTTCTTCGCGGCTTCAACCCTGCTCGATATGCGTTTATCGGTCATTTTGTTCGCTTTGTACAACCTGTGAAGACAAGAAGGGGGTTTTAAGTTCAGGTAAAATGCTTGGAACCCAAATTAGTGCAAGCCGCAAGAGCAAGAAGTAGTGTGAGATGATGGGGCAATAAACAAACTTCTTTAGGTTTTAGCAATTCAGAAGTTAAGAGGGAGAATTAAGCTATGGAAGTTCTTTTCAGAATGAAAGAAATAAAATCAGATGGGAGAGAGAGATGCAAGGAAAAGAAATGATGAAATTATTGGTAAACCAAACCGAAAAATTGAACCTAGAAAATGGGATGAGATAACTGAAGAAAACCAGGATATAACAGATGAACCGAGATTTAAGGAGCGTGAAGCTGCAAATTGACGGAATTAGCTGCATTCCCCGGTTCACGGATTCATTGGTTGAGCGCAATGTCATTGCACATTGACATCTTGCTCGTGGTCCATCTCGTCCCCTGATCAGCACAGTTTATCGGTTGAACCCGTCGGTTAAAGCCTATAAATGTTGTCAAATGAACTTTCCGTCTAACTTTGTTCCTTTGTGTCGTTCATAGCCTTTAAACCTCTGTAGCTCATGCTGCTGGATCACAATTAAGAGAAATATAATTTGGAAAATAAAACATAATTACAGATAGATAAAGCATAGGTAAATGTACAAAAAGGATAGTCATGAGAATGCCTCTCAAGTGCGCTTGTTTAATATCATTAAACTTGACATTGTTGTTCTTTTTCGTTGGAAGAAGGTGGAGACCCCTTGTTAGACTTTGGTCCCCAGTCATTCATTATTGTTGTCACGTTGGCTGCATCTGCCTCAAACCGGTCTGTAGCTGAATTGCAGTGTGCATGAAGAGAGTTGTTTGAGCTCTGACCAAGTTTAATCTTCTCCTTAATGCCTTGAGGCTCTTCATATATCAGGGGGTGATGGAGTCAAACTAGCTTGAATTCATGCCTCTGCGGTACCCTTGTTCTTAGTGGAAGGCAGAGTCTTCTTGTATAGAGCAGATACGCCTGACGAATCTCTATAACATCCATAACGGACTTTTCCTTTCTCTTTATTGTGAGAGTTGTTGCTATGTCATACGTGACCCTAGCATCCACATTAGTGAGAGTAAGCTTCAGGTTTTCCAGGTCCATTACAACTCCAGCATTCTTCAAGAAGGGCATCCCAAGGATGATTAGTAAACTTTTGTCTCCTTCCATCTTTACAACCACAAAGTCAGTGGGAATAAGAGCATCTCCAATTTGCAATGGATAGCTCTCAAGAATCCCAAGGGAATTCACTAAAGTATAATATGCCATAGTGATGGAATATACTCGTTTCTTTATCTCTTAAATACCCAATTTCCTCATCATGAAGAGAGAGATCAAGTTGATGTTTGACCCTGTATCATATAGCCCCTTCTCATGAAAATCTCCCAGAGAGCACGGCAAGACAAACTTCCCTGGGTTAGCTTTCTTAGGCAGTGTCCGCAGAGTAGACACTTTTTCTTTCAGGTTGTTATGTGTTTCAACAGCATCCTTAATTTTCTGCTGGCAATCTAAAACTGTGTCAATGAATCTTTGTTCCACGGTGTCTTTTGGTGAAACATCTCTCCTCTGGAGTGGTACTAAGAGTTTATTCATCATCTTTTGAACAGCAAGATACGCTTCCTCAAAGCTCAACTTCTTGGCAGGCAAAAAAGAGTTGTCTAAGAGAGTCTCTTCATTCTTTTCAATAGGTAGGATTTCATTTGTTTCCATGTCAACATCGGATTCCTCCTCTCTCAAGGTTTCCTCTATGCTCTCTTCACAACATTTATCCTCCGGGAAAGTGACATTACATGTTTCATTGGAATTGGCTTCGCATTTTCTAGGAAGAGTGCTTGGAGTTCTTTGAGATAAGGAAGCAACTTGAGCAATGCGGTTATCCAGTGTGAGAATTCAAGTTTTCAAACTTGGTTTAGAGGTCAGTATATCCGCCATCCATATGGTTCTTCGGTTCCAAGACCTTCTTGTTGAATTCCTGCTGAGTTTTAGATTGGCCGTCCATTATTTGTTGTAGGACTCCCTTGAGATCAAAACCTGGTGGGACTTGAGGTGCAGGAGTAGAATACTGCTGGTTTACACTTTGTGGTGGCCGAAATCTAAAGTCTGCATTAGGTGCAAACTAAGCTCTTGGCTGATATCCTTGAGGACTAAAGCCTTGTTATTGTCCTTGAGAGTAGTTGTTGTAGGGTCTGGCTTGAAATCCCTGTCCTTGAGGTCTTTGTTGTGGAGGGAAGACTTGATCCTGCGAGTTCTCCACATGAGTGCTTCGGTAGGAGAGATTGTAGTTCCTGTAGTTGGGGTTGAAGTTCTTGAATTGATATTCCTGGATTCCAACATAGTTCACCTCTTCTTACTGCCCTTCATAACTCTCAACAACTTCCTCTTGGTAGCAAGGATTAAACCCATCAATTTCTCCAATAAAGTAGACTCCTTTCTAGTTTGCCATCAATACTTTACCCATTATATCCTACCTCTCACTTAGCTCCTTAAATTTGTGATCACTGTGGTTATCAGAGAGAGGGAAGTTCCTGTCATAACCTCTTCCATAGCAGCCATCAGATTGAGCAAGGTTCTTTATCAACTGCTCTACTTGATTTTCATTAAGCCCACTGAAGTTTCCATAGCTAGATGTGTCAAGAAGGGTGTTTGAGCTCTTGTTAACTCCACGGTAGAAGATTCCTAAGAAATTATCCTTTGGAATACCACGGTGAGGGCAGCTTCTTGTGTATCCTTTCAGCCTTTCCCAAGCATCGCTTAGGGATTATGGGCTTCTTTGCCTAAAGGAGTTGATGTCACTCCTGAACCTAACAGTCTTCTGCTTGGGGAAGAATTTGCTCAGAAACTCTTTCTTGCAAAACTCCCAAGTATTGACAAACTCAGAAGGAATGTTGCGCTCCCACTGTGAAGCCTTGTTTCCCAGTGAGAAAGGAAACAAGATCATTCTAATGGTGTCATCAGGAACACCGTTCATTTTGATTGTCCTGCATAACCTATCAAATTATCAAGATGGTCTAAGGGGTCTTCACTCGGCAGTCCATTAAACATAGAATTATGCACCAAGTTGATCACACTGGACTTGATCTCAAAGTTGTTGTTTGGCATAGGGGGAGGGTGTATTCTCATATCAATACCCCTGGTGTTTGGTTCATCAAAGGCTCCAATAGGCCTCAGCTCAGCTGAGCACCTCCGCCTGAGCAGCTCCCTGAGCTAGTGGTGGTGCCCTTGGTTGGTTTCCAGCCGCTTGGACTTGTTCCCTCAATGGAACAAGATTGGGGTTGTTGGGGTTTACAACCGGCAGTACAACTTGAGGATGTTCCATATCTTCTATTTCTTTCAACTTTCTAGCTTGTGCTTCTACTTTACTTTGTCTTTCAAGTCTGCCAATGTCAGGAACCAAGTCAAGAAGTCCTCTTTCTTGTTATATCATTGTTTTTATCCATTTTTGGCCATGATATAAGTCTTTTTCATAGAGTTTTTTTGGTATTTTTCGAGTCTTCTCGAGTCTTTATAGGTTGATGGAGGATTGGAGCTTAATGGGAGCATATGAAGCATTTTGGAGCATCAAGGAAAGAAGAGCCGAAGTCATGAAGTTGGTGTCGATATTTCCGACTTGCGTCGATCGACAAAACCCATGTTAGTCGATCGACGCACATGTATTACGAGAGAAGAAATTGAATATTGGAGCTTGTGTCGATCGACATGACCAGTTGTGTCGATCGACGCACTTGTCTGACGTGAAGACTTCAAGTCGTGAAGAATTTCCTCTTTTGCCCGAGAAGCCTAGAAGTTTACATGCAAGGTCCAATCCGATTTTGATACGTTATATATAGTTTTCTTTAAGTTTTAGAGTTTTTACATCTTGTTTTCTATTGAGACTTGTGAGAGATTGATTTGGAGAGCTTTAGAGAGACAAATCTGCACTTGTTCTTCATCAGATTTCGAACCTTTCGTATCACCTTCTCTATCTTTTTATGCAATTTTATTCATTCATAATGTTATCATCATCCATGTCTGAGTAGTTTGCTTGTTAGGTTTTGGGGATTCAAGGGATTGATGAGAAATTGCTAGGATTGAAAACTGTTAGGATTTATCTATTCATTTTTCATCTAGATTGCTTTAACTCTGATTTTAGGATTGATCAACTGAAATTGGAAACCATAGGTTGATTTAATAGATGCGAAAGTATTATTAGCAACCTATCCTAATCTTAGATGAGCAAAATTATCTATTCGCAAATAAATTTGGCTTAGTGATTTTGTGAACAATCAAACTTGAATTTTAATGCTTGGTTTTATTCACTGAATTTGTAAAGAAATTTAGAATTTAGAGATTTAGTCATAGATAATTCTTGCAACGAAAGTTGATTGGTTTTACACTTGTGTTCGAGTTCTGGAATTGTGATTAATAAAATCCTGACAGTCTTTTATCCGTCTATTTTGATTCATTCCTAAGAATTACCCATAGCCTAACTCTTTTGTCTCATTGATTACTAGAACATTCATCACAATCTGCTTGTTTGCTTTACTTTAATCGTTTTTGCATTCATACATACATTGTCACTTAGCTTAATTTGAATTCATAATCATTTGTGTTATTTGCGATTCCCTGTGGATTCGATCCCTAAATATTATTACGATTTCTTAATTAAGAGAGCAGTTCAGGGCAAATTTGAGCATATCAAAACAACAAACACAAAAACAGAACAAAATTGCATAACAAAATGCAGACAAAAATGAAAACTTTAGTCTTAACAAAATACTCAAATCTAATAAATGCGCAAGCTTCCCCACCAACGACGCCAATTTGATGAGTGATTTTCTAGCAGTTTAGCATGCAAACCTACCAAATAAAACCTAGCAAACTAACAACCTAACTCATGATTCAATTGTAGCAAGCGTAGGGTTCGAACACAAGGAAGACTAGGACTTAGAGTACTAGGCCATAGAAAATTTTTGTTAAGCTAAAGCATAGATAAAGGGGTTGGTTGTGTGAGCTAAATTAAACATAGATTGTACTAAAACGTAAAATGAATAGAGTGATAAATAGATTTGAATGCAAGGATGATGAAGGAATTGAGCAACGGGATGTCAACTGATAAAGAGGCAGTAAATCATTGCTAATAAAGTTAAGGGTTTTGAGATGAAGGTTCAGTTTACAAGCATGGGGCACGAAATCAAACCAGTCCACTTTCGTGGCACTAATCACTTTGTTGAGTACAAAGATCTAACTAACTTTCGCTGCTAGATACAAGTACTCTCCAAGCATCAACGGTCAAGCTCCAATAAGCTCACTTAACACATCAACAACACTTTCATGATCGAGGGTCACTAAGCCAAGCAAAAGGTCCTTCAGGCATTCCCACAAACACCTTTCGGGCAGGGGAACGCCTATCAACACGATCAGAGAAATGATTCAAGGACCGAGCTTTAAGCTTAACCTAAACTTGAGAACACTTCATTTGTGACCCGAAACGATGTTAGCCACTTTCTAAAACTCCTAAATATTCCAACCCGCAACTCAACAAGGAGACTACTCACTCATGGCTACGGAACAAGCCATGACCGAGCTCAGGTGGTGCGAGTGTGGTAAAATGCAGAAATGAAAGCGATTCACACACAAAGACTGAAACTTTAAGCTAAAGACTAAAACTTTATAAAGAAAAGAACTTAGAACATCAAAGTATCAATGCTCTAAGGATCGATTACAACTAAAACGTAAAAAGAAAGCTTGAAAGCGATAAAGAAAAGAAAAACAAGACTTAGGTTTTTCTCAGGGGATAAGAATATATTTATAGCCCCTCATAACAGTACCCGGGTCGACCTGGAAAGAAAATGGAACACTCTGCTAAAGTCAACAGTCGACCCAAAAAAATCAACAAAATGTAGTAAAGATCGGTCACTCCATATCAAGGAATTGACTAATATCTGGTGCCTATCCAGCGATCCATCTAGCCGTCATGTCGCTACACGGCGTCCTCGTTAGGTGCCGGATATCGGTCTTCTTCATCAGTTTGTGCCGATATCAGTGGATATCGATTTCTTCAGCTTATTCTTAGCCGATATGGCGCACCTGGTCCAATGGTCGGAGAGTCTTGATGCTCCATCGTAACAAGGAGATAACTTGGGATATTTGTGCAATGGTTTAGGGGCACTGACCTCCTGATTCTCAACCCAAGTTACGAACTTCAATAGATTTGTTGAGACTCCATATTTCCGCTGTTCTAGGTGCTTCCTATCGGTGAGCCCCGATGATTGACGACCGATTTCTGCTCCCTTGCTTCCTCTGTTCACTACAGAACCTTGCAACCTTCCTTTGCTTCCACTCCTCAGCGACTCACTCCAATCCTCCAGGCTCTGATAAGCCAGATGACTTCCGTTCAGCACTGATACCACCTGAAAAAGGATAAAACAAGAAAAATATGTACAAACACTAACCTAAGAGCCTAAGATGCAAACCTAAGCTAAAGTATGGCTAAATGGTCTCTAAATAATGCAGAATGATGCTGAATGAGGGATAATGGAATGCAATTATTTATATAAAAAGTGTAAAAATATGAATTTATCAATAGTCATGTTATATTCGTTGTGATTCGTTAATCCAATTAAAATAAAAAGTTAGGCGAAAAATATAATGTTTTTTTTTCACCAATTATAAAAAAAATCTTTATTTTATAGAAAGTTAAAAATCAAATAACACTAAATTAGAAAAACATTTCTTAACAATCGTGGAATGTTGAAAAATATTTTGTCAACTATCACTTTTTATTTTTGTTTTTAGTTCACGCCATAATTAGAGTTGTATTATTTCGTTTTCTATATTGATCGTGACTGAATATATCTACCACAAAGCTAAAGAAAAGTTTGAAAAAGCGTTTGTCTCTTTTATTAATTAAACTAGATAAACACCCACGCGCATGCCCAAGTATCCTTTCAAAAAGAAAAAATACAAAATTGCATACATTTCATTTGTTTGAAAAAACTTATCAAATGTCTGGCTCATCTTATTTTTGAATGATATAGTAACAATTGCATTATCCGTTGAATCTAATATCCGATCATGTCTAAAACCCGAGCCAACCATTTTGTCATGAATTTTAACAGCTTTTGCTCCATAACCGTGTGATTTGTTTCCAATCATCATTGATGTTCAAGATACCAATTTTTTAAAATTAATACTTCCATGAAGTATCTTACACTCTTATGATGTATGATTGTTATGATTGTTGGAGAAAGAAATTAAAACATTTCATGTGATCAGATCTTTAGTTTTCATCTCATGTTTGCCTCTAATAATACCTACACATTTTGCAAAAATCCAATATAGAGTTCATCACCAGAAGGTTACACTGAAACATGCGTTTAAACACTTATGCATGAATTTACTTGCCGAATGTGACTATATCAATTGAAATGGAACCTCTGACCACGATTGCTATATATTGGTGGCATCTACATTCTCTAGAACACATGAAACAAATCGAAATCTTAGAACCTTAATGCGAAACGAAAGCACAACACACCAAAAATGCAAGGAATGTACGTAGCAACTAGGCGTGGGCATTCGAGAACCCAATCGAGTATCAGGTCGGTTAGTTCGGGTATCAAGTTTTTGGGTATATGAATATAATACCCATTCGGGTTATTAGATATGTTGGATCGGGTTCGGATTTATTTGTTCCGATCGGTTTCGGTTATCCGAAATATTTAAAAGTTACCCAAAATATTTAAAAATTATCCAAAATATTCATAACTACCCGATTGTTTTTTAGATTTAGTTCGATTTTGTTATTTTTAACTCAAGTTATCCGAAAAATAACAACAATTGTAAAGTTTATATATAACTAAATTAGTTAGTTTTACCCAAATATATTAATGATACCCCAAATTAACCGAAAAACAAAACGGAATATATGAAGATATCCGACCTTATATCTAAATATCTTTAGGTTAATTTATGTTTCGGATAATTCGGACATCCGTTCGGTTTTCGGTTCGGTTCGGTTCGGATTCGGATTCGGTTTTTGGGTTTTAGATGTTTAGAACCTATTCGGATATTTTAAAAAATCGGGTTCGGTACGGTTCGGTTAATTTTGAGTCGGATTGGGATTGTTTTTTGGTTTCGAATATTTTGCCCACCCCTAGTAGCAACAACGAAGAGCATGTGCTTATACATTTCTAAACCGCTGACCATCACCCACATACATAAATTGGGTGGTTAGAATAGTCCTTAGCCTCCATACATCTTCCCCCACAACTGCTTAGGAAACTTCGCCATTTACGTACGTAACGTACCATCAAATTTCATAAAGAATTTTTTTTTCAATCATGCATGGAAGATTAAAGCTTTAACTCCTCATAAACTGTGTACAGTATATGTATAATACAGAGAAGTGGAACATTGTCCAAAAAAATCATTATTAGTGAGTATCAACTATTTTAAATTGAGGAAGTTAGCAAGTAATTTTGCTTTCGAACGATTATAAAACAAATTAAAACGTTAACTTTACAAACAATACTCAAATCACTACAAAAATGGGTAAATTGTAACATTTATTTTTATTAGTTTACATCATCTTTTTATTGACATAACTAAAATTACATCATTTCTGTGTTTCTGAAAATAGTGACTCTAATATTTTATATCAATAAAAAAAATCAATTTCAATATGTGTCGCTTACAAAAATTGAAGCTAATCTTTACATCAGTTTCTACAAATGATGTTAAATATTTGTGACACTTATCACAATTGATGTTACATATTTATATCAATTTTTAGAATTGATATTATGTTTGTATAGATTGTGATTAATTGATACTAAAAATTTTAGCTTTCGTATGACAATATAGTCAATTTTAAATGGTAAATTATTTTCCTAAAATGTAAATATTTTATTAATTAAGTCAAGATGAAAAACATAAGTAATTATGTGCCGAGGGCCATAATTTTACTTAAATACAGTTAGGCTAAATCTAGAATAATGGGTTTGTTTTATAGAGGAATATGTTTTTTTTTCATGTTTTGTATCCGATGTGGAACAAACAAAGTTTGTAAAAAATTTCATTGTTACCATCACTTTTTATTGATACAAAATTTGCATTGTTTTATTAATTGATGCTAACAATAAAAAACTGATGTAAACTCTTATTTTGTATTGATTTAATTTAAATGATACAATTCAAAATGAATTTTTCTCAATTTAACTTAATTGATGCTAAATACATCAATTATATTAGTAGATGCTAAACTACAAATTTTGTATCACTTCTAAATAAATAATTCTAAGTAGCATCATTTCTTTTTATGATACATTTTTTTATTGACATTAATGTTGGTATTTGATTTGCTCAATGATTTCTTTCAAATTTCTAAACTGAATGATCAACACTCGAGATAAACTTTACCTGTCATGTGTTTATTACTCATTCTGTTTCAAAATTATTGTCATTATTGTCATTCTGGAGTTTTTCATAAAAATTAAGAAAACATATTAAAAGTTTGTTTTACCCCTAATTAATATAATGTTTTATTTGAAAATGAGTAATTAATAAGATTAAAGATAGGGATAAAAATAGAAAAATTAGTCATAAATGTGCATTGAAATTGCAGATTTACAAGTAGTATGAAACAAAAAATTAAGGCTATAATAACAATTATTTTGAAACGGAGGGAATATAATTTATCTAGTAGTGAGGTAGGGGGAATCTTCAACATTTCTTTTTGCTGCTACATCCAGATCATCATGTTTGATATTTTTCATGTTGGAAGCGCGAGTCAATTTGTAAAAGGATTGTTGGAAAAAGGCTATGGAAATTGGAAATAGGGAAGGTCTCAAATTAAGAAGGGATATATGAAAAAGTAAGTTCGAAATACGAGTAAGGATTAAAAAACGTTTAGTATTTTGTGGTATATCGATTCCCAATATTTGGTATTCGAAGAAACGTTTAGGGTTTTGGTTAAAATGTTATAGTAACGACTAAAACTAATTAATATAATTTTTTATTATTATCTTATAAAGTTGATGTGTCAATGTATGAGGTGCTTATGTGTCAATCATTTGTGGGAAGTAACTCAACTATTATAAGATAAACAAATTGAAATAAACTTTAATCTTCACAACTATTTTTTAATCGTTCATTCTATTTATATTTTTCCATCATAAAATCATATTTAAAAAGTCCTTAGAATTTCTATTAAAAGCTTGCGCCTCGATGTAAGGAGCAATGTACTGCTTATTATGAGACATTTTAATCAAACTCTAGTAGTAAAAAAAAATTAATTTTATTTTTGTAACCAATAAATTCTAGTCCCATAATCTCCACGAGTCAAGGACCAAAACATATTAAACATTCATCAAACATACTAACTTTTGACCGGCACATTAATTTACTTGCACTATTTTATTTTTGGAATGGATGATCAATTAAAAGCATACCTTACACAATGACTTCTTTGTTAAGTTAGGCTTGCAGGTTAACTGAGGCTATTGTAATTTGGTATCTTTAGCTCGTCCATTGAAAAAAGCAGCACGTGGATATCCATCTACATCTTGGAGATAACACCGATCATAATAGCAAAATATGAACTAGTGTTTGAGACAAAATGCATAGAAGAAATTTTGATACCTCCTCTTCTTGACGAATGGTTTTCAAAGGTTGAGATGACCTAACTCCTCTTCTTGCTCTCTTGTTTCAGGTCTCTCGCGTCTTCTTATGGGACTACCTACCAAATCAAACTCTTGACTTGGCACTATGAGAAAGTGAAGCATGGTTCCTAGTAAATCGACCCACAACGTTTAATGAGGTCAAATTACGGGACAACGAGACACAAGACATGAATACCAATATTCACATCTCAGAAAGATGGATCATGGAAAAAAAGGCGATCCCTTCAGCGATGTGGGTTGGTTTCTACAACTACAAGTTGGAACTATAGACTTGATAGGTATCCAAGGGACATGTCGGGGCATCATAACCCTCCATCTTGAACTTCATAGTCTGATTTGGGCGGTGAAATGCCTAAAACGGCACCACTGATATTGCACCCATTTCATTACTGATTCCTAGGATCTAGTAAAAATGATTTCAAATCCACAAGATTGGCCAGCCTTCTCAACTGAGCTCAGCGAACAAAATGACGCATGTGTTCTTCTCAAGACATCAAAGTGGTTTACGAACCAAGGACTAGTAATGTTGGTCATATTTCCTCGTTAGGAATGCGCGTGCACTAGAAATCGTGACTCTCTCATTTGAGCACATCGGTTCCATACTGATTAGATGTCGATAAAAGACATTTATGTATACCCTTGATTTGTGATCTGATCATATATTAGGGGTGCAATTATTATCAAGATCTATGATTTGATATAAGATAGGGGTGTTATTCTTTTGTGTATTATAATTGATTTGTATATCTATATATGACTTATAAATGTTTGTCAAATTCACTGATTTTAAAATCTAGCAAGTGTATTTCAATCAATCTTATATATAAAAGTTGATTGTTTCTCACAAGGAGTTGACACCTAAGCACCCTTAATCTCGTCATATCAGTTTTTTTTTTTTCTTCTTTTTTTTATGAACTACCATTTGTCTTTCAAAAGTTTAGGGATCCTATTGGTAACACATGACAGTACAAATTGTTTGATGGTACGAAGTAGCAGTACAAGATGATAGTACAATTAGAAGTAATACAAATAGTGATAAAAGATGACAATACAGTAGAAAACAATAATATTTTTCCGTAATGTTACTTTACTGATTGGTTACACAAGTGGTGGTACAAATTATAAAATAACTTTTTGTAAGTTACCAAAGCCGTAATGTCAATGATCATTTCTTTTGTAAGTTTACTTTCGAATTGACCCTTTGCATCTTTAACTTGGTAATCACTCAAAATTAACTTAAATTTACCCCAAAATAAAATTCTTACATAAACCCTCAACACTGAATAACACTCGACTTAACAAAGATTTAAAATTCATAAAAAATAACATAGGTTTTTAATATATATTTTTTAGTCGATGATCCAAAAAGATTTGATCTTATTTGAATTTTAATGTTAATTTTAACCTATAAAAAATCACCTCGAGTTAAGAACGTTCCGATCTAGATTCGAATAAAAAATCACATATTCATATATATATATATATATATATATATATGAAAACATATAATTTTTGAGTTGTGAGTCAATTTATAATACGTTTCATTCTATGTATTGTTTAAATATTAATTTTTAGTTTTGAATATTTAGATATTGGTTAAATATTATGAAACATATGATTTTATAAGTGTTTAAATGTTTTAGAAGTGTGAATATTGAGTAAAGTCTAATTTTTTAAAGATTTTTTTAATCGTCTAGATTTATAAATTATTATAAATTATGAGAACAATTATAAGAACGATTATGCAGCGGACAATTTTAGCCTTGACATGCGAGACTACTCCGAACGACTCTCCTTGCACCATGTTGAAAATCTCCTATAAATTTTACCTCCATTAATTTGCATTCGCCGGGACTCTAACTTCATACATGTTGATGTAAAACCATTAATGAACCATTTATCAAACCAGTGGACTAAACGGCTTCCACAATTATTTAAAGTTTAATTGAGGTAAAAAAATTTTGTTGAGTAATATGTTAATATTCAAATTACAATCTTTTTGAGTTGGATACAAATATTAAAAATCTATTATACATAAAAATTAAATTGGTTGTATTGTATGCATCCTAAAATCAAAAATCTTTACTAAAATTTTATTATGTATATAATTTTTGTGAAAATTTGAGTAAATAATCATTTGATATATCAAATTTTCACAAAAATTATATACATAATAAAATTATATATATATATATATATATATATATATTACGTCTGAACATTGCATTACTTGTAGTATAAGAAACCAGAAAACATAGTACTAAAGATAACATTAATCTCTAAACAACATGAAACAAAGAAAACATCAAATCCCTATAGATAAAAAGGACTGATGTTTATGACCCGAATCTCTTACTATATACTCCCTCCGTTTCGGTATGTAAGTAGTTTAAGCAAAATGAGTTTGTTTCACAATATAAGGTGTTCTCAAAACCCAAAGCAATAAAATAATTTAAATAAACAATATTCCACTAAAAACTTAAATGTCTTGTCGTTAGTTTTCAATGTTTTTGAACACAACTTACAATGTTTAGTCAACTAACATTTATTAGTGTAAATTCACTATAAATACCAACGTAAGTGTTGTCTTACTTCCATTAGTTTTTCCATTCGATTTGTTTTCTTCAACCTATTTTTTCTTCATAAAACTATGGATCAAAATGTAGAAAAAGAAACAAAAAATATTAAAAATATCAACAAAACACAATCAAACCTGCAGGTGTTCACTCGGCCATTTGACTTGAACAAGATGATGCACTATGATATTGTTCATCCCGACAAAGAAATTGAAGACACTATATTAACTATATTGAAGATTAATTGTCCTAAGTTTTTTTAATCTTGTTTTTATTCTTATTCTACGGGGGTTTAAATAGTTTTCCTTGTTTTGATCCATTATGGTAATTGATTTTCTGAAATAATAAAAGTACGTGATATGATAAGAAGACTAGAAAAAATAATCATAATATTATAAATAAACCATTTGACAGCAGAAAAAAAAAACATTACAACAATCCAAGTGTGTTCATCACATTTTGAACTAACATTGCATCACAACTGATTTGGGTAGGAAGAAGACCATCTCTTTCCAGTGCAGATTTCTTCATATGAGGGATTTTGTACTTGTTTAATCCTCCAATTTTCATGATCTCACACATACACGATTGAAGAGTCAAAAATATATGGTTTACCTGCTCTGTCGGGTATTTCTTGAAAGATTCTTCTACTGCACCAACAAGATCTTCTATGGTTTTTGGGCATTCCTTATGTTATAAGGATTGAATGGCACTGAAAAATCCAAGATCTAAAATATTTATATCCGGCGAGTTTGCCGGTTGACACATCAAATGAATGTCAAAATCACTTTTTGATGCCGCTTCTTGGAAATCTTTATCTCCACACTCAACATGTGTTCTTGCATTATCTTGTTGAATAAAGATAGTCTTTCCTCTATCTTCCTTTGGCCACTTTTCTTGAATATTCGGAAGAACCTTTTCAATCAAATATGTTTTTATATCCTCTCTCTTGACCGACGTTGACGCTTTTAGTTCTAGCGTCCCAGCATCTCTGTTCTTACTCTTTCTCTTAGCTAGTTGCAGAGTAACAAACGGGAAAATTCCAATTTTCCCATCAAATACCTCATTTCCCTCTTCATCAAATCTCGGACGAGCCATTGCAGCTTGAAACATCACCTTTCCAATGTAATTTTTACTTTGACACGTACGGTGTGGCTCTTGTTCAATTGGAAGTAGATAATATTTCTCGGTCTTCTTCGTCATATAGAACCATTTCTCATCGATATGAACTATGTTGTACATATCAACAAACTTGGGTTCATGAGGTAGACTATTTTTATCCAACATAGAAATGCAAAATTGTAACCTACTTGTTATATTGGCTTCCTTCAAATAAGGCTTGATGCTGTTGGTATGACGTCGAATAAGCCCTTCTTTCTTTCGTCTAAATAATGTTGTTAGGCTCACACCCATAGCCATAGACATTGATCTCAAAGTTGTCCACTTGCATAATGGAACAGCAGTAACTTGAGTTGGCTCGATTGTGATTCTTTTGCGACCACAATTCCCCGTTCTCCGATGAGAGACATTAACTCTTCCACTATTAGCTGTTACTTTTGCTTGTTTCCAAATTCTTTGTACGGTTGCAATAGACACCGAGAACCGATGAGAAACTTCTCTTGTTATATTTTTTGCCAACTTTCCAGCAATACTCTTCTCAAGTAAAACACCGAAGATCTCGTGCCTTTCTTCATTTGACAAAAAATTTCTGGTTTTTCATAAATTTGGTTGAATTTGAACAACATAATATTCTGTTAAAAATGAATTTAAGAAAAAAATAAGATTAAATGGATAGAAGAATTATGACTGACAACAAAACAACATATACATATTTTAAAACAAAGGAAATAAGATTACGCCAACAATTTTTGACCAGAGCATCAAACAAATCAATGAATTTCTTAGAATAAGATTACGTTTCAGAAAAATAATGCTCACTTAGAAAATATCTTAATGATTAAATATTCAAGAAGATAATGGTGACCACCACATAAATCTTAACACATTGTTCTTTTAGAGAATATAATAAGTAAACACCAATGAGTAACAGAAAAAAAAATACCTGGATTAATTGGTATATCTTTGTAGCCATTGTTAACGCTTTCTTCTTCTTCTTCTGATGGAATTTCGTTTAAATCAAACAAAATATCACTCTCATAATCTTGAACTAAAACATTTAAATCAAAATCAGAAGCCATAGAAAAGAATGAGTGACCATTCTTGGTTCGAAGCTTAAATAAGCATATTACAAACTGTTGAAAAGTTTCACTTTGGCTCCATCATAAAATTTTGATTTTTTAGTTTAAATTAGTTATACAAAAAATTTGGCTCCAAAATGTTGTAAAAATTTCTTAGAAACTCAAACGTGAGATTGTTGGTATTACTTTCAAATTTTTATTAATTTTATTACTAACAGTAATCTTTCTCTAATTAAATGTGTAGACAAAATGATTGTGTGCAATAAACAAAAAAACATTTTTATTGCTGTTTTAGTAAAGATTAAAATTTCTTAATACCCACGCTGAGGGAGTATCATGAAGCCATGTCCAGGCTTAACCCTGAGCCCAAATGGGCCAAGCAGGAGTTTGCGGCCCGAATTAAATTATATAAATTATCGGTCTTGTGTTTGGTTAAAAATCGATTTGATATAGTGGTAATGCTTTGAAAGTATGCCTATAAGTTGATAAGTTTAAATCTTGGCTACTACATTTGACAAAAAAAAAGGTTTTAGCTTTTAAACTCTATCCAAATTTTTTTGCTTGTGGTCCATAGATTTTAAAAGTTGGCTCTGGGTACGCTGGTCCACCTAGAACCAAATACGAATGGAAACGATCATCTTTGATAACACTTTTCGCAATAGTGTATTTTATTACGTATGTTTCAATAAAAACATCAAACTACCAAGAACATTTTAGATATTTTACTTTTATTGGAAAAGTTGGAAATAAACCAAAGAACGAAAAAAAAAGTACCAAGAACGACGTTTGCGTAAAACGACGGCGTATGAAACCAAATATAAGCCTAGGCGTAGAACAAGGGAAGAAGAAAGGTTTTCAGTTTTGAGATTCCTGAAAGAATGGGAACAGTCGAAATCGAAGAAGACGAAGCTGTAGCTATCGCAGCCCTGGGCTCACTCTTCAAGCTTACCGAAGTCCATCTATGGTAATTTCGAGATTTGAGGTCTTTCTTCCGATGACGGAAAAGTAATGCTTTTTGTCTGTTTGAATACTCAGGGTCGATGGGTCAAAGGAGACTCCTTTGGTTCCTCTCTTACATGAACAAAGCTGTGTAAGTGCTTCTTTGTTGAGCTGAATTGTCCTAAGGTTTCTGAGGACTCTACTAATCTCTGATACTTGGATTCTTGTTGGAATTGCAGATATTATCAAAAGAGAGTGTTGATGATGATACTTGTACTGATCTCTCTGGAATCATGAGTAAGTCTTACTTTTAGGTCACTTTTCTGATCTTAAAAGTTTTTGGAGTTAGTTAGTCTCTCCATGATTTAAATTGGTGATTGAGTTTTTAATTTGTTAAAAGACATCAGGCCTGAGGAGGACATGGGAATGATAAAAGAGATGAAGTCTTTGGGTCTTCCGGTTTCCTTTCAAACAAATAAGGAGGTAGCTTTTTCTGTATTTATCGAAATTCATGGTTTTACTTCGTTACTTTTGTCATTTTACATGCTGAGAATTTAATGAATCATGCAGTGGAAGAACAGAACAAGACGCTTGCAAAAGAAAGGAAACAAGGATCGATCAGAGAAAGTTAATGTTCTGTTTAATGAAGAAGACAAGGCTGTACCATCCACTCTGAATTTGGTGTTTGATTTGAAGAGTATAGATCATGCTATTGGTGATGAGGAGGTTGACAGACTATGTCCGGAAAACGACTGTGTTCAAAGAAGTGTGGTCGAAGAAGAAAGTCATGAAATTGGAGGGAGCTTTTGCTCGAGAGATGGAGACAGAGATTTGGTGTTGACTTCAGAGACGATAGATTCCCATAGTCACAAACTCGGTGATAACCATGACTTTAATGAATGGAAAGTCTACTGGGATTCTTTCTATGGTCGAAGTTATTTTTACAACATTAAGACACAAGAGTCCACATGGGAGCCACCACTTGGGATGGAGCGTCTGGCTTATAGCTACGAAACTCATAACTTGGATGAATTGGCTATAGAGGTGATTGAGATTTTGCCTATTATCTTTCTCGTAAAATTTCAGGAGTATTTGTTTACGTACCGTGTGATTGATTTGACTGTGGTTCTTTTCTTTTTGTTATTAAGACTACAGAGAAGGCACATGAGGATTTGTTCGGAACTGGACCTGCTGATGATGTTCCTACTGAAAAATTTGATGATCTTGGCGGAGTTTGTCAAAGTCAATGTGAAACAGAAGCCCTAGCGGAAGTTAACAGGTATTACAATTCAACATAATGTGGTCTTTCTTTCTTCTGGTTTTTATCATTGCATTATGTTCCTGGACTGAACTTAGTTAAATCATGGTTTTGACAAGGAATAAAAAACCATATTTTCTGCAATAGCCTTTAGTATTAGCCATTGATCACTACCATGTTGATCTAATTAGTGTGTCTCAATCTTACTGAGTGTACTAAGCATTGATATGATATGCAAACTTGTGTGGCAATACTGTGGCATGACTACAAGCGGAGTTGTTTTGGTTCGACTTTAAACGTTTAACTTTTTAAGAGTGTTTGTAATTCTCTTGTTTGAAGCTATTGATATATAGCCCAACACAATCTCAAACATTTAGTTATCTTTCAGTATTAAATACCATATCTATAAAACTACAGGTGTGCTTTAAAAAAATATGTCCTTGATTTTCTGTCTGTTGATTGGTCTCTTCAATAACCTCATTCTAACATTTTCCTTGTTTCCAGTTTGGTTGATACATACCAAGAAGCTTCCATTGGAAATCAGTCTTTGGATATTACTACTCTTGAAGAAGAGGGAAACGGTACATATGTTGTCAGTTCCATTGAGAAGACTAAAAAGAAGACGAGAAGAACTCGAGCGAAAAAGATATTCTTCACTTCAAACATAGGTTTGCATCACCTACTGCATACATATATAGCTTTGAATTTTCATAGCTGCAGCTGGTTCGTTGTTAAAATATTTTAGATTCTTCTCTGAGCAGGGACTCGAACGGAAGGTGTTATTGAAGAATATTCTGCAATCCTTGGCAAGTATTGGTGCCAAAGATACCTCCTTTTCTCCAGATTTGATGAAGGCATCAAAATGGATGAGGAAGGATGGTTTTCTGTCACTCCTGAACCTATAGCTAAGCATCATGCCACGCGATGTAATGGAAGCATAGTTATTGATTGTTTTACAGGAGTTGGTGGAAATGCTATTCAGTTTGCATCAAGGTGACTATAAATACACTTTTTATTATATGCGGGTTTTTTGTGAGTCAATCATTGCTAGATATTGAAGAGATCACATGATTACTATTTTAACCAAGACTTTTGCACTGATTATGGAAGTAGCGTTTTGCATATTTTTGGCCATTCCTGTGTTTTATTCTCTGCTGTGTTGTGGCATTTCAGGAGTCACTATGTGATTGCAATTGATGTGGATCCAAAGAAACTTGATTTAGCAAAGCATAATGCTGCCATATATGGTGTTGCTGATAAAATCGACTTTGTGAAGGGAGACTTCTTTGACTTGGCACATAACTTGAAGGTTTTTTACTTCCAACTCTTCTCAAATTGTTTTTGGCTTGACGTAGCCATTAAAACTTTTGTTTTGTTTCCATTGTGCAGGCAGGCACTGTATTCTTATCGCCTCCCTGGGGAGGCCCTGATTATGTTAAAGCGAGTATGTATGACATGAAGACAATGTTGAGACCTCGTGACGGGTATGTCTCTCGTGTTTGGTTATTTATAATGTGGTTAAGAGTTTTATAGCTCTTAATCTCATTCTACACTAAGAAATATGAACTCACTATTCCCGTTTGGTGCAGAGATGCTCTATTTAAGGCGGCCATTAACATCGCCTCAACAATCATTATGTTTCTTCCAAGAAATGTTGATACTAACCAATTGGCAGAGCTAGCCTTATCAACGTCTCCTCCTTGGTCACTTGAGGCAAGTGGTTTTTGCTTATCGCTTTCTTAGTTGGTCGATTACGTCTATGAGCGTACTGTTCAAGATTTAGAAAGACATTCCAAGAAATTGGATATCTGTCATGTTACATTGTTGAAGAATACATGTAACTTTGATATTTATATTAGAAACGAACCTTACAAAGTATTTCTTCTGCTTCATAACATTTTTTTGTTCTAACAGGCAAGCCCCAATTTTTTCAGGTCGAAAAGAACTACTTAAATGGGAAGCTGAAGGCTATAACAGCGTACTACGTCAAACAACATAATTGTTAGAACTTAGAAGAATGCAAGAAGGCTTACAAATGGGTAAAGGTAACATCGGCTTACTCGTTTACAAGCAAAGTGTCAATCTGTTATCTACATTTTGTCTATCCAAGTGGATGAAGATTGATTTGTGATCTCATAGGTTATGCGTTTGTATATAGAAAATGTGTTTTGTGAACTCTGGGAGAAGCCCCACTCGATGTAGAACTAAGAAACCCACTTAATAGAGAAATGATCTTGTGAAAATTCACCTTTGTGTTTATCCATTTCTAAACTCGCTATTACTCGTCGTTTCAAACAAACATGTGCAAGAAACACTGATGGAGCTAATCTCGTTGGGGATTTTTGTTTTTGGAAATTGATGAACACACGATACCAAGAGAAGCAAACATGTGTTGCTGCTATTCACACACTCTGTATATTGACAATCATTTTGTCGGGATCATGTGAAACAAATTTGTACTGACGAATCTTATCCTCTATGTTGCCGAGTAAACAGAACACGACGAGAAGCAATATATGAATATACAGCCAAAAAAAAGTACATTGTTTTTGCCATTTGTTAACTTGGCCAAATTAGAGCCTTGAGTGATGTTTTTAGCCTTATTCGAAGAGCAAGCTCATCACTCAATTCCATGATTACTTGTTGAAATAGACTGGTGGTTAAAGAAGTTATACTGATAAATTTAGTGTCTCGACCGACGGTTGAAATGTTAGATATTGCATCCATTAGTCTCCATCTTTGATTAGTCTTTCATAGATTCCATTCTAACAATGCTTATACATTTACAATAAAGCATGTATGAATTAAAGGCATTTGCAGAAATAACTCAACACATTGAGTACAATGCAAAAGTAACTCACCCACAAAATTTGTTGCAAAAGTACACTTTAAACTATTTTTACACTTTACAAATTTGAATATATTCTTTTGTCAGAAAACAAAAAAAAGAACATGGAACTTGAAGTCAGGTACGACCATCTTCTTCACTGCTTCTCCTACCACAATTTTTGGAGCTTTGAATGCTTTCTTTCAACCACAAATCTTTAAATTTCCTCAACTATTTTATATTCACCAACGTTTTCTCAAGTTTTGTTGTTTTACAATTTACACTTTTGTGGTTAATATTTGGTTCTCTTATTCATAAACATGATTCGGTGATTATATTGTCCGTGACTGAGATTACAAATGCTTACTCCAACCTCACTCAAAAATTGTTGGAGAGAGAAACAAATCCAATTCGAATCTGGGAGACATGAATATTACACCATTGGTTTTGAGTTGAAAACTCATATATAATCCAAATTTAATACTTCCTCCGTTTCAAAATATAATTTGTTTTGGAGATTTTTTTTGTTTCAAAATATAAGTTGTTTTGACAATCCTAATTACTTTATAACTTTATTGAATATTGTGTGACCACTAGTATTTTGCAGTCTTTTGTGTGATTGGTCAAATTATTTTTATTAAATATATTAAATGATACTTTTTACTCCCTCTGTTTCGGTATGTAAGCAGTTTAAGCAAAATGAGTTTGTTTCACAATATAAGGTGTTCTCAAAACCCAAAGCAATAAAATAATTTAAATAAACAATATTCCACTAAAAACTTAAATGACTTGTCGTTAGTATTCAATGTTTTTGAACACAACTTACAATGTTTAGTCAACTAACATTTATTAGTGTAAATTCACTATAAATACCAACGTAAGTGTTGTCTTACTTCCATTAGTTTTTCCATTCGATTTGCTTTCTTCAACCTATTTTTTCTTCATAAAACTATGGATCAAAATGAAGAAAAGAATCAAAAAGAAAAAGAAACAGAAAATATTAAAAATATCAACAAAACACAATCAAACCTGCAGGTGTTCACTCGGCCATTTGACTTGAACAAGATGATGCACTATGATATTGTTCATCCCGACAAAGAAATTGAAGACACTATATTAACTATATTGAAGATTAATTGTCCTAAGTTTTTTTAATCTTGTTTTTATTCTTATTTTACGGGGGTTTAAATAGTTTTCCTTGTTTTGATCCTTTATGGTAATTGATTTTCTGAAATAATAAAAGTACGTGATATGATAAGAAGACTAGAAAAAATAATCATAACAATCATAATATTATAAATAAACCATTTGACAGCAGAAAAAAAAACATTACAACAATCCAAGTGTGTTCATCACATTTTGAACTAACATTGCATCACAACTAATTCGGGTAGGAAGAAGACCATCTCTTTCCAATGCAGATTTTTTCATATGAGGGATTTTGTACTTGTTTAATCTTCCAATTTTCATGATCTCACACATACACGATTGAAGAGTCAAAAATATATGGTTTACCTGCTCTATCGGGTATTTCTTGAAAGATTCTTCTACTGCACCAACAAGATCTTCTATGGTTTTTGGGCATTCCTTATGTTGTAAGGATTGAATGACACTGAAAAATCCAAGATCTAAAATATTTAGATCCGGCGAGTTTGCCGGTTGACACATCAAATGAATGTCAAAATCACTTTTTGATGCCGCTTCTTGGAAATCTTTATCTCCACACTCAACATGTGTTCTTGCGTTATCTTGTTGAATAAAGATAGTCTTTCCTCTATCTTCCTTTGGCCACTTTTCTTGAATATTCGAAAGAACCTTTTCAATCAAAAATGCTTTTATATTCCTCTCTCTTGACCGACGTTGACGCTTTTAGTTCTAGCGTCCCAGCATCTCTGTTCTTACTCTTTCTCTTAGCTGGTTGCAGAGTAACAAACGGGAAAATTCCAATTTTCCCATCAAATACCTCATTTCCCTCTTCATCAAATCTCGGACGAGCCATTGCCGCTAGAAACATCACCTTTCCAATGTAATTTTTACTTTGACACGTACGGTGTGGCTCTTCTTCAATTGGAAGTAGATAATATTTCTCACACCCATAGCCATAGACATTGATCTCAAAGTTGTCCGCTTGCATAATGGAACAACAATAACTTAAGTTGGCTCGATGGTGATTCTTTTGCGACCACAATTCCCCGTTCTCCGATGAGAGACATTAACTCTTCCACTATTAGCTGTTGCTTTTGCTTGTTTCCAAATTCTTTGTACGGTTGCAATAGACACCGATAACCGATGAGAAACTTCTCTTGTTATATTTTTTGTCAACTTTCCAACAATACTTTTCTCAAGTAAAGCACCGAAGATCTCGTGCCTTTCTTCATTTGACAAAAATTTCTTGGTTTTTGGTTGACTTTGAACAACATTCTATTATGTTAAAAATGAATTTAAGAAAAAAATAAGATTAAATGGATAGAAGAATTATGACTGATAACAAAATAACATATACATATTTTAAAACAAAGGAAATAAGATTACGCCAACAATTTTTGACCAGAGCATCAAACAAATCAATGAATTTCTTAGAATAAGATTACGTTTCAGAAAAATAATGCTCACTTAAAAAATATCTTAATGATTAAATATTCAAGAAGATAATGGTGACCACCACATAAATCTTAACACACTGTTCTTTTAGAGAATATAATAAGTAAACACCAATGAGTAACAGAAAAAAATACCTGGATTAATTGGTATATCTTCGTAGCCATTGTTAACGCTTTCTTCTGATGGAATTTCGTTTAAATCAAACAAAATATCACTCTCATAATCTTGAACTGAAACATATAAATCAAAATCAGAAGCCATAGAAAAGAATGAGTGACCATTCTTGGTTCGAAGCTTAAATAAGCATATTACAAACTGTTGAAAAGTTTCACTTTGGCTCCATCATATAATTTTGATTTTTTTAGTTTAAATTAGTTATACAAAAAATTTGTCTCCAAAATGTTATAAAAATTTCTTAGAAACTCAACGTGAGATTGTTTGTATTACTTTCAAATTTTTATTAATTTTATTACTAACAGTAATCTCTCTCTCTAATTAAATGTGCAGACAAAATGATTGTGTGCAATAAACAAAAAAACGTTTTTATTGCTGTTTTAGAAAAGGTTAAAAATTTTTAATACCCGAGATTTTAGACAAAACTACTTACATACCAAAACGGAGGGAGTAAACTAGTAGTTTCTTAATATGCATGTTTTTAACTAAAACAACTTATATTTTAAAACAGAGAAAGTATAATATAATATAATATCAGAACCCAATCCGAATCTTACACATTATTTTTTTGTTTTTGTATGTATTGTTACGAATATAAAACAAAGTAACGTTATAATCTGCTTTTGCATTTATATATTTACTTCAAAGTACATAATACATTATTATGATCGTATAAATGAGCCAATCCAGAATCTAAAAAAACAACTAATCAATACTTATATAATTCATAAAAATCGTATCTACCACGCCCCAAAAGGCCAAAAGACAGCTTAATAAATAACAATGAGTAAAAAAAAAAAAAAGTGTAACAAAAAATTCGTCCTTTTTTTTCCTCTCTCTCTCTCACAGTCTCAACAGTCTTTCTCGCTCTCAAGTCAAAGACACATTATCAAATTTTCCTGCACTCTCTCTACGAATTCACACGAAACCACATTCCCACACCACCACAGCTTTCTCTCTCTTACTCTCTTACTTTCTCTCTAGCTACAACGGTTAATTAGAGATAACTCTCTCTCTTCAGATTCAAATGCCGTCGGAGCAGTCGTACAATGTCCAACGACCGACGGCGTCTGGAGGAGGATCTCGGCGAAACTCAAGCCCTGACTCATTAATCTTCACACCGGAATCTAATCTCAGTCTCTTTTCTTCGGCCTCCGTAAGTGTCGATCGTTGCTCTTCTACCTCCGACGCTCACGACCGTGAGACTCTCATCTCCGCTCCTTCCCTGGTATACACACTCTCCCGCATTGTTCCTTGTGATGAAAATTCGAATCTGAGAGTGTTTATTATATTTGAGCTTATTAGTCAAAACTAGTGGAATCATCATCATCAAGTTTCGTCAATTTGACTCTTCATCATTGAATGACGCAGAAACTGATTTGTTTCTGTCAAATCTGGACCAACCGATATAATTAAATTATTTATTATCTGCCTTTTGTTCTGTAGCTTCAACTGCACTGGAATTTCATGATTTGTTACTACTACATGCAATAGAACGATGCCAATAGCAATTTGTCTTGTGGATTTTGGAAAATGTATTTTTGTTTCTGGTAGATTACTAGATCTTGCACTGTTTCTTGTTTTTGAATTTCGAGTGAATTTTTTATTTGAAATGACAGGAGCGTGATCAACGGGTAAGTTCGAGCTGTAGAGATGTAGATCCAGACAAGCGTGGAACAGAGAGGAAGCACAGTCGCAACTCTAGAAAAGCAAATAAAGTGAAAGGTAAAACTGGTAAATACTAATGTAAATTGATCAAAAAAGTAAGAGATCAATCAATTATGCTACAAAACTATCTTCTCTTTATTTACTTTCTCTTGTTTTGGTCTGAAAAGCAGCTTGGAAAGAGGAGATTGAGGTAAACAATAAGGAAGATGAAAACCAGAACTTGGATTCAGCTAGGAGTTCTTTCTCTGTAGCTCTTAGAGGTGACTTTTGTAGTTTGTACTTAGCAGAGATACTTTGAAGAAACATATCTTGTTCTAATATCAACTCTCTATAGAATGTCAGGAACGAAAATCTAGATCTGAAGCTCTGGCGAAAAAGCTAGACTACCAAAGGACTGTTTCGTTGGATCTCAGTAATAATGTAACCTCTTCGTCTCCGCGAGTGGTAAACGTTAAGAGAACTTCAGTTTCAACTAATAAATCTAGTGTGTTTCCTAGTCCTGGAACTCCAACTTATCTGCATGGTATGCAAAAGGGTTGGAGCTCAGAGCGAGTACCTTTGCGTTCTCCAAATGCTGGTTTTTTACCTTTATATAGCGGTAGAACAGTTCCTTCCAAGTGGGAAGATGCAGAGAGATGGATACTTAGTCCTCTTGCTAGGGAAGGAGCTCCTCGAACTTCATTTGCTGCAACACATGAAAGGCGGCCTAAGTCAAAGAGTGGTCCATTAGGCCCACCAGGACTTGCGTATTATTCGTTCTATTCTCCTGCTCTTCATGGTGGGAACATGGGCTGCTTAACATCAACCTCTCCATTTTCAGCTGGTGTGTTGGCAGAAAATGTCGGTTCTAAGGGTTCTACTACAGCACCATTTCCTCAGCGAATCGATCCTTGCATGGCTAGATCAGTAAGCATTCATGGCTGCTCTGAGACTCTACCCTCGTTGTTGTCTTCCCAAGGTATAGACGGATCAACTCTCTTGTAACCCATTTCTTTAAAACTACTTTGCAGATTTTAATATAATCAAACTATACATAACTTTATCGGTTTCGTGCCAAAAATAGAGTGGACAGAGGACTCATGCATCAACAGATTGTCCAGCTCTACTAATCGATATTTTAGTCTGGTAAATGCTTAATGATTTTTGTTACTATTATGCACAGATGACATCCATGACAGCATTAACGATAATGCTACTGATGCTCGAGCTGTCTCAAGAAGAGATATGGCGACACAGATGAGTCCCGAGGGAAGCATCCGATTATCGCCTGAGAGGCAGTGTTCGTACTCTCCCACCTCTCCATCAGCACTACCTATTGTGGAACTACTAAATGCTCATTCCAACCGTGCAGAAGTCAAGGACTTACAGGTTGATGAGAAGGTAACTGTAACTCGTTGGTCAAAGAGGCATAGAGCTCTGTACCATGGAGATAGTTCACAAATGAGAGACCACTTACATGGAAAAGATAGGGATCCTCAAGGTTTGACATGGTATGTTCTAAGCCGTTAAAGGGTCTTTCCCTCTTCCATTTCACCTACAAATTACTTCCTTTGCATTTCTGTTATTTTTATCATATGATTTCCCTTCAGTCTCATTCTGGATTACAGTATTGACACATTAATCACTCGCTCTAGTTCTGTAGAATCAAAATAAGCAACATGAATGCTAGTTTTTAATTCCACCTTCTAAACTACCCCGTTGATACAAACTCACGAATCTGAATAGGTGTACCAGCTCATGGATGCGTGCCATCACAGATTGTCGTACAAATGAATTGTGATTGAAAGTTTCGTCTTTTTGTAGGGCCAAGACCGAGGAAGCAAGAATCATGTCTTGGGAAAATTTGCAGAAAGCCAAGGCCGAGGCAAAAATAAGAAAACTAGAGGTTCTTTCCTCTCATCCTGTTTCTGTACCTCTTTTTCTGTCTGAAGCACAAAAACTGAGGCTTGAAGCATAAAATCAATTTTACATTTTCTATAAAGAGCTCCAAACTAATAAAATGTGCGCATTACGATATGATAGTGACTGTTAGGGTGTGCTTGTGTATCACTCACAGAGTAACTAATGTCAGATGTAATTGTTCTCAGATGAAGTTGGAAAAGAAAAGATCATCGTCAATGGAAAAAATAATGCGAAAAGTGAAATCAGCAGAGAAGAGAGCGGAGGAGATGAGGAGGTCAGTGTTAGACAATCAAGTTCCAAGTGCATCACGTCGCAAAGCTATATCTTTCAGAAGAAGTGGGAAGGCAAAGATAGCTTCCTTTAGCGGTTGCTTCACCTGCCACACATTCTAGCTGCCCTTTTTTCCAAGAAAATACGGTAAATGAAACTCTTCACTCAATGCGTATGTACCATTTAGTTTTTCTTATTCTTCTTACTTGTGATACTTTGATAGAGCTTGTAGCTGTTGATTTTCCAATACATGTGCTTACATTTGTAGTTAGTTCCTAGTTGAGTAAATCCGAGGGATTAATCCACCCCTTTCTATGTACCTTTGTAGTCCCTTGCGTTGTTAGAGAGGTGAATTGATCCCTTGAGAGGACAAAATCTTTTACTTACCGATATATCACATTATGCATCATTGTCTGATCATGTTCATGTTCTAAGCTTTACCAGAACTTTTATAGTTTTTGGTTCCTGAAACTATGTCTTTCTACTATATAATGCGTGTACAAACAGTGAACAATTTGGTTAAGCCCTTTTTTTTGTTTCTGTTGAAAATGTAACTTGTGCTCTATTTTTTCGACATCGAGATTCAAGAATAATGACTTAATGATATCGTAGCTCAACGGGCTATATGGGATCGTTAAACATTAACACGTATCCGAGTCCGAATCTTACTAACCACTGTAACTAAACTATTTTGTCTTAAGAATGATTAAAGTACAATGAATCTGAATTTTTTTTTTTTTTTTAAACAAACTCATTGAATTGATTAAAGGCGATGGCCCATTACAAGATTGAGGCTCATCTTAGCCAAAAAGTCGGCTTTCCCATTCATAGATCGGGAAACATGTTTGTACTCAATCGATGTAAACAATGTCGAACAGAATCTAATATTAGCCAAAATTCCGTGAAGTTCCAAGATCGGAGACTCGTGGTTGATGGCACGAATCAAAACTTGGGAATCAGAGTGGAATACGGCGTTAAGGTGATGCATATTTCCAGCCTGTATCATCGCAGATCTCAGGGCCAACGCTTCGGCTGCAAGAGCAGAGGAAACGTTGTGTAATGCAGACGAGTGTTCCAGGATGGGGGTTGAGGAGGATTTGATAGTCCATCCTATATCTGCCATGTCCGATACAGCCTTCCAGGCCGCATCAGTGAAACAATTGATGAATCCGTCCATAATGGATCGAAGATTGTGTGAGTGAGTTGATCGTATCGGTTCCTTCGGGGTGTAGGAGTCTGTTTGAGTCGCAATCCATTCCCGGGCATCACTGGCGACTTTGTGGATGGTTTCCTCCGCCGTAAAGTCCCTATTGCTTAAGACTCCGAGTTGATAACTTCGGCTACATTTTCCACAATGCTCTAAAATGCTCCAAAGTCTCCAATTATGATCCACCAATAAACCTATAAACACTAAAAAAGACTCGACAAATACCAAAAAGACTCTATAAAAAAGACTTATATCATGGCCAAAAACCGGTAAAAATCATGATATATCAATCACTGTGAGGTACTATAAGTCACAATAATTCCTTGATATTTTATAATTTTGTTGTTCGTAGTATACCATTATTTACGATTGTTGCTGATTATCTTTTTATAGGTACTTTTTGGTTTTATGTGTTTCATATTCCAATAGCGAAGTGATTAGAGTTGTATTCTTAGATGGACTTGCAACATCGCTTTTGTCTGACCGTGCATGCGATCTATTGGCCAACCCTAATTGAGTTTGTTATACTTTAATTCAATATAGTCAATTATTCTTTATTATTTTGTGATTAGTACATTATTATAATATTAATTATTATCTATTTAAAAGGATAACCGAAGTGTATTGCCTACTACCATTAAGAAGCTAGAAAGAAAGAAAATCCTGTTGAAGTTTCAGATATCGGATGATAATATCAAATGCAAAGGACTAACTACATCGTTACGAGATTTTGTGATGATGATCTTATGATAAACAAATTTAGGTTATTTTCTTAATAATACATTGTGGAAATGTCGTTAACATTACATTGGTTTCATATTAAATTGCGGAAATATTATTAACCTTTTTGTTTTTTTATTATTATATTAATTGGTTAATTATGATATGTAATGCATCGTCGTATTGTATTGGTTCGTTATTGGCCCGCGCAAGGCGCATGTACCACCTAGTACAAAGGTAAGAAAATAATGGTCCCAATGACTTTGATAAAGCCTCGTTGATCTCTAGAAACCTTGAACTATATCTTAGCTAAAACCTAAAACTTCATGTTTTCATTTTGATTCCCTCGAATCTGACTTTGTATAGTGAAAGGTTAGAAATTTGGTGCCTCTGTAACCAAACTTGGAACCTGGAGATGTAACATTAGAAGCTCCATTGTGTGTTTGTATTGTATCCTTGAGTTGAGAAATTTCAGAGTAATGAGCCACTGACCAAAGAATATCAAGATCCATCAAAGATCACGATGGGAACAAATTTCTCTTGGATGATAAGATTCAATGGAATTATTTTGTAACAAATAAGAATTTAATCATACAAAAGCAAACGAGCAAAAGCAATGTTTATGAGTAAACGCCAAGCACAAAATCTACAACACGAATTGAAATGGTATCAAGATACTAAAACAAACTGTTCCTTATAATGCACAAATACCACTAAGAGCTGCATTTACGAACTGGACATTCATGGACCATTTGACTGAACTGCTTCTTGAAGGCTCTTCACAGCACTATCATAAGTCACAAACCCCATAAACCAGAACTCGTGATTGTCGACGGAAATCACTTGTATGTATTTCTCAGATGTGTTAACTCTGCTTGTTGATGGGTTCACTGCCTTCAGCTGGTTCACCGGAAGTACCACCTGTTCATATGAGACCATCAGTCACAGACTCTAAAGAGAAAGATGACATCAGATAGACTTTTCAAAACCCGAACTCGATTTTGCTTGATGCAACTAGCATGCAGATACAATGTCAGTCAAGAAGTTTTCCTGCTTGGTTAGATATTTCAGATCATGTTTTGGGGTTTGGCATTCCTTCTTAAATAACATATTTGAACCAGTCAAACTCGCTAAGCAAAGATTACTCAGATGGCTCATCTAGATTTATCAGGAATGCTATAACATTTTAGCTAGCTCTCTTACGCATACCAATAATGTCCTAATTGTTTACTCAAGAAAAAAAATGCATGCAACTACTTAGATACCCAGCAATATCCTTGGAAAGATTGTGTAGTTTTCATTTAGTACAAGGGTACACACTGTGTTCTACATGTCGATAATTAGAAATGACAAGATAATATGTTACAATCTATGAAGATTAAAGTATTATAGTATACTTACAGCTTTTGGATCTCTGTTCTCAAATTGTTTTCTTAAATGTAAATAGAAGTCATAAGAACGAAAAAAGGAAGAACAGATAGAATACCTTGTAATAGCTCCACTGGGTCTGATCACCTTCTTTGTAAGAGAGAGGATTGTCACTACAGAACGCAAGCTTGTGTGTCGAAAGATACATAACTCCCATCACAGGACCAGCAGATGTAGACAAGTAGCAAGCATAGCTCTTGCGAAGTTGCTCATCGGGAACACAATCAAATGTTTGCTTGAAGACCTTTTCATATCCACCTTCTGCAATTATTTTTGTCCCCTGAGCAATCCTCGCAACAGCAGCATCGGCTACACTTGGCCCTGTTTTCACTGAGGAAAACAAAACAAAAACAAAAAGCATCAAACGTATACTCTCTCAATTCAATTCCTCCATATCTGCATAACACTAATTCCTCACACCAGCAAAAACTAAATTCAAGATTGTTGATACCATGAAATTAGCTTTAAACTCAAAAGGAAGAGCATAAATATCAGAATTGTTGACTGGATTTTGTGTCGGTGGTTGAACGTGAAGTAAATTCCGGCGTTTATACGAGGAAGAAGCATAGATTGACATAACGAAGAAGAAGAAGAAGAAAGAGGCGAGAAAGGGGAGCTTACAGTGTTGCCAAACGTTTCCGGCGAGATCTTCGGCCTTCTTGGTGGCGTCTGCTGCCATTTTCCCCCATTTTCCAAGCGTATCCTTCACAGAATCCATCGTATCTATACCCCAAAACCAAAAATCAATCAATCAAACTCAGAAATTCGATAGGATGCGAAATCGGAGAGAGATCGATCACTCACTCTTGGGAGCAGGAGAAGGAGAGACGTAAGGATTGAATTCCGGCGGCATGGTGGTGGCGGTATTGCCGGAGACTGGAGCAGGAGGAGGAGGAATAACTTCGTTAGGGTCGAGCTTAGGGTAAGGAGCGTAGTCAGATGAGTGAGGAGGAGCCTTGGGCTCCGACGAAGATGTGGTGGGGGGAGTAGAGATCCGACCGTCGTGATTCTGCTCCGGTGCACTCATGATTTGATTCACTTCTTCACGTTACGATTTTTCTTCGCGATTCTTCTTTTTTCAATTCGATAATAATTGTTTTTTTTTTTCTTTCGTTTAGTAAAGAAAAACTGGTTCGAGTCTAACAGACAACAATAAATAAATGAATTAAAACGTCGGTCCAGCAGAGATTCGTTTGCAATAATATAATAATCGTTGAATTATTAACGTCACTTTATTTTTTTAATCTTCTAAATTTATTATTATTTTATTAGTTAATTTGGTTAATAATAAAAAAAACATAAAAACTAACAAATTGCATATTTTTTTATAACTAAATAAACTAAAAACATAAAAAAAAATAATAATAATAAACTAAAAAATATAATAAAATAACCAAATTTTACCTTTTTCTTTCTGTAAAATTTAGTTACATAAAAAAAAGATAAAATTTGGTTATTTTGTGTATTATAATTTTTTTTTTTGAGTTATTATTGCTAATTTTCCTTATTCTATTATAAATTATAAGAACTGTTATACCGACGATTATATAATGGACAAGTCTTCTGTCTCGATCTACGCCAGACGATTATATCTTATCTCACGCTGAAAATCTCACATAAATTTATCTCAATTAATCTGCATCAATTATAATAAATCACATTTTTTAGAATTCAAACCTCATATCTTTTGGTATAAAATCATTAATTTTATAATATCAAATCAAACCACTAAACCAAAAAAGCTTCCACAATATCACTTATTTTGTAGTCTCTTTCCTAAAGTTCGTCTACGATTTGATTTGGTAGCCTCCGGTTGGTAATACAATTAGTTTTTAACTTCTTTAGTATAATTTTACTGATTCAAAAATATTATTATGAAAAAAATATAAAATAGGTTAAAAAAAAATATGTAAAAAATATTTTGTATTTAAGTTTTACAAGTCTGAATTAAAAACTAATTTACATAAATATATAAAAAATTTCATGAAATCCATTTTTTTAAAGTTGGATGTAAAATTTAATTCAAATTAAAAAAAATGTTATTATAATAAGTGTAACTTTTCTGAAACTTATATTTAGCTTTATAATTGTCTTTCTTTTTTAAAATAATTAGTTAAACTGAAACAACCCGACCATTTTTTTTAAAATATAATCGAATTAACATTCCCATAAATACTAACTCTCAATATCAATTTAAACACATCAGCAATAAGCGTAAATAAACTCAACTAAACCAACAAATGATCCAACAATTTCATAACTTAATTGAACCAACCAAAATCAATTCAAATAACTACAAGAATCCAATTCAGCAATTCCAAATCAACAATCCAGAATTACCAGCAACTAAGCAATTCTAGCAATGCATAAAACCACAAAACCGAGACTCTAGATTATATCTTCTTCACACTCATGATCCCACAGTCACACTTTTTCTTTACCTATATCACATGGATAAAAGAGATGCGTGAGTATTATCACAAATACTCAGTGAGACGGTCATCCCATCTACCGACTATACACACAAGCATAAAGGAAAACCATAATACCAAACAGTTCAATCAACAATGAACAAACACAAAACATCAAGTTTCCATACTCTGGTGTCGATCAACACACCTCCTAGTGTCAATCGACACTAGCAACACGGGGGTCGATCGACACTCGTCGCAGTGTCGAGGAATATGAGCCTCTCCTCTCATGGCTCGTTTCTAGGATGCGACATATCGATCTCCTGCCCAAAAAGGTCAACACAGACACGAAAAATATCCAAAAACACACAATCATCAATCACCAATCATTCCAATCTTGATGTGCATAAAACTTTCATGTAGGGTTTATGCAATTAGGTCTTTAAATTTATAACCCTATGGAACTGCAAGTGCACAGTTAAGACAATTGTAGTACTTAGGGGTCGATCCACTGAGGACTAAGTGATGAATGCGCTACAAACCTATATGATTCAGATTAAGCTAAGGGAAAATATTATTTGGTTTTGGGGTTTTATGGAAGCAAATAACAAAGCAATAAAAGTAAAAGGGATAGATATCAATTAAGATTAGAAATCAAACAGTTCATAAAACATATGCAAACACAAGCAATCGATTTAAGGTTTTAGTACTAGTTGTTCTAGAACTCATATCACTAAGGTAAGGTCATCCCACTATCGTGAAGTAACTAACCATCTATGTTTTACACCCTAATAGACTCAACTATCGCAGGTTATTATAAGGTGAAAACATACATTATTGGTCAAAATTGATTGTTCACTAAACTCCTTAACTAACCTTTCGAATTGTTAAGGTTTCTAGCTCATCGTATACTAGGTCCGGAGATATAACAAGCTTTTGGAAAGTATATCAACCTAAGATCAGTCCTTGGGTAGCTAAGCCAATTCATGCTTTAAGTATAAATAAAGATGAAGAATCAATTCTAGAATAAATCCCTAAACGATTAAATGCGTAAAAACATAGAATTAAGAGAATGAATAGAAATCAAATCAAAGTTATAACTCTAACATGTTTTGCAACACGTAGCAGCAAGAGTAAAGCACATAAACATTATAATTCATTGATCTATCTAAGCGTAAGGAATTAGATCTCATCTCTTTGCAATAGGGCAAAGATCAACCTATCCTTAAAGGCTTCTAGAATCAAATAAACATGAAGAACAAGAGAAAAACGAAATACATTGTTTAGTTATTGATTTAGGCTGTTAAGGCCGGCTGCTTGAGTTCCTAGAGAGGCTAAAAGCAAGTATATATAGGGGTTAAGGAGGCATAAGTCGGTTAGGGCTTCTTCGGGCAATTACGTCTTTTCAGGTCAAAAACTGAGGCAATTTCGGTCAGGATAAGGATCAGGCTTCGTGACCGGTATTGTAAGCTTCTAGGGATCTTCTAGAAGGTCACACAAAGGCTGGATATCGGCCCATGGCCTGGCCCGGTTCTTGGCTTCATTTTGCACTAACTTCACTTCGAAGGCAGTTTGACATGTCCTCAGTGTTTCGGTTTTATATTCTAAAGTACAGCTCCAATGGATGAAATTCCAACTCCATTGGAAAGCTAACTCAAAGAACTATCTCCACACCAAGTTTCACTAAATTCCCAAATGATTTGATCCTCCGTTCGTCAGCAAACTTCTGGCGTATGCGTTCTGTCCAGTAGGGGAATGTGTATTATCTTCAAGATAAAGTGACTTGGCTTGGTTCCTTTGACTTGGATAAGTAGCTGCATCATAGATGATACTCATTTTGCTCCTTTTTACATCCTTTTGATGATAAAACCTGTTAAGACCTTAAAATCTACATATACGAGAAAACTACCTCTTTTGGTCCAAAAGCTTTATTAATATATATAAAAATCATACTAAAATAGATAGAAAAAGTGGTAAAATATAGGGTATATCACCAATCCTCACACAAACGCATCATGACACTCCAATTACCCAGATAAGACATGGTCACGCACACACCTTGATTTATGAATGAAATGGAGATAAGAACACTAAGAACACATGAAAATCAGAGGCTACAACTTCCTACAACCGGATTTCCTTCTTCCTTCGCGAAGGACACGGATCAAACACGATTCCAGAGCCTCACAAACCACAATCACAAGCTTTTAGGATCAAGAACACGAGGAGATCAACAATGATTCCTGTTCTTCACTCAATCTTCTCAAACTCTCTGTTTTTCTCTCTAGAAACGCGACAACACGGCTGCTCTTCTTTTTATACGCAGCCCTAGGGTTTCCCTTAATCTGAACCGCAATCCGTCGCTCAAAAATCAAACTCGTTGGTTCAATTCGAACTTGTGTCGATCGACACCCTAACCAAAATCCATAATTTAGTTCGTGGGCGTTACTTAAACAAACTTAACAAAATTAATATTATAAAATTAATTTAGAAAACTCAAAATCCAAAAGATTTTACAGTTTTAACCAAACTAAAACCGAAGATAATGAATTAATTAATTAATACATATACAGTAGAAATTCTATAAATTAATAGTTGATAAATTAATAAACTCGATAAACTAATAAATTTTGTCGGTCCCGAATCGGGCCAATGTAAAATATAACACAATTTGATAAGATAATAAATATTTTAAAAATTCTATGTAAATACATGGCCAAAATAATATCATAAATTAATATTTGGTATATAAAATTCTCTACATAGACAACTTATATATGATTTTAGTGTTGTTTGCTCTTTTTAAAAAACTGAAATCTCTTTATAACTAAATCATTAGTGGATGTAATAAACATAAACAAAAAGAAAAAGAAAATATAGTTTAATATAAAACAAAAAAAGTCAAGTAAACAAAAATTTAGAAGTTATGAAAACTTTCATTTTTCAGTAAATTAATAACTCTCTAAATTAATAAAATATCATAGTCTCAACATAATTTATAGAATTTCTACAGTACGTAAAATGATAATATTAGGGTCTAAAGCCCAAGCATTGCATACTTTATTACAAGACCCGAATTTATATAGCTTTGATTTTGCAAATATATTTTTCTTTTAAATGAAATGTATACCTTGAATATTTGTGAATTCTAGAGACACATGTTAATGGGGAGCGTTCTCGTTGAGGCGACGTAACGGCTGGATTTTGAATTCAGAAGTGTGATGATCCGGCGCTGCTCAAGTCTCTGGCCACGGTGTTGCTCCAAAGAGCTTCAAGAATCCCTTCGGCATGGTTCTCTTGCTGGGTCTTTTGCCTTCGGCGAGTTTGGTTTCAAGCCTTCGGTTTGGTCAATTCCCGGGCAATTTGGAAGACCAAAACTGACGGGATCCATGTGGATCCTTCTTTCAAGTCTACTGCAGTTAAAACTCAGATTATGGAAAGCCGATACTGTTTTCTGTGGAAGATTATCATATCTGCAGTAGGTAAGTTAAAAGGCAAAAATCTGGGATATGATTTGATTTCAATCAAGAGCCTCAATAAACTCAATTTCAAATGGAGAACGGTTTTGGGAACCCTGCATCAGAGCCTTCCCCTTTATATCCCAGAAAGGGTTTGTTTTTGGAGTCATGCATACATCAAGTTTTCTCAAACCTATTCTCTCAGAGAGTTTACCTTCTCGTGTGCTCCGTCTTCCGATATTATGTCTTTCTTTGGCAAATTGGTGGCTTCAGATCGAGACAACAAGAGATCCAAACCACCGCAGTTGCCTCTGGTGGATAATAAACGAGTTCTGAAATGTTTCGACAAAACTCTGGTGGGACGTGTCCTCAACCTTGAGGTTCAGGAGAGTCGAATCAAGGCTCTCATGGGTTTCCTACCGACGGTGTGAAAATGTGAAAGTCGGGTCCATGGGATTGAGATGGGCAGAGGATGCTTCCATTTCCAATTGAAGGAGGAATCAGATCTCCAGGCCGTGCTTGATAACCGCCTATAACATTTGACGGTTGGATGAATGTTATTGAACGATGGGTTCCGACGGTCAGGATGGACTTTCCATCTACAGTTCCTTTTTGGGTCAAGATTGTCAATCTCCTAGCGCAGTACTGTGAGGAGCTCTCGATGCGAAGGATTGGGGAAGACCTGGGCGAATACATGGACTGGAAAGATGCTGAACCATTTCCCATGGTTTGAGTGATGATAGAGTGTGATTCCCCGTTGATTCTTCATCGTGAAACGGTATCAGACACGGGAGAACTCTTCTGCATCGAATTTGATTATGTGAAGCTACACAACTATTGTAAACGGTGCCTCCGGATGTCCCATGACACAAAGCTATGTCCAGACCATGTGGTTTCCTATCAAAATCACTCGGAACCATACCGTCAAAGATTTGAAGATGACGACAGGAGGAGAAGGGGAACACATAAGGAGGAGGCAGTACGGGAAATTCGGCCTAGAGATGAACCAAAGAAGGATTTCCATGGAAATCCGAGTGACATGGCCTCAACATCAAAATGGAGACCGGTGAGAGGAGATCTTCTGTCCGAATTAGGCGAACAACCCGAAGAGAGACGAGTCGCAAGACAATCGATAAAAGAGTGGGTGCGAAAATTGTTTGGTAAAGAGTCGTCTCGAGATGGTGATTGCGGTGGAGTACGGGAGACTCGATCTACGCAGAAGTCGCCGGAGGACAAGAAGGAGGACCTCGAGCGTCCTGGTATCAAAAATTCGAGGAAGAGGCAACGGCGGTAAACCGGACAAATGCCGAGTTAAAAGGATGGGAGATTGCCGACAGCGGTGGCCCGCAATTGGAAAAAATTGACAAAGAAACGGTGGCGGAGGAGCCTCGACGATCTAGGTCGCATCGTGATCTCGTGGCTTATGTTGGGGAAGCAAAAAGGCTCAAGATGGCAACAGGGCTGGACCAGATACAAAGTGGGCCTAATGCACAAAAAGCCCATGAGTAGGATTTGTTGGGCCAGAAGCAAAATCCAGTGATTTTGGAAAAAAATGAGATAATATCTCCCTTGAAAGATTTTATATTGGGCCCCCAAAAGGATAAAAATGCTAGGCCACGAGCTGGGCCCAATATAAACACGAAGGCACCAAGGCGAATCGACCAAAGAATTAGTAAGGCGTTGGGCATCAAGAAAAAGATTGTACACAGCCCGTTCAGGGGTAGCCGTGTCCACAAATATGCGTCCTTAGCACGTGAGGATCCTGTACCAGGGTCCGCTGCTATGAATGGTGTTTTCGTCCCGTCATCCTCGAAGATGGGCCCTGACAAAGGGAAAAGTTCAAAGGAATCTAAAGATCTGGTGGTTAAAGGAAAACCACCGGTGGACGCTTAAATGATCTTAAGTTGGAACTGTCAAGGAGCCGAAAGCTTCGTGACAGTTCGTCGATTACGTGAATTCCGTAAGAAGATTTTTCCGAGGATTCTCTTCCTTATGGAAACCAAGCATAATCACCACTTTCTTCAGGATTCACATTTAGGATACGATTTTCTTTTTACTGTTGACCTGTGTGGTCGTAGTGGCGGCTTAGCCCTGTTGGCTAAGTCGGAGTTTCAAATTCAAGTTCTTTTTTCTAATAAAAATATTATTGATGTAATTGCTACCATTCATGATAATAAAATGTTTCTCTCATTTGTTTATATGGTGAAACTGTTATTTCAAACCACGGGGCAGTTTAGGAACGTCTCACCCGAATTGGTACTACACGGTTTGGACATTGGTTTTTGACAAGAGATTTTATTGAAAGTGGAAACTATTAATCACTTACTCTTCACATGCCCCCCGGTACGACAATGTTGGGCTTTGTCACAAATCCCTAATAGTCCAGATGTTTTTCCATCAGACAACTTCTGGAGGAATATGGATTTCCTACTTTCCCGTGTACCAAACCGGGAGGAATTGGAAGAGTCAGTGAGATGTTTCCCATAGATCATATGGTATGTATGGAAAGCACGCAACGATAAAGTTTTCAATAACATTGAACGATCTCTGCTGGACATTCTGGAGAGGGCAAGGAATGAGGCTACAGCATGGTTCTTAGCCAATCACTCGATGGAGGATTCGAACCTTATCTGTCAAACAGTAATCCCGACGATGGACCCAACTGCTCACTTTATATGCTTTGTAGATGGATTGTGGAAAGAGGGTGATCCCACGAGTGGAGTAGGATGGATTTTACAACTACAAGACGGAGAAACGGATCTGTTCGGTCTACGTGGGATGAGAAGGGGGCTGTCCCCACTACACGCGGAGCTATATAGCTTGATATGGGCCATAGAAAGCTTGAGGAAGAAAAACCGGTATTGTGCGATGTTCGCCACAGATTCCCAGGACTTAATTGTTATGGCATCGGCGCTGGACGACTAGCCCTGTTTCGCACCAGAAGTGGATGAATTGAGGGTGCTACATTCTCATTTCCCGGACTTTACGCTTGTTGCGTATTGCTCCAGGGTTAAGAATGAGAAGGCAGATCTACTCGCTAGGAATGCTCCCAGAGGAACTCAATTTCCGCTACTATTAGCACTTCGATTCCACATTGGTTCACTAATACTTCTGTATTCTATTGAACAATGTAATTGAAGTGTGGTCGTGACAAAAATAAATAAATAAATAAATGAAAGTTATACATGTTTGGTTTGACTTCTCTATTTGAAATCAGTTTTCAATATTTCGTCAAAGAGAAAATATTGCAAATAAATAGATGAGACTACATATCTGAGCAATGATGATTTGTTATGTGCCAAAGATTTGAAAAAATATATATAAATGTTGACCTAACTCCTAAGCAGTTATATTTGGATTCGTTATTGGGTTTAATCAAATTCAAATTAGACACAAATTAAGTCAGAAACAAATTTTCTTACAACTTATCAAAGGAAAACAAAAAATACGAATTCCGACAATGACGAACAACAACAGAAGAAAAATAGCAACGGTTATCGCGGGGTCATGGAGGCTACCCAGAGTCCCATGGCTTTGCGTCAAACAACATCTTTGGATCTGCTCCATTTTGGCCAAGTGGTGAAACCGGCGGCTTTACCTACACAAACCCATCGGGTCAATCCGCGTATCAGCCGTAAAAGCTCTTACACATACATTCAACACTATGACATTGCAAGAGCCTCACGAAGACACATTATACACCGACAGTTCTATCGCGATTAGGACAATCGGTTTCATCTTTGGCAACTCCACCGCTGTGTGTTAGGATTTCGTCTATGATCTCTACTTTCTTCTTCTACTCCAAACCTTCTCTTGATCTGCCATATTTCTTCCCATCGCCTTTTTCCAAATCTCTCTTCTTCTTTTACATTTTTGATCCATCTATGGCAAACATTTAAGTTCTTTATGTATCTTTAGCAAAACATCTCATCATCACTTCTTTACTTTTTTATTTTCTTCAATGTCTCTTACTTTTTTCCAAAAATCACATTAAAATAAATAAAATATTTTATTCTTTTTTTATAATGACGATTTTATAATATTCTCATTTTTTCTATCAACTAGTTTCTACATACAGAAATAGTGTTCGCCATTTTCACATCGACTACATCAGTAAATGTTAAACTGGTGGATGACTCATTGATTACTAATCTAGAAAATAAATTTCAAGATGCCAAGGTAAACAAAAGGAAACACACAGGTTAAAACTGTGCAAAATTGACACCTATCAAAAAAATTTTTTAGCAAAAATTGCCTTCTATACGATCATATGTAGAATGCATAGAAAGCGTTGTTTGTATTCGATAACACAACTACAATCTTAACCAAATCTATTGTAACTTTGTTTTTCCTTTTTTTTTGCCAAAATTACTCTGATTTTAGGCAATGCTATCTTGTATTCCTAAATATTTCATGATTGATGATATTTACTATTTAGCAAAAATCAAAAATATTTTTTATTTTCTCACAATGGTTATTCATAAAAAGCTCTCATTTTTTTCATTCTCATAATAGCTAGCGTCGTGTTTTTGTTTGTATAGGCCTAAGCAAAAAAAAAAAAAAGATTACTCCAAAAAAACCTGCAAAGTGGTCAAAGTTTGCGTTTATACCTTCCAAGTGATTTAAATGCAAGTCAACCCACCAAGTTCCGGTCAATCCGCTATACAACCCTCGTCTGTATCGATGACGTGGCAAGGTTTAACGGCGTTGGTAACAGTTGACGGAACTTAAAACGAACCGTTTTTGTAACATAAAAACAACAAGGTGTTTTAAAATTGTATGTAGTTTTTTGCCCTAAAAACGACAAATCAAAAAAAAAAAAAACAAAACAAAAAATCGATTTGGGGAAATTGGCTTTCCACAAATCCAGTTCGATTTTTGGGAAATCCAAAAACAAATCCAGTTCGATTTTGTTCTCGGTTCTAATCAATTCTTCCAAGCATCTTCCCCCAAAAGATTTTTTAACCTACGCGAGTTTCGCATCCTTAACCGGATGTTTTCCTCCTCGTAGCTTACCTTTATCCTCAGAAAATATTCCTCTTGTGATGATGTTGATGGTGATAAATGTGTGGCCTGAGTTTCTTTGAAAGATCTTGAGAGATTCATTGACTCTTCTCTAGTCTTATGCATAGGATTTTCCTTAGAGTTATTGTTAACTTGTGTTTCACTGGAACAACTCGAGCTATGACTACACGAAGAAGCAGGGGATTTTGCAGGTTGTGTATGTGAGGAAGAGAAGATCGCAGTCTGCTTGGATTGTTGTTGTAGTGATGATGCTTCTAGTAAAGAAACTAGATTTGGGAAGTTCGCGTAGAAGGATCCTAGGAAGATGATGACCCCTCTCCGATGTTCCTCCATCGAATACTAATCCAACATTTTGAGGATTATTGTTACTCTGACCCAACCCGACCCAACAATACTATTTGACCCAACCCGACCTAATAATACTATTTGACCTGACCCGACCTAATTTTATATAAACAGCAAGGTTTTCACGTTTTAGAATGATTCAAAACGCAGTGTTTTATATTTTATCATCAATATAACGGTGAGGGTTGTATAGCGGGTTGACCGGAACTTGGTGGATTGACTTGCATTTAAATCACTTGGAGGATATAAACGCAAATTTTGACCACTTTGAGGTTTTTTTTGCAGTAATCCCAAAAAAAAAACCTAATGTATTTTTGTTTTAAACCATATAAATATTGATTTTGCTTTAAAATATAGTTTTTGTTTAGTCATTTATTATATCACGCAATCTCTCAAACACATACACAAAAAGTATACTTGATATGAACAAGAATAATTTGTTTTCATTAGATTTAAGATGTGTTTAAAAAAACTAATGAATATTATAAAGGTGTATGTGGAAGCTATTCACCCTAATTGTCTAGGCTCGATGTAGTTGGATATCATCATATTAGGATTATATCATATATTATTTAATGAAGATGCAATAAACTATATGATAATTAATGTTAAAAAGAAAATTTACTTTTCTTTGTTTCATAAAGATCGATAAAGATTTTGCATTAAATTTAAAAAGAGCAAATGTAGTCCATCATAATGACAAGATCCAACAACATGCTCTACATCATCGTCATACATCATTCGAACAAAGAATTTCACAGCTTTATCCAAATCCGAAACCTTAGCATATCCTTTGACCATAGTGTGATAAAGAACATCGAGATAATCATCAATCGGTTCAGAAACATGAGCAGCCATTGCGACAAAACAAACTTGGTATGGAACAGATAAAGACCGTTCTCGACAATTAGGGCTTTGAGGAACTGTGGAGACATGCATTAGTTGTGAGCTTATGGTTAATGACGTTACAAGTCCGAAAATTCCTTCAGAAATTTTTTGACGTGAGCTGATTCCGTAGAAGAAGGGACTCACTGGTGAATAAGAACAAGTCGTGCATGCAAGACGGGGACTTTTGACTTTGGTAGCAAATTTAGTCATTAATCAAGAGTATAAAGACCGCCATTATTACTAGGAAAAAAGGATGCATCTTGCGACTTGTATCCTCTTAGAAGTTAGAACAGTAACCCTTGACTTGACCCCGACCCTTAAGCTATAAAAATATTTGGACTTTTCTCCTCAGAATGTAATGCTCACCACCCCCATTACAGCAACCACTTAATCCAAGACCCCACCATTGTTAAATCTTGCTATTTAAAGATATGTTCTGTTTTGTTTTTCTGAGGAAAGATATTAAGAAAACAAAGCTATGCCCATATTGGGGAGTTTCTGTTCTTGAGAGGCTGGGACTGAAGCTATGAGACTTCATGAGAGGATGAGTCCTTTTGTTGTTCTTCTTCTTCTTTCACTGTCTTGCTTCTTCTTCTTAAATGTATGTATGGCTCAGGAAAGAGCTTTCTTTTCCGGCAAGCTCAATGATTCCAAGGCGATAGTCTCCAGCTCCAGCTTTCGCACATTCAGGTTCGGTTTCTTAAGCCATGTTAATGGTTTAATGGTTTAGCAGATATGTATGTATGTGTATGTATGTAGTTACATATTCATAGTTAATGATGACACTGACACCAATCGATCTGTCACCAAGTCATATGCTAATGATTCAACTTTTAGATACTTGTATCATGTATGGATTATAGAGGGCTAGTGATCCGGAGAGAATGGATTGAGGCTAGGAGAAACTGGATGGTCGGGTTACAAGTTCCAGCAACCGATTGTGACCTATACAGAAGATGTGGCCAATTCGCGACATGCAATCCCCGGAGAAACCCGCTCTGTTCTTGCATTAGAGGGTTTAGGCCAAGGGACCTTATAGAGTGGAACAGTGGAAACTGGAGTGGTGGATGCATAAGAAGGGTCTCTTTGCAGTGTAATAATGAGAATGCTGATGGGTTTATGAGGCTGAGTCGAATGAATCTACCTGAATTCGCAATAAGATCCGAAGCGAGTGCACCAGAATGCTTAAGGACTTGTTTGCAGACATGTTCTTGTATTGCTTGTGCTCATGGCTTAGGTGGCTGCATGATTTGGAATGGAAGCTTAATTGGTTCGCAGGAGTTTACTGTTGGTGGAGTGGATCTTTATATCCGTCTTGCACATTCTGAAATCAGTTAAGTATTGTTCCTCTTGTATTCTAATCTTAAGTGATTGTAGTTTTACTGATTTTGTTACTGTTTCTTGTTAACTCTCTATTAGAAACGCCGAACAAACGACCGCTTGTGATCGGTACACTATGTGCAGGCGGTATTTTTGTTGTGGCAGCTTGTGGTCTTTTGGCGCGATGGATTGTCATGAAGAAAAGAGGTCAGAGTTTAAGTGTTTTAACTAAACTATGTTTGCTTCTTATAAGTATTGGACTTTTTTAGTTTCAATAATAAATATCTTGGATCCGTTAAAGAGGAACAGATGCAGAGCAAACTTTTGAGAGAGTGGAAGCTTTAGCTGGTGGTAATAAAGAAAAGTTGAAAGAGCTACCATTGTTTGAGTTTCAAGTGTTAGTTGCAGCGACCGATAACTTCTCTCTTAGAAATAAGCTTGGACAAGGCGGTTTTGGTCCCGTTTACAAAGTATGACTTTTAAAAGGGTTATGGCAACAAGAAATTTTTGTTGAATCCAACATTCTTGACATTTTTGTTGTTGTTGCAGGGGAAGTTGAAACAAGGGCAAGAGATTGCTGTGAAGAGGTTGTCACGAGCATCAGGACAAGGGCTTGAGGAACTTGTTAATGAAGTGGTTGTGATTTCTAAGTTGCAACACCGAAATCTTGTGAAATTACTTGGTTGGTGTATTGCAGGAGTCGAAAGGATGTTAGTCTATGAGTTCATGCCCAAGAATAGCTTAGACTTTTATCTATTTGGTAAACTTATCAATACTTGTTTCCAAAGTATGTTCCGGTGTTATCACCAATATGTTAACACACAGAAGCTAATGTGTGTTGTTCAGACCCAGCGAAGGCGAAACTTCTTGATTGGAAGACGCGGTTTAACATTATCAATGGAATATGTAGAGGTCTTTTGTACCTTCACAGAGATTCTAGGCTGAGAATCATTCACAGAGATCTAAAAGCTAGTAACATCTTGTTAGATGAAAATCTGATTCCAAAAATATCCGATTTCGGGTTGGCTAGGATTTTTTTAGGGAATGAAGATCAAGAAAACACCCGAAGGGTCGTTGGAACATAGTAAGTAACTTAATTCTAACCATATATTACACGCCTTTTTTTCCATAAAGATAGTCATAAAACCGAGAAACTAAATGTATAAATGTATCGTGTAGCGGTTATATGTCACCGGAATATGCAATGGGAGGAGTGTTTTCAGAGAAATCGGATGTTTTCAGCTTAGGAGTGATACTCTTAGAGATTGTTAGTGGAAGAAGAAACTCAAATTCGACTCTCTTAGCTTATGTGAGTCTACTAAGTTTGTTAACTCTTTCGAGATTGTTCTCAAGCTCTAAAAACTTTTCTGTTTTATAGGTATGGTCAATCTGGAACGAAGGGGAGATTGATGGTCTAGTAGATCCTGAGATCTTTGATAAACTCTTTGAGAAAGAAATACGCAAATGCGTTCACATTGGTCTTTTGTGTGTGCAAGAAGCTGCTAATGATAGGCCAATTGTTGCTACAGTGTGTTCCATGCTCAGTAGCGAGATTGCAGACATCCCCGAACCGAAACAGCCTGCTTTTATACCGAGGAACGACGTTTCAGAAGCTGAATCCTCTGAGAACAGTGACCTTAAAGCCTCTATCAACAATGTCAGTATCTCCAATGTCACAGGACGTTAGAAACCGCAGAATTATTAGATTCTATGTGTAACTCACGAAACTCATTACACATACGGAAGCTCATGAACATTCATTTGCAACCTCTTATTTCTTATATGCCGAAAGGAGAAAATGATTTGTCATTATCATTTACAGTTTTGTGAAAGGGGCTTTTACTTCTGAAAATAGAAACATTAATAAAATAAAGGATTTCTCAAACGCACAAAGATTGAAATAAATTAGCATTCATAATTTCCATACATGTGTGATGCTGCTTTTTTTTCCTTTATCTAAAAACCTTAACATTATCACTATTAGTTACACCTAAGATTAATCAGACTTACTTTTGTTGTGGTTTTGGATCACCCAAAATTATCCCCAAAAAAAAAAAATGTAAACTTAATAAATTGTTAAGCCCATAATCTAGACGTGGTTGTTAAGGTTTTTAAGTGTTATATAACATAAATATTATCGGGATGGTTTTTTTCTTTGAAAATCAACAATTTATTAAATGCTACGTGGTATAAAATAAGTTTTGAATCTCAATTTCAGTGACCATCCCACAATCCTTTATCTCAGAGAAAAAAAAAATTCACATTTAAATTTCATGAAAACATATCCCAAGAAGTTTCAATGTTAACCATCGACCGTATCACATCCCACTTATCATGTTTACATCGCGAAACAAAATTAGTTGGATTTTAAAACTAATAATTCAGTCTAATAATCCATGTCAGGTATTTTATAAAATCTAATTTGTTTCAACAATGAATAAGATAAAAAAAATTGTTAGTCTTATACATATATCTTTCCGAAATTAAATACTCTTTATTTTTTGTTTCACTATCATTAATATAGTCATCTTCCAATAAGCATTCATGCCTCACTAATATTTAATTTTTTTTTGTCTCTCTATATTGATATTACCAAAAAATATTTCATAATCTTTTCTTTACTATTTTTATTTGTTTATCTATTTATTTTAATTTTTATTTTAATTTCTAGCTATTATAAATAAAAATAAATAGACATAAACATGAATTAAATAAATATTTACTACAAATTTTAACATAGTATTTTTATTTTGATGATGTGTACATCTTCGATAGAAAAAAAACTCCCTAACTAATACATAAAAATCTAGTTTTTATAAGAAAAATTGGCATAGATAACATGTTTGGTGGTCCAAACAAAAGATCTAACAAATAAATAAAATATTTCATCTCTCTTTCTTCTAGTGAGTTCTTCTCTTTTCTCTCTTTTGATCTAATCTTTCAATCCATCGTTTCTTTAGCTTCCGGTGTTCGTCGTTCTTCCGACGGCGATACCGTGAAGTTAGTATATAAATAAACTCCTCAATCTCTCTTTATGTTTTTTTCATCGACTCTGATTGAAATTTTTGGAGATCTCGATGTTTTAGATCTAACAATAATGGTAGATTTGGCATCGATTTTTGAAGGAGGCTTTGATTGATTTTGTTGATGTGAAGGCATGATTAGAGATCTGATGGTTTCGGGTTCTTTTGGTGTTTTAGTTCTTTGTATTTTTTCGTTCTTGTCTTATTTCGGATCTCCGGCTATGACCGGTTTAGTTTTCGGCTATGTTCCGGTTCTGTTTCCGATTATCGGATAGGATTTTTCGGTTTGGCCGGCTAAGTCCTGATCTCGGGATCTATTTTACCGGTCATCGGATTGTGTTTCCGGCTTGTTCGGATTTTGGTTTTTGACTTAGATCTAGGGTGGGAGTGATGAAACCGGAACCGCTTTTTCTTCTTCCAAATTTGGTATTGTCCTCACTATGGCGGGAAGATATATTTTCTCATGGATCCTCTTTAATCGATCATAGTCGGTCATAGATTGGAGGCTTATGTCACAGGATATGTCATAGTTGTTAGATGATCGGAGGAGATAATTAGTGAAAATTGAAGAGTTTTTCTGGACCCCACTCAGATTAAAATGTGCAATTGGGTTTTGACGGTATCTTGAAGATGAAGATTTGAGGCTCAGAGAGGTGATGCTTCTATCGATGCCATGTAGTAACCGAACACGTGTACTCATCATAGTTATATAATTTTTTATTGTGTTTGGTTTTATTTAGGCCCACTTATATCACCTTGATTTTCATAATAAAAATGTTGTCCACAAAAAAAAAAACAAATAAATAAAATATTAGTAAAAAATATAGTGGATATTACATTTTACCCTTCATCTTCTTTTTACAATACTTTGCACATGGGTCCCACGATTTATCACTTTTTCAATCACATATTATTTTGTTTTCTCAATATTTTTGAAAATTCAGAATTTCTAAAAATTCTTTCTGATTCTCTCTCTATGATGTTTTGTTACCACAAAACTTTTATCTTTTTTGAACTCTCAACCTTTTCATATATTCATTCAATCGTTCTTTATAAATTCTCTATAATTGTTTTTGGTTAAACTAACTTTATGCGGTAAATATTCGACTATTTATCGTTTTATATTTCAATTTACTAATTTACAGGTGAATATCTTGTTTTTTTTTCATATGTGATATTAATGTATGTAAATAGTTGTCTATTTTGAAAATTTACAACTATTTTGAAATAGAAATAGTTGACTATTTGTTACTTAATATTTCAATTTACTAATTAACATGTGAATATCTTAGTTCTTTTTCTATATGTGATATTAAAGTATGTAAATAGTTATTTGAAAATTTACAACTATTTCAAAATAGAAATAGTTAAACCATTTTTGTGCGGTAAATAAATAGTTAACTATTATCGTTTTATATTTCAATTTAGTAAAATGTGTGTATATATTAACAAATAGGTGTTTGTTATATATTATGTCTATTTCAGATTTTAGTAGTTGGTTATTTTTAAATAAATCAAAGATGTACATGTTCTTCATATCATAAAAGTTGAAAGAGATATTGAATAATAAAAAAACTCAAATTACAATAAAAATAAAAAAGTGAAAATGACATGATAGTGTTGTCTCCATTGGAACAATTGTGATTGTGATTAGAATAGATCACTGCCTCATTGGTGTTGTGTCAGAAGAAAGGAAACTGCAACAAAAAAAAAGGAGACTCATGTGCATAGGTTTAAAAAGGTATTTTCGTCAATTCTATTGAAAAAATTTCATTGACTTATGCCATTTACCTAATTGATCATAAAGTGATGCTACATTCTTAATTATGATTCTCATTTGTAATATTTACCTAATTGACCATTTTTACAAGAGGATCCGATAAAGAATCTTGGAGACCGATGAGATGTAAGCATGATCACTTTTCCAACTACTAAGATTATGTATAAGAGGAGTTATGTACTATGGAGCTTGGTCCAGTAAGAAACCTTCATTAGTGACTTTCAACGTGAGTTCTGAAGAGTTTTCTGTTATTGATTTACGTGAAAGAATTGAAATTGAACCTTTAAGAGTTTATGGGATGCCGATTTTGATGAATTACAACGGAAAAATTGCGTTAGTGAATCACTTCTATCACAATATTGTAGAACTGCGGATTAGAAATGAAATTTCAAGATTATGGGAGAGAAACTGCATTTATGGTTGAAACGAAACTTTTAGGAATATAATGTTTTCTTCAGAGATACTATTTGTACAAGAGAAACTATTTTCGCACTATGACAGATCAATATGTTATATTACAATATTGTCGCACAAAAAGTCTAAGAAAATTTAAGATTGAAAGAGCGGTTGGAAGTCCACAACGTCTTCAGTTTCTTCGAATAGTCTTGGATCATGTCGAGAGTTTTATGCTTATGTAACAAGAGTTGGTCCGTTGAATTATCAAAAACTGGTTTCTTATTCAGTTTCTTAAGTAGTAGTATGTAGTAGACCAAAATCCAATAGCTCAACTGGTAAACATCTCAGGCAAAGTCTAGAGGTCGCTGGTTCGAATGACTTTTGGAACGAAACTAATATTACATGTTGTGGTTTTTGGGCTTGGGGGATTATGGGTTTCGTCTAGAATTTTCTAATAATTCAACAAAAAAAAAAGTAGTATGTAGTAGTCCTTGGATTTGTCGTTTTCATTTCTATTGTCGTCAATCTTTGTTTATGGTAAATAATAACGTTCGAACAATGCAGATCTTTATTTATTTATATGCTAAAGTTCAATATCCAACATAAATCATTTTACAACACCAATTTCACTAATAAACGATCAATCCATCCAAAATATAAACTATGGTAACACAGGACTAATACTCTGTTCATGTCTAAAGAAATTACCACTATCAACTCTTGTCTTAATCTTAACCAATCTCTCAAAATTTCCTGCGAAATATTTCTTCCCATAACTCTTACTTTCCACATAGCTTCTAAGCTTCCCTTGGTGAAAATTAACACCCAAATCAACATCACGATAGTTAAAATATGATTGTCTCGGATTCTTGGAAACAAAAGGAGTCATAAACCGGTACAATCTCCTCGTCAAATCAACATACCGGTTGGTTAATCTATCTTTACTCCAATTCGCAGCATACTGAATCTTCCAAAGATTTCCTGCTCTATATGGAAACGGAGTCGCCGTCGACGAAATCTTCGCCATTGCTCCGCCGTATGGATTAAAAAACAAAGTTGGAATTTCAAGCTCAATCATTTTCTTCCAAATCGATTCTAAACCGGTTCTTGAAATCGGTTCACGAACGTAATCTGATTTTCTCTTGAGATAATTCACAGTCTCATTCCTCTGAAGCAGAGCTTTTTCCGACGAACCCATTTGGAGATCCCTCCAGAAAAACACAGATTGGATCCAGCTTGTCTCGATACAATCTGATTGGACCAAACCCAATTCAGGGAATCTCCGGTTTAATATCGACAGTAGCGTACTTGTGTCTCCTAGAAACATACCTATGAATGTTGCTCTAACGGTCTTTGTAGATGTAACGGTGCCGTTTACGACGTCAATTATTATTCTTATGAAAAGCTCGTCGGGAAGCTCCGGTGCGACTGTTTGCCACCGGTGAACGATTTCCGTCGCGTTTTGGTCCAACGTTCGGGAGATTTTAAAAACTGTAACGTTTTGAGGGATTTTGACGAGGTTTATTTTGTACGATAAAACGACGCCGAAGCTTCCTCCTCCTCCTCCGTTTATTGCCCAGAAGAGATCTTCTCCCATCGATTTTCTTTCCAAAATATTTCCTGAAAACTTTAAATATAAACGTTATATATAGCTTTAAATATTGGGAAAACGGTCATTTCAATTACACTCTCCATCTTGCCCCTAAACAAATATCAATTTATTAATGAATCATAAAATACAAAAATTTATGTTAATTAGGCCAAATTAAATATAAAATTAGTCAACTATATTAGTCATTTTGTTAACACTTTAAAATTAAAGTCTTAATCTAGATTAGTCAATTTGCTTTAGAAATGATTATTATAGTACTATAAAGTTTAGTTTTTTTTATCGAACCTATAAAATTTAGTTTAAGTGTAGAATTTGGAGGATAGAGATATACCGTTGACATCGACCATTCTTGCATCGATAGTATTATCGACAGTGAGACCGAATTTTCTCATCATGTTACCGTAACCTCCGCCGCTAATATGGCCACCGACACCAACCGTCGGACAAACACCGGCAGGATAAGCAAGGGTTTTGCTCTTCTCCCATATATAGTAATAAACTTCTCCAAGAGTAGCACCGGTTTGGACCCACGCGGTTTTACTCACCGGATCTACCTCAACTGACCGGAGATTAGTCATGTCGAGGATGAAAAAGGGTTTCCGAGAGTACGAGACGTAAGACAAGCCATCGTAGTCGTGGCCGCCGCTTCTGATTTTCATCTGGAGGTTGTGACGTCGGCCACAAGTAACCGCGGCTTGAACGTGAGATTCATGTGCTGGGGCGATTATGAGGAAGGGTTTAGGAGTTGTGGTGGCGTTGAAACGGAGGTTACGGATGCTGGCTTCTAGTACGGTGGAGAAAGAGCGGTTTCCGGCGAAGAACACAGCGGAAGAAATGGGTTGTTTGGGGTCGGAGTTTGAGGTCAGGCATTGTGTGAAAGTCTCGGAATATGCTAATGATGAGCCTGATGATTCCAGTATGAATATGGCCAAGAAGATAAAAGCAAGCAAATTATTTTTTGAATATTTCATATTTAGATATTGAATGTTGAAATGAAAAAAAAACCAACAGATTTGTATGTAAATATACCAAGAAACGACAAAACGTGGGTTTCATGTGGCCGGTCCCAAAGATTCTGAGTTTGTCTGAAGAGCGCAACATGTTTAAAAGATATGTGATTGGTGAAGATTAAAGGAATCGAGAAGAATTGAGAGAAAAGTAATTGAGAGGAAAAGAAAATCGATAACTACAATAATTGAGAAGAATTGCAAAAAGTTAAATTGAATGGTAGTTACGAGAGTATTTAAACGTAATTGAGAATAACTGAATAATATGTATATATGTAGTTAAAAAAAAAATTATGAAAAAGTTGTAGTAACAAATATATATAAAAAATATTGTGAATTACAAAAAAAACTGCAAAATATTATTAGTCATACAATATCTACATAGAAATATAAAAATGGTCATACAATATCTACATAGAAATATAAAAACGTTTTATATTGTATAAAAAACTTCTAAGAAACGGAGGGAGTATAATTTAATCTTGAATGGATTTTATTTTCTAAAAATCAAAAATCTCGGAACCCGAAAAATTTGAACCGAATCGAGTAATTGAATGTCCTAATATAAATAATATGTGGAAATACTTGTTTAAAAGAAAATTTAATTTTAACACTTTTCACAGTTCTAGAAAGAAAAAGAAATATGTTGTTATGAAGTTTTAAAGCAACACCAACATATCTATTTATAGTCAAATTAAGTTTTTTAAAATTATATATTATTATTATTGTTTAATGTTTTGGTATGTGTGCTAAGTGAGTGGAAGAAATTTTTTACATGGTTTGTGGTAAAATTTATGGTAAAATTTATTTTCTTCCGTTTTCTTTTTTGTCTAGCAGGTACAACCAGCCACAGCCATATAGTTATGTATACAACAACAGCATGTGTCTCGATAATAGATCTCAGTATGGATTTGAAGATCAAAGGGTAGAATTTTAAGTCAGAAATCAAAATGGGAGATTCATATGTCAAGGAAGTAATAAAAACTCTTTTATCAAAAAAAAAAAAAAACTTTGCAATTTTTAGTGCATTAGTGCTAAGTGCTAACGCATTGTGCGCAAACAAACATGTGATACTGACACATCAAGCACATTTTCCGGATAAGAAAATTTAAAATACTTAGAGCATCTTTTTGTATTTTGTTTGAGGTTTCAATTTGACACAATGGCGTCATCTTTTTCCAATTACTTTGCTCTGATTGGTTGTCATTGTTAGAGGAAAAGAATTTATATTACTCTATGTTTCACCGAGAAATTACCAATCACAATGGGTGGGACTGGTGTCTTGTAGAAGAAATGAGAAGAAATTAGAGGAAAGTAATTAAGAAGAAAAGAAAAGTGATAAATAGAAGAATTGAGAAGAATATGAAAGATAATTTATTTTTTATTGTGAATGTTAGATAAAAGAGTAATTGAGAATATGAGAGTAATTGAATAATATTAAAGTAAAATATTTAATATTGGTAGCAAGAATACCACGTTGAGATGTCCATTTGTAAAAATACAATTAATTATGAATCTTTAAAACCTAAATCTTAAAATTGTAAATTCTAAAAATGTTTTAATCCTTAAAACCCTCAAAATTAAATTCTAATACATCATAGTTAAGCCTAACATAAATGATATAATGAAAAACTAATTTTGCAAAGTGGCATTTTTGCAAAGAATTTGAAAATATAGCATTTTTGAAAAGTGAGACTTGAAAAGTGGTTTTTCTTAAAACTTTTATTTACTAATTTTTAAAACAACACTATAATACAAGTTAAAACTTTAAATAAAAATTAATTTATTTCAAATCATATTAAATTATTCAATAACATAGAAACAAATCTCATAATAAAAAACAAAAATAGAGAAATATAATCTAATGACGACGGCGCGGTCCACGTCGATTTTCGGACCATATTTGCTCAGCAATTTGATCACGAACTATCCTCATATACGCTCCTGCTTCTGATGCTTCTTCAACTCTAACACCATCATTGTTCTCCTGGTCTTCATTTTCAATATGTTCAGCTTGTACAACATCATTTTCGTTACCGATATTGTCAAAGTTAGAGTCTTGAATATTGTTTTGACGAATAAAATTATGCAGACCCATTGTAGCGAATATAACACTTCTCTGTGTTGCGATGTCATACCTAGAAAATTCATTTAAAACCCTCCATTTTTTTCCATACGCCAAATGTTCGTTCAATAACAGAACGTAAAGATGCATGCCACCTATTAAACATTTCTTTACTGTTTCGAGGAGGTTCACCGTTGAAAAACTCTTGGAGATGATATCTTGTGCCGTCTCTATTATCTTTTCTATATGGAGCTAAATATCCACGCCTATTAACATATCCAGAATCTACAAGATAATACTTATTTTCCGGAGGTACGGGAAACATCGGATCCTCTTGTATTGCGGTCGCCAATACTCGGGCATCATGTGTAGATCCTGCCATTTCGACCATACAATATGTGAATAACATGTCCAAAACACAGATGGCCAAAACATTAAGACTCGCAATTCCCTTTCTATTGATGAATCGGAGACCTTCACGACCTGGTGTCACCATAACTGGTACATGTGTTCCATCAAGTGCACCGACAAATCCATTAAAAGCAGGCCAATATTTTCTCTCTCTTTCTAACCGGTTGGATATACCTATAAGTTCTTTGACTGTTCTTGGCTGTATATACTCTACAGCCAAGTGTTCCATTGCCTTAAGAACATCATGAAAGTTTCGCCAAATAGTCTCTTGCACATGTCCAAATCTTAACGCTATATCACGTTGTGTATCATTTTGTGCACAAATGATTTGAAATATTGTGACACTCTCATCGAGGCTGATGTTTGTCGAGCTGTGCAACCCATATCTTCCATGAAGTATTCCACATAACCGTGTGAATGCTTCCGAACTCATCCGAATGAGTGTTTTACATGAAATTTTGTTATCGTAAATATGATCCCGAATAAGAAGCCATCCTTTTCCTCGAGCTGAAGTCGTAGGTTCTTTGTAGAAATATCTCGTATAATACTGCAACATAGGAGATATGCATACTTCAACTGTCTCTTCTTCTTCTAATAACATTAACTCTGTAATCTCTTCGTCTTCAAGATTATCGATTCTACGTGAACGCAACTCAGCAATTCGATATTCCTGAGATTTGACATATATATATGAGTTAGAAATTTATAAAACATATATGTATTTATAAAATATTTATTAATTTCTGAAACAAGCACACATCAAACATACATAAGTAACAACAGTTAATATAAAAAAAAACACACATCACTCATCACTACTTTTTACATCATTATCTCTAGGCCTATTAAAAAAGTTTATCATATCGGGGTTAGTATTATAAGTTGATTCTCCATACCTGGGAGAATTAATACCAAGCCATGATGAAAAATTTGTCCTTGAACTTGAACCAAAATTCCCATAGCGAGGCGAATAACTTGGAGAATCATGGGATCTAAATTCTACTGGTGGATGGGTAGGTAAAATATTGTTACTTTCTGTGTTAACGTGATCCCATGTGCCTAATCCAAAAGTCTGATCACCGGGAGACCCTCCACCAACAGTCCCTCCATCTAGAGATCCTCCACCAACAGACCCGCCACCAACATACCCTCCACCAACATATCCTCCACCAACAGACCCTCCATCGCTCGACCCACCACCAATAGACCCTCCACCACTAGTGCTGCTCATGACTCGTAGGTTGATAAGATCACAAGGATTTCCAAATCTGTCCACACCCGCTAACCTCTCTAAATATCAAATTTTATTTTCCTCACTCCGTAACTTTATAAATCCGTCACGAATATCTTCATCATTCATTAGCAATTTGTTTGTCTCCCACCAAAATACGTTCATTGGCTCGATTGGCAAAGATTCTAGCATACCTAGTGCATCACCATACGTCGGCTTTGAGGATTGACGTGACCGCACCACATTTAGTAACTCACTCCGAGAGTCTTCCATACGTTGAAACCGTCTATCCAATTGTGCCTCAAAATTTACTCTTCTCATATGAGTACGTCGCGTCGAAGAATTTTGAGCACGACCAGATGATGTATGAGTGGGGCGTGGAGAATGTTGGGTCCTTTGTCTAGTAGAACGACCAGGTGATCGAGATAGCCATGGCAAATTATCATCATCAACTCTTGGATTAGGATTCTCCTGTGCGAAGGAGGATGAACCATGTTCTTCTGTTTCACCAACTGGGACATCATCGTTGTATGCTTCTTCATTATCTGACTGATCAAGATGAACTCCAAGCATATATGGTGAATATCGATCATCTTGCTCCACATCGTGTTCACCATGTATAATATCAAGTAAATCTTTGAACGGAAGGGGCTTATTTTGTAACACAGTTATGTATTTTCGATTGTTTTCACCAAATTCCTATAAAGTAGATTTGATATATTAATATAATTACATGAAAGAATTAATATAATTATCAAAGTTGAACAATTACCGCGCAGCGATCCGCCCACCATGATGGTATCATATTGATTTGTCCAGTTTGCGGATGAATTGCGGATGAACCGACACACCAGTATGATTGATCAAAATGTTGTTGTAGTGCCACAATTTTTTCAAATAGTTAAATTTAAATCACCGGTTTTTCAAGAAATTTTTCTTCGATTCTTCTTTTACCAGCAGCTACAGGAATTCTAATCGTATAGTCTTCGACTTCTAATTCAGTGATTATAAGTTGAAGAAAAATACTAGTAGTTATAGGCATCCATTTATGCTATCAACATTTTGAAAAATAAATAACAAATCACTATTATATATTAAAAATTAATTCATCACTGAAAAATAAAACTGAAATAATTTAATAAACTTACATTTCGTCTGGTAGATGTGTTGTTTGTACCATCGCCACGAGTGGATGTTTCAGCACCAGCAGTTCTGTGACTGAATCTTCCTATACTGGCACCTCCACGAGATGATGTTGCTGTAGCAGTAGTTCCACGACGACTTCGACCACTAGTGTTACGTGTATTCCCCGATCTACTAGTCATATGTATACGAGTAAAAAATAGTTAATACAATATCTTTATTTGAATTTTATATATATATAAAGTATACAACTTTAATATTAATTTTCATATATTATAAGTCAAAAATTGTGCATCTCACTTTTCTTAACGTCATATAATATTTTTTGTTAACGTTATATATACGTATATATATATATATATATATAGTCAGAAATGAATAAATATTAATTGAATAAAAGCTAAAAATAATATTTGTAAACATTGTTACAGACCATGGTGCTTTAATAAAATTAAACAGAATTAAAATTAATTTACAGTTTACTTTAATAATAAAATAAATATATATATATATATAATGTTTATTAAAAAAAACATAAATTTGTTACTGTTTTAGTTATAATAAAATAAAATTATATAGATTAAATATAACATGATTTTGAACTAGTAAGAATAAACTGTATAAAGATCAAAAGATTATAATGTATATTGACGTGAAAAATATAAAAAAACATAAGACTTCGTACCTTGGAATTTTTTTCTTCTTTTGTGATAGAAAGGAAATAATTTGTTCGGAAGTTTTTTTTTATATGGACAAATGTTTGAGTGGTGTTATGAAGGAATGGAGAGAATGCTATTTATAATACTATTATCTGTGTTTATCTGTTTCCGTAAATTGTGCCGTGAGAATAGGAAATAATTTTCCACTTGCTTAATTGAGTTGACAGATTTCTTCTGCTTTTGGAGAATTTTGTTTTTTCTCTTTTTCATTCACTTTCACGTGACTGGTAAAAAATTAGATAATATTAGTATATTTTTGTTTCCTCTCTTTTCTTTTTTGTTGTAGGGTGTTAACAGTCACACCCTAAATTTTTCTGCAGCTTAATATTTAAGGTTTTGAAAGTTCACTCATCAATATTAATAATTAATTATCTCTTTTCTCTTTTCTTTTTACTATTTTATATCTCTTTTCTACTTAATTCTTGAACAATATTACATAAACAATAGAAAAATTGGATTGAATAACCAAAAAAAAAAAACGATAATTAAAATCCTAACCATTTAATCTAATGACATGTTTATGTCACATATACTAATTTTAGTTAGTTTACTAATTATTAAAAAAATTGGTTAGTTGGCAAATTAACCTTATATGATATATATCACATAACACATATTTATAAAGTTTTTTTTTTTTTTTGGGTTATGAATGTTAAATTTTATTCAAATAAAACCTTTGTTACAATGAAAGCTACTAGTTTTTGAAATTTTCAGAATTTTAGAACATCTTTATGTCACAAACTTCTACGCCGTTGATCATCTCGTATCAAACCATATGATGAGGCCTTCGCTATAGCATTCGTCTCCCGTTCTTCAAAGTGAGCTTAGACGATTCCGAATTTCTTTATCCACAATTTTCGCAAGTTTCCGCGTTGATAGCGATTGGTCACCATGACGTCTTCCATTTCGCTCGCGCCACAAATGATAAAGGACCGTTTGAAAAGCATATCGAATGATAAACTTCATGATATTGCTGAAATCTCCACCCTGAATTAGAACTATGAGTTCCCTCCAGTTGGTAGTCTAGTGGTTACCAAGCAGTTTCCATGTAAGGGTCTTCCAAACCGTCGATGAAAAGCTACACGTGAAGAAAAGATGATTTCGAGTTTCCTCGGTATTAGTACAAAGAACACAATTACTATGACCCGCCCAGCTTTTTGTTCTGTCCCCCGTTGCTAATCTGTCGAGCATTGCAAGCCACACAAAAATGGGTAAACCACACACCTATCTTAGAACGTGCTTGAGCTCATGGACAGCACATTACCTATCTTATGCCAGACGATTACAGCTACTACAATCAATCATCCAAGGTCTTGTCAACTTCTGGATCCAAGCTTTCCGCCTACCGAACCAATGTATCAAAAAGATAGAAAGTTTGTGCGCTGCTTTTTTGTGGTCGGGACCTTCCTTAAACCCGAGAAAATTAAAGGTGGCATGGAGGGATTTATGCAAGCCAAGGAAAGAAGGAGACCTAGGTTTCAAATCAATAAAAGAGGCCAATATAGTAAGTTGTTTGAAATTAATTTGGAGCATTGTTGGGAACAACGACTCATTATGGGCGAAGTGGGTCAAGAAAATGATTCTTCGGAATGGTTCACTCTGGTCACTAAATGATTCAACAACTTCAGGATCATGGATATGGCGAAAGCTTCTGAAATATAGAGAGAGTGCTCACAGTTTCCTTAAGATAAAAGTTGGAAATGACAAGAAAACGTTCTTTTGGTAGGACAATTGGTCTCCTTTGGGAAATATCATAAATGCGATCGGTCCGAGAGGAGCAATTGATATGGGGATTCCTATTCATGCGACTTTGGCAGAGGTAATGCAATCACATCATCGACGTCGGCATCGACTCGACGTCTTCAACAAGATTGAAGATGAAATTTCGCAGGTAATAAATCGAAGAACAAATGAAGAGGATTGCGTATTATGAAGATGTGCAGAAGGAAAATTCAAGAAGATATTCAACTCCAAAGTAACATGGAATCAGATACGCACTACAAGTCCAACAACAAATTGGTACATATTTATAAAGTTACATGGGACAAACATAGTATTTTATATAATATTCAAGTTTTTCAGAATATATAACAATAATATATATATTATTTAAATACCCTTTATGTATAAACAAAATATCAAGGATGGTTTTATATATTATTTGATTTTTTTTTGGAAAAATTATTATATATTTTTGTTTTATCTAATTAAAAGTTATATGTTTAGTTATTATTAAGGGAGGATTACTAGAATGACCTTAATAAATGAGTTTTTGACTATTTTGACTCTAAAGTTTCATATTACTAGAACGACCTTGAAATTTTTTTAACACCCGATTTGCTCTTATTTCCTTTGATAACAAAAAACGTATTTATGAAACTGCCATTAATGAGCTTCCCGCCAAAAGCGAATAAGTCTACCGCTCAAGTGGTAGACTTAATTTACTGTAGTGGTAGACTTAATTATATGTTGTGGTAGACTTATTAATCTGTGGTGGTAGACTTAATTATCTGTTGTGGTAGACTAAATTATCTGTCGTGGTGGTAGACTTAATAATCTGTTGTGGTAAACTTAATAAGTCAGCATGGTAGACTTATTGATCAGTTGTGGTAGACTTAATAGTCTTTAGAGGTGGTAGACTTACTTTTCCTTTGTGGTAGACTTATTCTTTAGTGGTGGTAGACTTAATTATCCCTTGTGGTAGACTTACAAATATGTAGTGGTAGACTTAATTATCTATTGTAGTGGTAGATTTAATTATCTTTTGTGGTAGACTTATTAACTTGTGATGGTAGACTTAATTTACTGTTGTGGTAGACTTAATAATCCGTTATGGTAGATTTAATTATCTGTTGTGGTAGACTTAATTATCTGTTGTGGTAGACTTAATTATCTGTTGTGGTGGTAGACTTAATAATCTGTTGTGGTGGACTTAATAATTCAGCATGGTAGACTTATTGATCAGCTGTGGTAGACTTAATAGTCTTTAGAGGTGGTAGACTTAATTTTCCTTTGTGGTAGACTTAATTATCCCTTGTGGTAGACTTACTAATCTCTGGTGGTAGACTTAATTATCTGTTGTGGTGGTAGAATTAATTATCTTTTGTGGTAGACTTATTAACTTGTAGTGGTAGACTTAGTTTACTGTTGTGGTAGACTTAATTATCTGTTGTGGTAGACTTAATAATCTGCTTATGGTAAACTTAATTATCTGTTGTGGTGGTAGACTTAATTATCTTTTGTGGTAGACTTATTAACTTGTGGTGGTAGACTTAATTTACTGTAATGGTAGACTTAATAATCCGTTATGGTAGACATAATAATCCGTCATGGTAGACTTATTCATCTGCTGTGGTAGACTTAATAATCTGTAGTAGTGGTAGCCTTGTAGACTTAATAATCCGTTATGGTAGATTTAATTATCTATTGTGGTAGACTTACTAATCTGTTGTGGTGGTAGACTTAATAATCTGTAGTGGTAGACTTAATAATTCAGCATGGTAGACTTATTGATCAGCTGTGGTAGACTTAATAGTCTTTAGAGGTGGTAGACTTAATTTTCCTTTGTGGTAGACTTATTCTTTAGTGGTGGTAGACTTAATTATCCCTTGTGGTAGACTTACTAATCTCTGCTGGTAGACTTAATTTACTGTTGTGGTAGACTTAATTATCTGTTGTGGTGGTACACTTAATTATCTTTTGTGGTAGACTTATTAACTTGTGGTGGTAGACTTAATTTACTGTAATGGTAGACTTAATAATCCGTTATGGTAGACTTAATAATCCGTCATGGTAGACTTATTCATCTGCTGTGGTAGACTTAATAATCTGTAGTAGTGGTAGCCTTATTTATATGTTGTGGTAGACTTATTAATCTGTGGTGGTAGACTTAATTATCTCTTGTGGTAGACTTACTAATCTCTGGTGGTAGACTTAATTATCTGTTGTCGTGGTAGACTTAACTATCTGTTGTGGTAGACTTAATAATACGTGTTGGTAGATTTAAATTACTGTTGTGGTAGACTTAATTATCTGTTGTGGTAGACTTAATTATCTGTTGTCGTGGTAGACTTAACTATTTGTTGTGGTAGACTTCATAATACGTGTTGGTAGACTTAAATTACTGTTGAGGTAGACTTAATTATCTGTTGTGGTAGACTTAATTATCTGTTGTCGTGGTAGACTTAACTATCTGTTGTGGTAGACTTAATAATACGTGGTGGTAGACTTAAATTACTGTTGAGGTAGACTTAATTATCTATTGTGGTAGACTTAATTAATCTGTGGTGGTAGATTTAATTATCTGTTGTGGTAGATTTATTAATCTGTGGTGGTAGACTTATAATCTGTAGTGGCGGTAGACTTATTTCCTGCAGATATGCAGTTGCAGACTTACTGATCTGTTGTGGTAGATTTATTAATTTGTAGTGGTGGTAGGACTTACTAAAATGTAGTAGTGGTGGTAGACTTAATTATCTTTTGTGGTAGACTATTAACTTGTGGTGGTAGACTTATTAATCTGTTGTGGTAGAGTTATTAATCTTTGGTGATAGACTTAATTATATGTTGTGGTAGATTTATTTATACGTTGTGGTAGACTTATTAATCTATTGTGGTAGACTTATGAATCAGTTATGGTAGACTTGTTTGTGGTTGGTCTAGACTTGTTGCGAAATCACTGTTTTGCCCTCAGGCGGACTTTGAACGGTGAAGAACTAGGGTAGCCGCCGCCATAGCTTATTTTCTTCATTTCGACGAACCTCTTCTCTTGAATATCAAATCCTTACCTGAACCTTTACTTCTTAAACTCGATTTTTGGTTGGTCTGTCAATGGAACAAATAATTTTGGTATGTGGCACTTGGAGTTTTCCAAAAAATCGATGCATTTTCTTTGTTGATAAGTCAAAAGGGTGTAGAGTTATAGGCGCAGATCATGCAACCTCGTATGACAAATTCCTTGCTATGGTGTACGAAGATTTCGGCCTGGATCAACGGTTTGTTGAGGTAAAGTTGAGTTACATGTGGGCAAAGAAATTTTTGATAAAATTACCTCTAGATACACCACCAGTGTTTGTTAGAAATTCAAGACAATTGATTGGGTTTTTGCAACAATTAAAGACAGACCCAATTCGACTGTGTGTGGAGATTGGAGAAAGAAATCCAATTGTAGGTGATGGAATTGGCGCAGATGAGAAAAACGCAACAAAAGCATGTGATGAACATGTTGAAGAGGATGAGGAAGATGATTGTAGATTTGACTACTGCGAAGATTCGGACGGTGCAAGTTCGGAGGATGATGGATACGGTAAGTGTGGTAGATTTACAGATGATGAGGAAGAGAGGGAAAATCTGGAACTTCTTCCACATAAGAAAAGGGGATTATCGATTCCTGAATTTGTGAAGCTGGAAATGCAGTCAGTAGACCTAACTGTGGGACAACATTATGATACGAAATAGGACTTGGAGATGAGATTGCAGAGTTTTTTGGTTGCACATCAGTTTGATTATAATGTCCGCAAATCAACACCAACATTATTGGTGGTTACGTGTTGGGTTGAAGGATGTACATGGAGGCTTCGTGACTCAACTGTCGGAGAGTGCCCCAATTTCCATGTGAAGACTTATGTTGGAAAGCACTCGTGTTCTATTACAGAAAGGTCAAACCGTGCTCGTAAAGCAACGTTTCAGGTTTTAGGGCGTCTCTACCACGATTTCATTGGTGGTGTTGGGCCATCAGTGTTGCCAAGTCATCTAGCCGATGCTATAGCAAAACGATTCAGAATTAAGGTATTTTGTAATGATGGTAGATTTATTTTATATTGATGGTAGATTTATTGTGGTAATGATGGTAGATTTGTTTTATACTGATGGTAGATTTATTTATACTGTGGTAGATTTATTTTATACTGATGGTAAATTTACTGTGGTAACGATGGTAGATTTATTTTGGTAATGATGGTAGATTTGTTTTGGTATGATGGTAGATTTGATTTGGTAATGATGGTAGATTTATTTTGGTTTAGGTGGAGTACTGGAAAGCCCATCGGGCATTAAAGTATGCACGAGAATTAGTTGGGGAAGCTCAGAGAACGGGTACGAAGAACTTCCAACCTACTTATACATGATTAGGCGAGCTAATCCAGGGACACTTATAAATCTTGATGTCGACGAAGAAGATAGGTTCAAGTTTCTTTTCATTACTTTTGGGGCAAGCATACATGGTTTCCAGTACATGAGGAAAGTAATTGTCCTTGATGGGACATTTCTAAAAGGAAAATATAAAGGTACATTGCTAATTGCCACAACGCAAGATGGAAATTTTAACATATTTCCAACTGCTTTCGGTATAGTTGATACAGAGAATGATGAATCCTGGGAATGGTTCTTTAGACAACTAAACCGAGTTATCCCAGATGATGAAGGACTTGCGATTGTCTCGGATAGGCATCGATCAATTGCAAATGCGATTGCGAGGGTATACCCGCTTGCTTCTCGTGGTATTTGCACATATCATTTGCATAAGAACATTTTGTTGAAATTCAAAGGACGAGAATTATTTTGACTAGTGAAGAAGGCAGCAACTGCATATAGGCTTCTCGAGTTTAATGAGTTCTTTGGGCTGATTGAGGTTTTGTATCCTGCTCTCCATAGCCATTTAGAAAAAGCTGAAATTCGTTCGTGGAGTCGGGTTCATTTTCCGGGCCTTAGATACAACATCTTGACGAGCAACATAGCGGAGTCGATAAATAAGGTTCTTTCTCCGGCTCGAGGATATCCAATAGTGCAACTTTTGGATACAATTAGATCAATGTTAACTAGGTGGTTCGCTACAAGAAGAAAAAAAGCAAGTCTAATGACCACAACCCTTACCAGTGGGGTGGAGAAGCTTCTGGAGGTATATACTATTAAAGTAGATTTATTTTTCAACACCTGGTAGATTTATTTCTCTACGGTATATTCATGTCTTCCAATGGTAGATTTATTCAAATCTATGGTAGATTTATTTAACTATTATAGTAGATTTATTTGACTATGTGGTAGATTTATACAATGGTTTTATCTTCTTTTATAAGCAGACTAGGGTCGAAGATGCTAAGCTATGGACTGCCCAAGCAATAAATGAGAATCAGATACAAGTAACATATGGGTCATCATTGCATGTTGTCAATTTGACAGATAAAAATTGTACTTGCAAAATGTTTGACTTGGATAAAATACCTTGCGTCCATGCCATTGCAGCAGCCGAAAATGAGAAGAAGTCACGGATCTCCCTTGTCCATTCATACTATTCGCAGAGCTACTTATACAATACTTACTCCCAAAGTGTAATGCCAAGAGATGTTGCGTTGCCCGTGCCAGAAGTTGTGTCCTCAAAAGTTTGTAAACCGCCTATGGTCCGTGAACCACCAGGTAGACCAAAACTGTCACGGATAAAATGTGGATTGGAAACTGCTATGGAGCGGAAGAAGCCTAGAAATGAAAGCTTATGTGGTAATTGTCACCAACACGGCCATAATCGGAGGACTTGCAAAGCTTAAATGTTTGTGTGTAGTACAAAGACTTATCCTTTCGTAATGAATTGGTTCTTGTTTAATGTAATAACACATCGATCTTGTTTAGATTACAACAAGAGTGTCAATACAAAAAATGGTCATATAAGTCTAGAATACTTTCGAAGGACCACCATGTTTACCACTCCCATACATACATAGTCCTTTGAAAGTATAGACCTAGTTACACATAATTTCTGCGTACTTAGTCAATATGTCTGCGACAACAAAATATACAAGTCTACCGTCAAACGTTAAATAAGTCTACGGTCACAGAAGGACCTGTCAAAATAAGTCTACCATGAACTCCTAAATAAGTCTACCATCACCCCCAAAATAAGTCTACCATGACCTCCTAAATAAGTCTACCATCACCCCCAAAATAAGTCTACCATCACCTCCCAAGTATCACCGTGAGTCAGTTAGATGAGGAACCTTAATATCTGATTGAGCACGAGGGTTTGGATCAGAGAACTGAACAACCTCATCTTCTGGTAACTCGTCCATAATCTCAGCTGCAAGTTTGAGACGAATTGCAGCCACATTGGAATCACACAAGCCATCGTAACTATGGCCAAGGGCTAAACACTCGATATATTTCAGCATATACACTCCACAATCACCCGATTGGTGGTTCTGTGGTATAGTTTTGATCCTGTATACATTCCAAGCCTGCTCACTCATTCTCTTCCTTTGAGCCAAGGGTGCAGCTTACTTCAGCAACAGCGGAATCATCTTTGCGTATGGCTTGCAGGTTTCTTTGATGTAGCTATCGCTGTACAGATTGATTATGCTATCGTAGACTTTCATCTTTTTTTGAACCAAGTCTACCACAACAGCCACCCAGTGGTCGTCCGCAATATTATGAGGAATGTACAACGTATCGACATCCTTCCCCCATTTTTTGTTCGTCGGAGCAAAATCTGGAAGTGTACCATTGATGAGGTTGAAATATCCTGACGGAAACACCCAAGTCTTTTCCTTCCCGAGGAAGTCTCTTTTGTATTCTCGACACCAAAGGGCCGCAAACAACGGATCCACGAATTCAATCCTTTCAGTTTTGAAAGGAGTTGGCTTTTGCAAAGACCTCTGTCGGAGTAAATTCATGCCAGCAACCATGTGCTGCAACAAATCAATAAATCTACCACAACAGATTATTAAGTCTACCATAACTACAAATTATTAGGTCTACCACTAGAGATAATTAAATCTACCATAACAGGTCAATAAGTCTACCGTTACTACAAATTATACGTCTACCACTACAAATAGTTAAATCTACCACAACAAGTAAATAAGTCTACCACCACTACAGATTATAAGTCTACCACTACATATAGTTAAATCTACCACAACAGGTATATAAGTCTACCACCACTACAAATTATTAAATGTACTCTTACTTACCGTCATTTTCAGCCACCCATACTGGTTCACTGGCCATAATTCTTTTGGTGTCATCAATACCAAGTAGAATTCTACACCTGCTAAGGTCATCTCGAATGGGTTTTGCCTATAAAATGGAGAGGGTAAAACGCTGACAAGCATGTAAAGAGGTTGTACATTCTACAAGATTTAAAAAAGCAAGACAAGTGACTTACAAATCAGTCTTCACGTACTCAATCAACCGATCCATCTTATGCTTTTCCACCTTTGCAAAAGGATCATACATACCAGGAGAAGGGGTTTGACCATACATGATCCGCATAGTTCCAGAGCCTCCTATGAATGGGTCCACTTTGGTATTTGCAAGAGTAAGTTTGCGACGTTTGAGAACACCGAAATCAGCATTCGTTGTCAAGTCAAGTAGCTTCTCTAATGCACCTCCCAATGCCTTGTTCACTCGATCAGAATAAGATGGCACCGCAGGGGGAAGGTTACCTTTCTTTTTTGAAGATGTCAAATCTCGACTGATATCAACCACGTCAACAGTCGCCTTACTCTCCTTCTTTCTTGATGGTGTCTCATCGCTCAGGATATGAACAACGTCAACAGTCGCCTTATTCTCCTTCTTCTCTTGAACATCTTTAGTCATATCAATAAAATAACTATACATGTCCTTCTTCTCTTTCGGAGGAAGTGGTTCAATTTCCACATTTGTCACGACCTTTATCTCAAATTTCTTGTTTCTAACAATGCGGTTAATGGGGAACTCAGCCTTGGATATTGCTTGCTGCTCTACCATCCATGACTGTAACATATTTAAATACGTAAATCAATGTAAAGATTGACCATAATGCTTGTAACAAAATCCAATGAAATTTAATAAATAAGTCTACTACAATTACTAACATAAGTCTACTACAACTTCCTAACGTCAAGGAACTTTCTAACATCAAGGAAATTTTCATAACATCAAGGTTAAGTAAGTCTCACTTGTATTAAAAGAGAGACTTACGTACCAGATCTTCGTTCTTAGAAACATTTCCTTCATCGCACACCTTCGATTGTGCATCTACCAAAGTTGGCTCTTTTGCCTTGCCTTTTTGGTTCTCAAGCGATGTCCTCCAACTGTTGATGCCTTCGTACTTCTAGTCCAATAGATCCACTTTATCGACCAATGACTTAAGGAGCGAAAACACTTCACTACCCTCTTCCTTTTTCTTCTTTGAGACGCTTACCTCAAGACTAGGACTCGCTTCATGCTTCCTTCTCTTTTCCTTCACAATATCTATTAATGGAATACTCATGTCAACATCGTCCACGTCCTCGCTTTTCTTATCACTATTTCCACGAGTTTCTTTCTTTTTCTTCTTCTCCTTCTTGTCCTCCTTTTTGTCCTCCTTCTCCTTCTTCTCCTCCTTCTCCATCTTCTTCGAACTCCTTTGCTCAGAACTTACCTCAACAACCTTCTTGACTATCCTCTTCCTCTTACCAACATCCCAAAAAGACTCATCCAAGCATCCACCAAGAATATCTCGTATCATGTTATCAACCTTCTTATCATCTTTGTCTCTTTCCCATGGAGGATATATCTCCTCCAAAGGCTTCACCACCAACTGTCTAACACGAACCTACAAAAAACGCAACAGTTATCAAACAAGTCTAGCATGGGAGAATTCCACAGCAATCAAATAAGTCTACCATCAAACCACTACAGATTATAAGTCTACCACCACAGATCAACAAGTCTACCACTACTACAGATTATAAGTCTACCACAACAGATTAATAAGTCTACCCCCACTATAGATTATAAGTCTACCACATCATATCAATAAGTCTACCACCACCACAGATTATAAGTCTACCACAACAGATAACCAAGTCTACCATAGGATATCAATAAGTCTACCACAGAAGACGAACAAGTCTACCACAGAAGACCAATAAGTCTACCACAACATATCAATAAGTCTACCACCACTATAGATTATAAGTCTACCACAGCATATCAATAAGTCTACCACTACCACAGATTATAAGTCTACCACAGCAGATAACCAAGTCTACCACAGCATATCAATAAGTCTACCACAGAAGACGAACAAGTCTACCACAGAAGACGAACAAGTCTACCACAGAAGACCAACAAGTCTACCACAACAGATCAATAAGTCTACCACCACTATAGATTATAAGTCTACCACAGCATATCAATAAGTCTACCACCACCACAAATTATAAGTCTACCACAGCAGATAACCAAGTCTACCACAGCATATCAATAAATATACCACAGAAGACCAACAAGTCTACCACAACAGATCAATAAGTCTACCACCACTATAGATTATAAGTCTACCACAACATATCAATAGGTCTACCACCACCACAGATTATAAGTCTACCACAGCAGATAACCAAGTCTACCACAGCATATCAATAAGTCTACCACAGAAGACCAACAAGTATACTACAACAGATCAATAAGTCTACCACCACTATAGATTATAAGTCTACCACATCATATCAATAAGTCGAACAAGCCTACCACCATAAAATAGTAATTATCATGTTAAATTTAAAGGTTATAAAATGTGTACCTTTCCATTGGTTTCCTTATCCTCCTCCAAAACCCTCTCCAAGTTGTATCTAGCGCGGCTTGAACCCCAACTTAGGAGAGGAATTGCCTCCTCTTTTTTATTCCAAAATTTCTCTCCTAGTATTGGAACCGACTCATATACCCAGACAAGCAATACATGCACACAACCATGAATTGTCAACTTTCCACTTCCCCACGATGCAACATTTATCGAATGCACTAGCTCCCTAAAGGACACACGGCCCCATGGATACCTCTAGATCCAACACTCTTTTCGCAACCATGAGAGGGATTTTACTATTACGAGCAAACCCATATATTCCAACGTGCAAGACAAAGAGCAATGCTACCATTTTTCTCTTCTCATAACTCCATGTCCTGCAAATGTCAAAAACAGCAATCAACTCGTCCCAACTAGGTGCATCTCCTACGTCAACCTTCATTTCCTTCCACAAATCAGTGTGGTCAACATCCAATATATCTTGATCATCAAATAGGTCACACTTCATGGTAGTGATCTCCGCAAACTCATGTAGAGAAAACCTCATCGGACAACCACCAACCAAAACCCAAATCTCATTCATCCTGTCAATGGCCAATTGATTCCCAAGGATATGTTGGATAGGCTTCGCAGTCCATATCATGTTCGATGAAGCAAGCTTTAGAATCACTCCAACACCATGATTATTCATGATGTCATTGTAAACCTCTTCACCAACAGCTTCAAGCATCTTATCAAAGTCACCCAACTTGCAATTGTGATGCAAGCTTCTTTCCACCGATGGTGATTTTCGCATCAATCTCTCGGGATACTCACGTCGCACAATACACCTCGCCATTTCTGTACAATAAGATAAATCATGTCAGCACTATATTAGTCTACCATGAAGAGAAATAAATCATGTCTGAAATAAATCTATCATTAAAAGAAATAAATATACCATCAAGTAAAATAAATCTACCATGAAAAGAGTTAAATCTACCATCAAAAAAAATAAATCAACAATGAAGAGAATTAAATCTATCAACAAGAGAAATAACTCTACCATCAATCATTTCAATTTTAAAATTAAATCTACCACCAAAACGAACAATGAAACTTCAGTTTAAAACCCATTCTTAGTTCATCATATCTGTAATTATAGTTTAACAAATCTACCACCAAATTCGATCACAAATCTACCACCAATTACAATGTCCAAAAATACAATCAAAACAAACAAGGGCCAATAAACAATGAAACTTATAACCCAATCTTAACTCATGAAGTATACCATCAAATTCGATAACAAATCTACCATCAATTACAATCTCCAAAGATACAATCAAAACAAACAATGTCCAACAAACAATAAAACTTATAACCCAATCTTAACTCATTAAGTCTGTCATTATACATTAACAAATCTACCACAACTTTGATAACAAATCTACCACAACATTTCAATCTCTAAACATCCTATCAAGTTCCCTTACCAGAACCGTCGCTTTTGCCGTCCCAAATTTGAAGGGAACACGATTTTGAATTCAAATCAGCAAAATATATTGAAGATGAGAAGTGGTTCGACATTTTTAGAACAATGCAACAATCCAAATGAAAACGAATTTCATTTACCTGTTCTGCGAACCACCGATAACCGTAAACTCGCCGGAAGTTTCCCTCAAACGACTCGCCGAAACCCTAAAATCGCCGAAGAAAATCAATGTCACTGTCGTTCAGTCGGAAAACAAAAATAAACCGCCGGAACTTAGTGATGGGGTTCGTCGGAAACCTACTGTTAAACCGCCGTGTATTTGTCTCTCACCTTTGAAGAACCGCCGTGAAATCGCCTCTGTTTATCGAGGAAGAAGAAGAACTGTTCGGGAAACATAACTTCGCGGTTATGTATTTTTTTTTGGTTTTTTTTTTGTTTTTTTTTCAAACTCTTAATGGAATTTTCGTAATTATAAAGTCATATTCTAACAAGTTTGAGATTTGGTGAAGGTCGTTCTAATAATTAGAGCATTTATCGAAGTCGTTCTAATAATTATCCCTATTATTTATTAATCTAATTAAATATATATGATACATATATTAGTCTAGCACATACAACTTACCAATCGTGATTTCATTTTTAGAAGTCATAGCTAAAACTTTATAGTCAAAATCTGAAAGCTATAGCTACAGCAAAACAAAACTACAGCAAAAAAATTAAGGCTATAGTCATTACCAATTGAGTCATAAATCTTCCCTTTTATTTTTAAAAGGAGAAAAAATTACTCCCGTTTACACTTTTTTCTCTTTTCTATTCATCAACTTTCTTTTCCTCTCATTTCCTCCACCAACACACTATTTAACTGATATAAATATAAAATAATGTTAGCATATCATAATGTTTCTTAATTTTTTTTGTAAATGTAAAATGTAGTAGGAATAAAATACATGAGATAGATAGATTTATCTGAAGATTCTGTTTGTGTGTGTGTCTAATTAATAGGTTGTTTGATTTGAAATTAGGTTATTATTTATCTAAAATCCTTTTGTTTATTTTTTTGGTTTTAGTAAAATGAGATATTGATAACTTGTACAATAATAACATAGGCATAAAACTTATGAACATCATCTACGCATTAACATAGACGATGTGATATTGTGATTTATATCAATAACATATATACATTTATTTTTTTCATTCGAATGATTCTGGAAGAACTTCAAAAATGCCACTTTTGAAAACCTATTTTGCAAAAATACCACAATAAATTATTTATTTTTAAAAATGTCATAAATTAAAAAAATTTTAAACCTTAAAATTTAAAATTCTAACCTTTAAAAAGGGTTTTGACCCTAACAAACCCTAAACCCCAAACACTAAAACCTAATATAACATAGTTAACCCAAATATAAATGATATTTCAGTAAATGATATAAATTAGTGACATTTTTTAATTTCTTTTTTTAAAAGATGGTATTTTTAAGCCAATATTGGTGAACAAAGTGGGATTTTTCACTTATTATGCTTTATGAACATTTGAAATGAGAATTAAGGGAAAATGATAGAATATGGTACCTTTAAAAAACGGCGAGCGATAATATCTTGAATCCTCGGCTCCTTCCTTCGATACCTTTATGGGCATGCTTCTACGCCGAGATCTCCACAGTCTCTTATCACTGTGGACATAATATTAGAAGAAATGTTATGAGATTGCAATGGAAGTTCTGGCCTTGCATTTGAGCGATAAGTCTATTTCGAAAGATAGATACTAACAACAAGCATAAATGGAACTGTGAATCATCTATAGCACTTGGAGATTTATTATGAAATAATAAAAAACAAACTCTTGCTTTAAATCACATTTCTCTAACGGACGACCCGAAGAAAAAAAAAAAAAAAATATATATATATATATATATATATATATATCTTATGCAGTTTTTGGAATTCGTATCATTGAAATTTCGAAAGATAGATACTAACAACAAGCATAAATGGAACTGTGAATCATCTATAGCACTTGGAGATTTGTTATGAAATAAGAAAAAACGAACTCTTGCTTTAAATCACATTTCTCTAACGGACGACCCGAAGAAAGATATATATATATATATCTTATGCAGTTTTTGGAAGTCGTATCATTGAAAAGAAAACATTCAATTGGTAAACACAATTGTTACCGATTGATGAGATGTAGAACGCAGCGTTTGCGTTCTTTAAAACGCCTAAGAAGAGTACATAAACAATTTATACACCAATTCATTGAAGTGGCTTCATCCGAATAGCTGATTATTTTAGTGGGGTTTGAGCTTTTAGATTTCGGTTTCATTAAAGTTCTTTAAAATTAATGGACCTTGACAGATGATTGTCGATTATTATGAATGGCATATGTGGCATGATATAATGTTCTCATTGGCGCAATTCAAAATGACATATCGAGAATCTGTAGTTCTATTGGTTGATTGTCACCTCTATTATTTTTATCTATGTGAGGCTTTGAGAATCTTCAAAATCTTCTCTTTTTATATAAAGGAGATATATATATGATTTCATACTTGTGTATTGTCAGTACCGGCCCATTAACTATAAATTGTAAAAAAAAAAAAACTAGTGAGTGATAAAAAAAAAATACATGCCTTTGAAACCAACTACACTACTAAAGATTTTCGTTAAAAATTGGCCTTTTAAATATTTGTTATAAATCAGGGCCCCAAGCATATGTTTCATGTGCTTCTACCTAGGGTTGGTTCTATGTATTGTTGCGACTGCTAACTTCTAAGAGAAGAAATATTAAGACATACGTAGATATTGTTTCACACAATGTGAGAAGTCAGACTTCAGTCACTCACGACTTGGACCACCAATTGGGCTTACTACCAACCTTGACATCATGTTGGGCTCAAACTATGGTATGACCCATCAAATAAGGCTTTTAGGGTTCCTAGCTATAAATACAAGAGTGTGGCATAAGGAATACCTAATCCCGCATCTGGAAGATTGCGAGCGCCTCAACGGCGGTTCGTAGAGCAAGATAGAGCTAGGGCAAGTAATGGTGTTTTTTTGTATCTAGGCTTTGCCATTTTATTATTCTCATTTCACTATTTTCACTTAGTTGCATAATTAGGACTTTGAAAAACCAAAAACATCATTTAGTTTAGATTAATCAATTGCTTACATTCTTAGTGTGTTATTCTCTAACTCCTTGTGGTTTGACTTTTTACTATGCTACAACAACTAGAGTGTGTTGCTAGCTAAGTTTAGGTACAAATATATAGTTTGACACACATCGTCCATTGGGTTATGTCCCAACAAGTTGATAGTTATAGTGATTAAAAATTAGTGAACAGTTGATAGTAAGAAGAACAAAGTGAACGAGATGAACAAATTTTGTTTTTTTTTTTGGTTTTTTCAATCGGTTCTTCTCTTTTTTATTTTTGGAAAGGAAAAAATTTCAGTTGAATTTTCATTCTTTTCCACTTCTCATATATTGGTTTTAGTAATTTTTTGTTGAATGAAAATTTATTACAAATGATATAAGTTTTAGAAAAACTAGTAGAATTATTATTTTTGCATTTTCTCTATTTTCTCTTCTACTTCAACAACCATTTACTGCAGCATGAGTTTAATTCATATACTTGCATCTCATTTAGATTTTATCGACGATCAATGATGAAATTTCTTTGTAAAAACCATCTTGATAACAATTCAATATCGCATTAAAAAATTTAAGATTTTAGAATTTTTCATTTGATCTCAGCCGCGATCTAATGATGTTAACAGTCTTAGAACAAACAATTTTTTTGGGTCCTCTAATAAACTTATATTAAAAAATTTAATATTTTGGGTTGAATTACAATTAAATTAGCATTGTTTGGCTCTTAATTTTTTTCCTTTTTAAAGCATTAGTGTGTACTTAAAATTGTTATGAATAAGAGAAAGAGAAAAGGGATTGTGTTATCTTATTTCATCAATAATAGAGAGTATATATAGGATTACAAATACTTGGGGAGGAAGTACAACTTGGTGAACAAGTAATTCTAGAATGTTCTAGAACATGGGCATATAATGGACATCCACCTAATGGGTTTATAACACTCCCCATTGGATGTCATTATAGTAAAAATAATCCTAATACGCATAAGATGTTGCCTCATTAAAAAAAACCTTACCAGGAAAACCCAATTGGGATAAAACCATGGCTAAGGGAAAAAAGAGTGCAACGCGCTATTTCTCCCCCTGATGAGTGCATTACTTGATATCTTTGTGACGACATACCCAAATGTTGAACTTGCATCTTGAAAGTACTAACTGGAAGTGTCTTGGAAAATAAGTCCGCTAAAGCTTCACTTGAACGAATCTGTATAACATGTACATCGCTTTTCTTCTGCAACTCATGGGTCTTTCAGATGATTTATCTTAATCATTCTCTTTGTTTCTCTCAATATCATTCACGTATATGATATTCATTTGGGAGATTGATAGACTTTCATATATCATTGTAATGATAACATTTCTCTTTAAGTGTCTATCATATGCGTGTCTTTTGATGTCTCGTTAAAAACCTTTTCACAGAAAAACCCTATGAGATAAAAAATATGATAAGGAAAAAAGAGTACATCCACGCTCATCATTATATATCTCCCCCTCGAAAAAATCTTCTTCGGGAGATGAATTCCGATCTTTCAAAATTACTATAAACATAGCCTTAAAACTCATATATTTGTCATATGATATCTCAGCTGATTGGACTTCTGGTCTATACCATCTTTTTCTTTATCATACAAAATCTCATTGCATTTTATGTATGGTACTTCAGGACCAAACATATATGAGCATTTCTGTAAAATCTTCTAAGGATTTATTGAGATAACATTTTTTACGCTAGATGAAACGACCCGACCCAAAATTTAAAAATTTTCCCTTCAGATTATTATCATCACAGATAATAATCCTCAATGGGCCAATACAATCAATGCAAAAATCAAATAAACAGCCAACAAATTCCAATTCAATAAATCACATACTTTATTAAATTCCTAAACCAGTTCAACCAATCATCCAATATCAATAAACAAACTAGTAGCTAACAACCTAACCATTCCATCAAACGACAACACAAACGAGACCCTAAATCATCTCTTCTTCCTCGCCACGATTCCACGATCACAATTTCTCTTTACCTGCAACACATGGCAAAAAGAGTTGCGTGAGTATTATCACAAATACTCAGCGACGCGGTCATCCCGTCTACAGGCTATTTAAATACAAGTATAAACAAAAGATACAATACCAGGATAATTACAGAACAAGCATACACGAAACAAACGTCACAAACCAACACGGAAACACTGTGTCGGTCGACACAACCTCTAGGTGTCGATCGACAGACAGCACTGCGTCGATCGACACACCCCCTGGTGTCGATCGACACGACGTCGCCGACCAGAAACGAGTCTATCCTCGCATGACTCGAATCTGTCGCGAATCATCGAGTCTCCTGCATAATTCCATTCACAAACACACGAAAACCACCAAGCAATCGCATTCTATCGATTCCCTATACTTATAGAAGCCTACAGTCACGCACTCACCTTGATTTGGATTGAAAAGGATGAAGAACGACGACGAACACGAAGAACAGCCTCTGATTCGTCCCTCCCAGACCCGAATCAACCCAGCAACAATCCTTCCTCGTTCCCAATAGCCTCCTACGAAATCCCCAGCTCAAGAACACTCAAACTCTAACAATTCTCTCTGAATTCTCCTTTTTCCAGAACCAAAAACGGCCAAAACTGTTTCTGCCTTTTATATCGAGCCCTAGGAACCGGCCCACCAAACCGGCCAATTAAACCGAACCTGCCAGTTTAATTTAACCCCGTGTCGATCGACATACACCACCCGTGTCGATCGACATAACGCCCAAAACCCGACTTCTCCTAAGTCCAAAACACACATGTTGATCGACACACCACCCTGTGTCGATCGACACCACCAAAAATCCTCTTTTTGGTTCACGGGCATTACAATTCTCCCCCACTACCACGGATTCAACCTCGAATCACGCGATTCCGTCTAACTAAGGCTAACACTTCCGTCTAAAACCCGACCAGATTTTCCTGGGAACATCCACGATGGAACGCTCCCTGATCCGGATTAGGGCTGCCCGATTGATCGTCCAACAATCAAACAAGAACATGAACGGTCAACCGTTGACCGCAATTAGACCAAATGATCGCACAACAATCAAACAAGAACATGCACGACTTATTGCGCTACATATGTTACCAGGGTTGTCCGAACCGAAGTTCTAAACGCAAGTACAAACCCTAGACTCGATATCCACCTCAAAACTCCTGACCCTCGGTCAGCACCACTCGAGATCACACTCAAACCGCACAACCCGTCTTACTAAGGCTAACACTCCCGCCTGAAATCCGACCAGATTCACCCAGAAACACCAACGATGCACGCCCCATGGTTCGGATTAGGGCTGACCGATTGACCGACCAACAATAAAAAAAAAACATGTACGACCAACCGTTGACCCCGCATTGGACCAAATAATCGTACAACAATCAAACAAGAACATGTACGACCATCGGCGTTACATATGCTACCAGGATTGTCCAAACCGAAGTTCCAGACTCAAGTAGAAACCTTAGACTAGACATCCACATCCACTCTCCTGACCCTCGGTCAGCACCACTCGAGATCCACTCCCGATCCCCGAAGTTCATCCAGTCTCATGCTTACAACCACATTACAGATACTATTGCTCATACTCATATCTATATACAACACTCTGCTCTCAGGATCGTCACCCTTTGAGCTCTCGAAGTATATCATACCCCTCCACTTTCAGGACTGCCGTCCATCCAGCTCACGGTATGCTCCAACCCCTCCCACTCTCAAGACACACAGTCCGTCAAGCTCGGCTGCAGAGGAATCACACATCCCCTGGAGAGGCTTCGGCCCCTCAAAGTATATGCAAGGGAACCATTTCCCCCGGAGAGAACATCACTGTCCCCTCAAGTATACCCAGGAGACCCATGATCCCCTGGGGCAATCACTCTGTAACATGCATCTTAGGCACCTGTAAACTGAAATCACCTCTCGTGGTATCCGAAACAACCCAATCACCAGGGTGTCTCACAGAGTCCCTGGGAAAGACAGTCGTAACTCATATAAGACTTCTATTCCAGACTCTTCCTAGGAAATAGACAGATTCTAACGCGCATAGAGCTTCCATTTCCAGCCACTCCTGGAACATGTACTATCTCATTTCTAGCCACTCCTAGAACATGAGCAACCTCATTTCCAGCCACTTTTGGAACATGAACAACCTCATTTCCAGCCACTCCTGGAACATTAACAACCTCATTTCCAGCCACTCCTGGAACGTGAACAACCCCATTTCCAGCCACTCCTGGAACATGAACAAGCTCAAGCCGCATAGAACTTCTATTCCTAGCCATTCTAGCCGATAGGCAAGCTCTAACTCACATAGAACTTCTACCGCTAGACCTCCACATGACCTACCAGTCATCACAAACCATGACATCACCAGTCATCTCATAAGAACACACGTCTTACACACATTTAATAAGGCAAACCCCATCTTATTAAATCTCCAAAAAAATGTATACTCGTTACAACAACAACGAAATACATAACAACAACATAGCAACATGCTAAAACAGACTCTGAAAACTAAAAAAAGACTCAAGCCACCGCTTGCTTCTCGAACCACTTCGAGAACTTCTTCCTCATCGCTGCTTCTGGTTCCCAAGTCTCTTCCTCAATACCGTCACAGTCCCACCTGACTCTCACCAACGGTATACTCTTCCGGCGCAGAACCTTGACCCTCCTCTCGAGAATCCTCAGAGGCCTCGCCGCCAATGTCATGTTAGGCTGAAGATCCTCCGGAATCCTAGCCAACACCTCTTCAGACTCATGCAGACACTTCCGCAGCATCAAAACATGGAAGACTTTGTGAAAAGCCTTCATACTCTAAGGTAACTCCAGTCTATAAGCCACTGGTCCGACCCGCTCCACCACTCTGAACGGACCCATAAACCTCGGACTCAGCTTATTCTCTGAAATGGATCTGTTAGGACCCCTCAACATAGCTGCCTTGAGATACACCATATCTCCCAGCTCAAACTCCAGCTCTTTCCATCTCCTATCGGCGTAACTCTTCTGCCGATCCTAAGCCTCTCTCATGTTCAGTCTCAAGACACGAATCTTCTTTGTCGTCTCCTGAACAAAATCTGCACCAAACATGCTCCTCTCCCCCACTTGAGTCCAGTATAGTGGTGCCTACATGGCCTCCCATACAGAGCCTCATACGGAGCCATCCCAATACTCGCCTGGTAACTATTGTTATACGTAAACTCAACCAGGTTCAGATGATCCACCCAATGACCACCATAATCAAGCACACACATCCTCAACAGATCCTCCAAGGTCTGAATCGTCCTCTCAGACTGCCCATCCGTCTGAGGATGATACGTTGTGCTCACATGCACCTTAGTGCCCATCTCAGCCTGAAACGCCCTCCAGAACTCTGAGGTAAATCTCGGATCTCTGTCTGACACAATACTCGCTGGCACCCCGTGCAGCCTCACTATCTCCCGCACATACTTCCTAGCCAGGACTGCTGCTCCATCAGTCTTCTTGATGGCCAGAAAATGTGCCGACTTCGTCAGACGATCCACGATAACCCATATCGCATCATAGGTCCGCGACACTGGCAATCCTGTCACGAAATCCATCATAATCATATCCCATTTCCACTCCGAGATAGACAAACTCTGCAATAATCCGCTCGGAACCTGATGCTCAGCCTTCACCAGCTGACACACGTTGCACGCTGCAACCTAGCTAGCTACATCCCTCTTCATCCTGACCCAGTGATAATACCGCTTCAAGTCACGATACATCTTGGTCGCTTTCGGATGAATCGATAACATGCTCGAATGAACCTCCCTCAGGATCTCCCGCTGCAGATCCTCATCCTTGGGTACACAAACCCGCCCGTTCACCAGTATCATCCCACTCGCTAAGACCACATACTTTGAACCGGCTGCCTTAGAAGCATCAATCAAACCCTGATCCTTCTCCTGAGCAACCCGGATCCTGCTCAACAAATCTGCCTGGTTAGCTGCCTCTAACCCCAACGGCTCCTGTGAGATCACACATAACCTCAACGTACTGATCTCGCTCACCAGAGCCTCCATATCGCGCTCCTGATCTGAAGCTACCCTCTTCCGACTCAACGCATCTGCAACCAGATTAGCCTTACCCGGATGGTACCCAATCTCCAGGTCATAGTCTGCAACTAACTCCATCCAGCGCCTCTGTCTCTGGTTCAGCTCCGGCTGAGTGAAGAAATACTTCAGAATCTTGTGGTCTGTGAATATCTGCACCTTTCCGCCATACAAATAAGACGTCCAGATCTTAAGTGCAAAGATAACTGCAGCCAACTCCAAATCATTGGTAGGGTAATTGCACTCATGCTTCCTCAACTGCCTCGAAGCATACGCAATCACCTTGCCCTGCTGCATCAGTACACAACCCAGACCAACTCCTGAAGCGTCTGTATACACCACATAAGGCTCGCCCGGCTCGGGTAACGCCAATGCCGGTGTACTGGTCAGCATCTCCTTCAGCTTCCCGAAACTCTCCTCGCAAGCTGAAGACCACACAAAAGGAACATCCTTCCCTGTTAGCTTTGTCATCGACTGCGCCATGCTCGCGAATCCCTTGACGAACCTCCGGTAATAACTTGCCAACCCAAGAAAACTCATGATCTCGGTGGCGCTTCTCGGTCTAGGCCAACCTCGGATAGCCTCTATCTTAGCCGGATCCACAGACACTCCCTCTGCAGACACAACGTGGCCAAGAAAGCTCATCTCTCGCTGCCAGAAACTGCACTTACTCAGCTTCGCGTACAGCTTCTGCTCCCGCAGCTTCTCTAGAACCAACCTCAAATGCACCTCGTGCTTTTCCGGAGTCTTCGAATACACCAGAATGTCATCAATGAAGATGATCACGAACACATCCAGAAACTCCTAGAACACCCCGTTCATCAACCGCATGAACGCTGCTGGCGCATTCGTCAACCCGAACGGCATCACCACGAACTCATAGTGCCCGTACCTTGTCCTGAACGCTGTCTTCCGAACATCTGCCTCATCGATCAGAATCTGATGGTATCCCGAAACCAAATCAATCTTGGAGAACCAAGTAGCCCCTCGTAACTGATCCAACAACTCATCAATGCGCGATAGAGGATACCTATTCTTCACAGTGACTCGGTTAAGTCCCCGATAGTCGATACACAACTGGAAACTCCCATCCTTCTTCTTCACAAACAACACCGGTGCTCCCCACGGTGAAACACTAGGCCGGATGAAACCCTTCCCCAACAGATCATCTAGCTGCTTCTTCCGCTCTGCCATCTCTGCTGGAGCCATACGGTAAGATGCCTTGGATATCGGAGCTGTCCCGGGTTCCAACTCAATCGTAAATGGATCCGACCGCGACGGTGGCAATCCCAACAACGACTGAAACACATCCTGAAAATCCTGAACGACCTGGATATCCCCAACTGCAACCTCTCCAACAGTCTCTGGCATCACTATCGTCGCCAGATATGCCTCACAGCCTTTCTCAATCAACTGCTCGGCCTGTATCGCTGAAATCATAAGACTTTCGGAAGTCGGTCTCACCCCCTGAAACACCAACCTCCCAGCCTCTCGCTCAAACACTACACGTCCTTGATGACAATCCAGATGGACCCTGTACCGATCCAACCAATCCATCCCGAGGATGACATCGTACAGTTCCACCGGACTTATGACCAGGTCTGCTGGCATCAACTCTCCTGCCACCAGAACGTCCACACCTCAAGCCCGCCCGAAAATATCCAACGTCCTCCCTCCAGCAATCTTAACTACTCCCGGCTGTTCTCCGGAATCGCTCCGGATCCCGCTGCCCTCCGCACACTCCGGAGTAATGAAGCTATTCGTAACTCCCGAATCGAATAACACGTGGGACTCACATCCGCCCACAATTAAGGCCCCTACACAATCCCATGTGCTTTAAGACCCGACACTCTAACGCAGACACACAATCCAAACAGACTAAAATAAATTACCACAAGAATTTAAAAGACAAGTCTGAATTAATACATGTGATCGGTCTGGCGCTAGAACCGCCCGCCTCAGTCGAAGTATAAACCCGCGGCACCGCTGTAATCTGAGCCAACGGCTGGACCGCCAATGGCTGCACTGCCGCTACTGCCATCTGCTGCAGCTCCCTGCAGTGGTAGCACACTTGAGCCGCCCGCTCAGCTCTCCTCTTTGGATAATCTGCCACTTTGTGGCCCGTGCTACCGCACCCGTAGCATCCCGAACCACTTTTTCCACCCTGACTGGCCCCGAAAGTGCTCTCCCACTTCCTCTTCTGACCCTGAACAGGCTTGCCACCCCTGCCCGATCCCGCCTGCTGCTGAGATCTCCTCGGCTGCTGCTGCTGCACCGGTGGACTAACCACCACAACCTGCTCCCTGAGGTCCTCCTCAATCGCCGCAGTAGTCTCAACCAGCTCCGCCCTCGTGGTGAACTTACTCGCCCTGCAGCGAGTCCTCAACTCCGCTCGAAGTCCTCCAAGAAACCTCCTCACCTGGGCCTGCTCGTCCTCCATGCCTCTACCAGCATGTACCAGGAGTCTACTGAACTCCAAATCGAAGTCCCTCACGGTCCGATCCCCCTGAGTCAGGTTCAGGAACCTCGACTCCATCTTGTCCACTGCCTCCTGCAGGAAATACTTGGCATTGAACTCAGCCAAGAAATCCTCCCAAGCCATCTCGGTCTGCACTCTCCTGGCCTCGACGCCTCTCCACCAGAAATGCGCGTCACCATCCAAATAATGGACTGCTAGGTCCACCCTGTATCCCTCTGGACACCTAATCGAGCGAAAGTTACGCTCCAATCTCCGCCGCCACTCATCGGCATCCTCAGGCTTGGCACCACCCGAGAAAAACCCGGTGCCAATCCTCTGCATCTGCTCCATCATCCTCAGGTAGGATGGAAGCTCCTCTGCAACCGCCACCACCGGCTGCACCTCAGCCACACCCGGCTGACCCTCTGCCACTACTGGTTGAACACCTAGAGCTTGACCCGGAGCCGGTACCCCATCTGGTAACCGCTCCAGAATCAACTGCAGCAAATCCGCCAGGCGATCATCTCGGGCCTGGGCCACACCTGCAGAAGCACCCCCACCTGGGCCCGCCGCACCACCAGCTACACCGGGACCCACACTGGCCTCACCAGCCCTCACACTGGTACTCGTAGCAGCCTCACCCACAGACCCCTCCTGAAAAGCCTGCGAATCCACCACCTGCTCCTGCGTGGTCTCCTGGGCCACACTCGCGGCTACCGACTCCCTCTCGAGCCCTCGCCCGCGCCCACGACCAGCACGACCTCCACGGCCCCCACGACCTCTGCCTCTAAGAGCATGATTATGGGTGGGTAATATGCTGGGGTAATATATGAATTTTATAATATTTATTGTATTTTAGAACTCTAATTTAATTTGTTGATGTTTTTTGTGATTATAGGTGGTAAATATAGAGGAGTTCTTAAAAAAAAAAAATTATGAAATTGGGTTTTTTTAAAATAAAATTTACTTTTTTAAAATTGATAACATAGTACATTCAATAAAATATGAAATTTGAAACATACATAAAACAAAAATATTTAAAACATAGATTTAGAAATCATAAACGGAAATGAACGCTTAGTTTTAATCTTGATCATGTCCAGATTTTTGCCATATGTGCTCTATCAAATTATTTTTCAACCGTTCATACATTTGTCTATCATGAAGTCGAATTCGAACGCCCAACATATCGACATTATTTGTAGGCATAGATGTAGAAAACGTGAAATCCACATGTGAACTTATGTTTCCTTCTCCTAGTTGGAATTATGATACATTAAACTGCGTGTTAACGTCTCATTCGTCTTCTACGATCATATTGTGGAATATGATAAATGCTCTCATAATCTTTCTTATTTTGTTCTTATCCCAATAAAGAGGTGGACTTTTAACAATGGCAAATCGAGTTTCCAGGAGATGGAGTTTCACAACAATAATAAAAATTTCATTCACCAAAAGATACAAACATTTTCGACATTCACCAAAATAATAAAAATTTAATAGAAATCTGTTACTAATATTTTTTTCACTCGAGTCGTTGTCTTCTTCCTAAATCTTATCCTCTTTCCTCACGCAGATCGGAGATGGAGAAATCCGGCTACGGCAGACACGGAATTTACCGATCACTTCGTCCTACGCTCGTTCTTCCCAAAGATCCAAACACAACATTAGTCTCTTTCTTATTCCGTAATTCATCATTCTTACTTGTCGAAGCTTGCTCTCGCCGACTCCGATTCCGGCGATTCCTTCTCCTTCTCAGAGCTAAAATCCGCCGTATCTAGAATCGCTCATGGATTTCTCCGCCTAGGTATTCGTAAAAACGACGTCGTATTGATCTTCGCTCCGAATTCTTATCAGTTCCCCCTCTTTGTTTCCTCGCCGTAACTGCAATCGGCGCCGTTTTTTTACAGAAGATCCAAAGAGAGACAGAGAGGTGGAGGAGACATGCGAGAGAGAGGAGGCAAAGCTAGAGAGAAAGAAGAGAGGTCGGATCTTTTCTGTCAATTTGCGTTATAATTACCGTAAAGATGGTTCTCATTTTTAGAACCGTAAATATGGGTTTCAGCTTATATTGATTTAATTAAATATATTTAATTCATAAAAACCCATCATATTTACCTATATTTACCATCAATAATCATGCTCTAACTACTCTAGCCATCACTCTGCACTCACAGCAGACTACTAAGTACTAGAAAAACACAGAAGTCATAAAACACTTACCGTGGAATTTCATTAAAGGCTCGGAAGAGATGATCTAAGACTCCATACCCACAATCCAATCAATCAATTAAATCCTAATCAATCAATCGTACCCACCCTAGAACCGCTAGGGCTCTGATACCAAACTAAAACGACCCGACCCAAAATTTAAAAAATTTCCCTTCAGATTATTATCATCACAGATAATAATCCTCAATGGGCCAATACAATCAATGCGGAAATCAAATAAACAACCAACAAATTCCAATTCAATAAATTCCATACTTTATTAAATTCCTAAACCAGTTCAACCAATCATCCAATATCAATAAACAAACTAGTAGCTAACAACCTAACCATTCCATCAAACGACAACACAAATGATATATCATGGTTTTTACCCATTTTCAACCATGATATAAATCGTTTTTATAGAGTCTTTTGGTATTTTTCGAGTTGTTTTGAGTCTTTGCAGGTTATTGGACGATTGGAGATTTATGGGAGCATTTTGGGAGCATCAAGGAAAGAAGAGCTAAAGTGATCAAGTCGGAGTCGAGTTTTCAAGGCTGTGTCGATCGACACGGACCTGTGTGTCGATCGACATGCCCGTCTGACATGTGAAGACTTCAAGTTTTGAAGAAATTCCAGTTTGGCCCAAAAAGCCCAAAAGTTTACACCAAGGCCCAATCCGATTTTTAGACAGTATAAATAGTTTTTCCTTAGGTTTTCATGTTTTTTATCTTGTTTTCTATTGAGACTTAGAGAAGGAGATTTGGGGAGCTTCAGACTTTCAGAGATTTCAAAACCTTTTTGTATCTCTAACTCTATCTTTTTAATGCAATTTATTTCATTCATTATGATATCATCATTTATGTCTGAGTAGTTTGCTTGTTAGGTTTTGGGAAGTTCTAGGGTTTGATGAGAAATTGATAGGATTGAGACCCTGTTAGGATTTATCTTTATGTTCTTCATCTAGATTGATTTAACTCTGATTTTAGGATTGATCAACTGAAATTGGACATCCTAGGTTGCTTTAATAGATCCGAGAGTATTATTAACAACCTGATATAATCTTAGATGAGCAAAATTATCTATTCGCAAAGACATTTGGCTTAGTAATTTTGTGAACAATCGAACCTGAATTTAATGCTTGTTTTTATTCACTAAGTTCGCAAAGAAATTTGGAATTTAGGGATTTAGTCATAGAAAATCTCTGCAACGAAAGTTGATTGATTTTACATTCGTGTTTGAGTTCTAGAACTGCACTTAACAAATCCTAACCGTTTTTATCTCTGTGTCGATCGACACATACCTGTGTGTCGATCGACACGATCAATTTTTGAATCATTCCTGCGAACAACCCATTGCCTAACTCCTCGTCCAATTGATTACTTGAAACTTTATCATCTCTCACTTGTTTACTTTTTGTTTTTACTTCATACTTACACTTTTACTTAGCAAAATTTGAATTCATTAGTTGATTGTGTGATTTGATTCCCTGTGGATTCGACCCCTAAGTACTACATCGATCTCTTAATTTGAGAGAGTAGCTCATGGCAAATTTGAGCATATCAACAAACGAGACCCTAAATCATCTCTTCTTCTTCGCCACGATTCCACGATCACAATTTCTCTTTACCTGCAACACATGGCAAAAAGAGTTGCGTGAGTATTATCACAAATACTCAGTGACGCGGTCATCCCGTCTACAGGCTATTTAAATACAAGTATAAACAAAATATACAATACCAAGATAATTACAGAACAAGCATACACGAAACAAACGTCACGAACCAACACGGAAATACTGTGTCGGTCGACACAACCTCTAGGTGTCGATCGACAGACAGCACTGTGTCGATCGACACACCACCCTGGTGTCGATCGACATGATGCCTCGTGTCGATCGACACACCCCTGGTGTCGATCGACACAACGTCGCCGACCAAAAACGAGTCTATCCTCGCATGACACGAATCTGTCGTCGAGTCTCCTGCACAATTTCATTCACAAACACACGAAAACCACCAAGCAATCGCATTCTATCGATTCCCTATACTTATACAAGCCTACAGTCACGCACTCACCTTGATTAGGATTGAAAAGGATGAAGAACGACGAAGAACACGAAGAACAACCTCTGATTCGTCCCTCCCAGACCCGAATCAACCCAGCAACAATCCTTCCTCGTTCCCAACAGCCTCCTACGAAATCCCCAGCTCAAGAATACTCAAACTCTAACAATTCTCTCTGAATTCTCCTTTTTCCAGAACCAAAAACGGCCAGAACTGTTTCTGCCTTTTATATCGAACCCTAGGGTTCCCTAAACCGGCCCACCAAACCTGCCGGTCTAATTTAACCCCGTGTCGATCGACATACACCACCTGTGTCGATCGACATAACGCCCAAAACCCGACTTCTCCTAAGTCCAAAACACACATGTCGATCGACACACCACCCTGTGTCGATCGACACCACCAAAAATCCACTTTTTGGTTCACGGGCGTTACACTAGATGTTCAACTTGAGATATCTGAAGATAAATTTATCTTTCCAAGATATATTCTCAAATCTGTTTTTCAGATATTAATCTCTTAAGGAGTTCTAGTGGTGTTCAAATCATCACATACATTGCTATTATAGCAAATCATTTACGAAATCTCCTTACATTCATAAATATTATTATCCAATGATCTGTTATCATATATTATTATCATCGTACTACTAGTGATAACTCTGCTGGAGTTTCGATGATGTTCGATTAAGAATCACTTTATCAAAATCTTTTGATAAATACATGATTATACCCCATGTTACATATTTTCTATTCATTCGATTGAGTAGAGTTTCCGGGAACATAATTCTGATACCTTTAATCTTTCGGGATTATATCTTTCACATCCTTCAAAGATTGCAATCATATGTAATTATCAAGTGTTCAACAACATATTGCCAGACTTATAAGTATTGCATCCACCACAAGAGAACATATCTCTGCTCTACAATAAAACCCATAAATTGTTTAACCGTTTTCATTTCAATTCTGACTTATTCTCCAAGATATTATCACCTTAATCATCTTTATTACCATTTGTTTGCTACCAATAATTAATAGGATTTAATCCCTGATTATCTGCTCTACAATAAAACCCATAAATTTTATAACAGGTTTTCATTTCAATTTTGACTTATTCTCCAAGATATTATCACCTTAATCATCTTTATTACCATTTGTTTGCTACAAATAATTAATAGGAGTTTGAAACCCTAAAACAATAATGATGGGGGGGGGAGGATCTATCAGTTATTTATTGGCATGATGGCGAGTCACTGGTACTAAACCATTTTTGTGTATGAACATGAACTTCGGGATGTTAAACACTTATTCCAGTGAACATGAAAAGATGGTATGGACCAGAAGTCCAATCATCTGAGATATCATATGACAATTATATGAGTTTTAAGGCTATGTTTATAGTAATTTTGAAAGATCGGAATTCATCTCCCGAAGAAGATTTTTCCGAGGGGGAGATATATAATGATGAGCGTGGATGTACTCTTTTCCCCTTATCATAGTTTTTATCCCATAGGGTTTTTTTATGAAAAGGTTTTTAACGAGACATCAAAGGACACGCATATGATAGACACTTAAAGAGAAATGTTATCATTACAATGATATATGAAAGTCTATCAATCTCCCAAATGAATATCATATATTTGAATGATATTGAGAGAAACAAAAAGAATGATTAAGATAAATCATGTGAAAGACCCATGAGTTGCAGAAGAAAGGCGATGTACATGTTCTACAGATTCGTTCAAGTGAGCTTTGGCGGACTTATTTTCCAAGACACTTCCAGGTCAGTACTTTCAAGATGAAAGTTCAACGTTTGGGTACGTCATCAAAAAGATGTATGAGACGTAAATTCTTTTGATATTGAATCCAAATATTGAACTTGCATCTTGAAAGTACTAACTGGAAGTGTCTTGGAAAATAAGTCCGCCAAAGCTTCACTTGAACGAATCTGTAGAACATGTACATCTCCTTTCTTCTGCAACTCATGGGTCTTTCAGATGATTTACCTTAATCATTCTATTTGTTTCTCTCGATATCATCAATGTATGATATACATTTGGGAGATTGATAGACTTTCATATATCATTGTAAAGATAATATTTCTCTTTAAGTGTCTATCATTTGCGTGTTCTTTGATGTCTTGTTAAAAACTTTTTCACAGAAAAACCCTTTGGGATAAAAACTATGATAAGGGAAAAAGAGTACATCCACGCTCATCATCATATATCTCCCCCTCGGAAAAAAAATTTTTGGAAGATGAATTCCGATCTTTCAAAATTACTATAAACATAGCCTTAAAACTCATATAATTTTCATATGATATCTCAGATGATTGGTAATCTTTTCCTTTATCATACAAAATCTCATTGCATTTTATGTGTGGTACTTCAGGACCAAACATATATGAGCATTTTCTTTAAAATCCTAAGGATTTAGAGATAACATCTTTTGCGCTAGATGTTCAACTTGAGATATCTGAAGATAAATTTATCTTTCCAAGGTATTCTCAAATCTTTTCTTCAGATAATAATCTCTTAAGGAGTTCTAGTGGTGTTCAAATCATCACATACATTACTATTATAGCAAATCATTTACGAAATCTCATTATATTCATAAATATCATTATCCAGTGATATTTTATCATATATTATTATCATCGTACTACTAGTGATAACTTTGCTGGAGTTTCGATGATGTTTAATTAAGAATCACTTTATCAAAATCGTTTGATAAATACATGATTATACCCCATGTTGCATATTTTCCATTCATTCGATTGAGTAGAGTTCCCGGGAACATAATTCTGATATCCTTAATCCTTCGGGATTATATCTTTCACATCCTTCAAGGATTGCAATCATATGTAATTATCCAGTGTTCAACAACATATTGCCAGACTTATAAGTATTGCATCCACCACAAGAGAACATATCCCTGCATAAATATTCTTTGTCTTTGTGACAATTTCACTATTGTTTCACAAAAAGACTCATTTATCTTCCATTGGTTTTACACTTCATGTGCATAGACTACTGGTCTAATTATCTGCAAGAGATTATACGTTTATTTTCTTCCATTCCATTTGGCCAATCATTATTTTGTGTACACTTTTGAATAGACTTCCATCCGAATTTACGTCTCAGACATTTAATGACTATTGCATGTCTATTGGGATAGACTACTAATTCGGCTTTCGATTCCATTTTATCCCAGACATGACAAAACTAATTGAGATCTCTTCATTGTCAAGTACCTGAATTTTTTTATCAGTCATGTCTATGGTCTCTTCTAGAGATCCTTTAAAAGAGTTAGATTCCTCGGATTCGCCATTATCAACTTTTGCTCCTTTTCTTTTCAGAGGATTCTTATCTTTGGAACCAATAGGCCTACCACGCTTCATGCGTGTCATAGACTCACTAGCAGTTTGATGTTGTCCTTCTGGGACATCAATTCTAACTGGAGCATTTACAGCTGGTATATGTGACTTGGTCACTCTCTTAGGGTCAGTAAATGCGTCTGGCAATTGATTTGCTAATCTATGTAGATGGATTATCTTTTGTACCTCTAAGTCACATTCTTTGGTACGAGGATCAAGATGAGATAATGATAATTCATTCCATCTAATGTTCTTTTCCAGCTGTTTATTTTCTCCCCCCAATGTTGGAAAAACATACTCGTTAAAATGGCAGTCTACAAATCGAGCCTTAAATAAATCCCCTGTAGATGGCTCAAGATACTTAATTATCGAGGCGGATTCATATCCAACATATATCCCTATCCTTCTTTGAGGACCCATCTTAGATCGTTGTGGTGGAGCAATTGGAACATACTACACATCCAAAAGTTTTTAGATGGAAAATATTTGGTTCCTGACCCAAAACCATTTGTGATGGGGAGATCTGATGGTTACTTGTTGGCCTGATGCGAATCGATTCTGCTGCATGTAATATAGCATGTCCCCAAGCAGAAATTGGGAGTTTGGATTTCATTAGTATTGGTCTAGCAATCATTTGTAAACGTTTGATTAATGATTCGGCTAAACCATTCAGCGTATGAACATGAGCTACTGGATGTTCAACTTTAAAACGCCTAAGAAGAGTAAATAAACAATTTATACACCAATTCATTGAAGTGGATTCATCCGAATAGCTGATTATTTTAGTGGGGTTTGAGCTTTTAGATTTCGGTTTCATTAAGGTTCTTTAAAATTAATGGACCTTGACAGATGATTGTCGATTATTATGAATGGCATATGTGGCATGATATAATGTTCTCATTGGCGCAATTCAAAATGACATATCGAGAATCTGTAGTTCTATTGGCTGATTGTCACCTCTATTATTTTTACCTATGTGAGGCTTTGAGAATCTTCAAAATCTTCTAAGGAGATATATATATGATTTCATACTTGTGTATTGTCAGTGCCGATCCATTAACTATAAATTGTAAAAAAAAAAAACTAGTGAATGATACAAAAAAAATACATGCCTTTCAAACCAACTACACTACTAAAGATTTTCGTTAATAATTGGCCTTTTAAATATTTATTATAAATCAGGCCCCAAGCATATGCTTCATGTGCTTCTACCTAGGGCCGGCTCTATGTATTGTTGCGACTGCTAACTTCTAAGAGAAGAAATATTAAGACATACGTAGATATTCTTTCACACAATGTGAGAAGTCAGACTTCAGTCACTCACGACTTGGACCACCAATTGGGCTTACTACTAGCCTTGACATCATGTTGGGCTCAAGCTATAGTATGACCCATCACATAAGGCTTCTAGGGTTCATAGCTATAAATACAAGAGTGTGGTATAAGGAATACCTAATCCCGCATCTGGAAGATTGCGAGCGCCTCAACGGCGGTTCGTAGAGCAAGATAGAGCTAGAGCAAGAGATGGTGTTTTTTTGTATCTAGGCTTTGCCATTTTATTATTCTCATTTCGCTATTTTCACTTAGTTGCATAATTAGGACTTTGAAAAACCAAAAACATCATTTAGTTTAGATTAATCAATTGCTTACATTCTTAGTGTGTTATTCTCTAACTCCTTGTGGTTTGACTTTATGCTATGCTACAACAACTAGAGTGTGTTGCTAGCTAAGTTTAGGTACAAATATATAGTTTGACACACATCATCCATTGGGTTATGTCCCAACAAGTTTATAGTTATAGTGATTAAAAATTAGTGAACAGTTGATAGTAAGAAGAACAAAGTGAACGAGCTGAACAAATTTTGTTTTTTTTTTTTTTTTTTTTTTCAATCGGTTCTTCTCTTTTTTATTTTTGGAAAGGAACAAATTTCAGTTGAATTTTCATTTTTTTCTACTTCTCATGTATTGGTTTTAGTAATTTTTGTTGAATGAAAAATTTATTACAAATGATTAAATTTTAGAAAAACTAGTAGAATTATTATTTTTGCATTTTCTCTATTTTCTTTTCTACTTCAACAACCATTTACTGCAGCATGAGTTTAATTCATGTACTTGCATCTCATTTAGATTTTATCGACGATCAATGATGAAATTTCTTTGTAAAAACCATCTTGATAACAATTCAATATCGCATTAAAAAATTTAAGATTTTAGAATTTTTCATTTGGTCTCAGCCGCGATCTAATGATGTTAACAGTTTTAGGACAAACAAATTTTTTGGGTCCTCTAATAAACTTATATTAAAAAATTTAATATTTTGGGTTAAATTACAATTAAATGAGCATTGTTTGGCCCTTATTTTTTTCCTTTTTAAAGCATTAGTGTGTACTTAAAATATAATTATTTTGGGTTTGATTTACTTTTTCGTTTCAAAACGGACCATATTTTCAGCCAAAAAAAATGAACCCTTTTATAATAAATACTAGGGATTGTCCAGGCGTTGCGTGGGGTTTAAAATTAACATGTTTAAAATTAAAGGTAATAATTTCTAATTATTGATTAACTGAGTATTTAATATTATATAAATTTGGTTTTGTAGTAAATAATTATTTAACTTAGAAGACTAAGCATTTGTAGCAAATTGTTCGACATATAAAAAGTTATATCTAAATCAATATTCACTACGGTTTCCTAAAAACGTGATTGGTCGTTTATTTTGCACTAAATTCGTCTGTAAAAATCTATTGATCATACAATTTTAAGTATGTTTTGCTTCTACCGAGACATCTACATTATCCCAACAAAGGTGTTTTTCTGGATTCACATCAAGAAAAGTCTTGGTTACGAACGTTACTTTGTCCAACACAAATAATTTTAATTACATTATAAGGTGATTAGTAAACTGGTAAATTGACTTTAAAAGCTATTAAAGCATTTAGAAAAAAAGTTTAAATTCTAAATTTCTCAAATCAAGAATTGTTTCTTTTGTTCATGTTATGCTTTTTTGTGATTTTTTTTTAATTTTAAAATCACAGTTACCTAAAAGTCAAAAAAAAATTAAATGTTTTTTGTAGGATATTGTTGGATTTAATAAATAAAAATATATATATATACATATTCTATACTAAATTTACATAAAATTTACACTAATATACACAAAAAACTTAATTGTAACTTGTTATCATTAATTTACATAAAATTGTTAGAATTAATTGCTAAACTTATTAAAAAATACTTAAATTTTCTTTTTACTTTCAATAAATAAACTAAAAAGAAAAATGTCAAAATATTATATGACACATGACAATCTCTATTAAATGTGGTCATTAAACATTATCATTAATTTACATAAAATTGTTAGAATTAATTGCTAAACTTATTAAAAAATACTTAAATTTTCTTTTTACTTTCAATAAATAAACTAAAAAGAAAATGTCAAAATATTATATGACACATGACAATCTCTATTAAATGTGGTTATTAAATATTTAATTACTATACTATTAAATATATAAAAATTTAAATTCATTTTGATTTTTGAAAAATTGGACACATGTCAAAAAAATAGTTGACAGGATTGTCTAGTGATTATGATTATTTCGGCCAGCGCACTTTTGTCCACTTCACTTGGGCCGAAAGCCTGTTTGATCTCTCTAATTGAAAATCTATCATATTTTTTAAATCTTATTTGAGTGGCGGTCAACTCAATGAGTATTATGCTTTAGTTAGACATAATTCTCTTAATTAGAGATTTGTCTATGCATGTTATACATTTAGGTTCTTTTCTTACCTTTTAACACTCCTTGAAAACTCAAATGGTTTAACTATGTAAGGCCCCCGTCTCGAGAATATTACACATGGCCGAATTATTTTGGGGAATAGGAAGTGATCAAGGGAATGATTATTTACAAGTTATGGTAAAGGAAATTATCGGCACGGCTTTGTCAAAGCCATGAAACGAGTCAAATGACTTAGCCAAAGAAAATGAGACCAAAAAGTTAGCTGAACCAGGTGGACTACTGGCTGGCTTAGCTGGACAAGTTGATCAAGTATTGGCTCAGTTGGATGAGCTGATCAAGTACTCGGCTAACTGGGTGGACCGATCAGTTGGAACCCAAGCTGGATGGTAAGATGATTACTCAACCAAAGGGTGCCAATACCGAAAGGGTACATAACCCACAAAACACATATTTTCACAAAAAGGTGGGTGTTACGAACATATAAAAAGTCTATTGGATGCATATTTCGGAACATGTGGGAGTTAAATGTAAGATAAACCTTCTCAACCCTTATATAAGAGTGGTGGTTGAGAGAAAAATAAATCACCGTGTTTTTTGGGAGAAAACTCTTTATAAAAAGGAAAATCTTTATCCATAACATGAATCTCATAAATAAATAGATCGGGTTAATCATGATCGAGTGTGAGAAATGGTCGGGTAGACAGAGTAGGATTACGACCGATCAAAAGAGATTATGGATGGATCGACTGTCCTAATCCGAGAAAGGAATCTCCCATCAAAACAGAGTTATGTGGGGATGGTTGGTAGCGGTGAGGGTCAGCGAGTCGGTGGTTCAAGTGTTTGCAAGTATAATGGCCAAAAAAAGAATAAAAATTTAGGACATTGTAACCATTGAAAATAGTGTATCAAAGTCTCCGATTTCGAATCTTTTGATCGAAACAGAGTCTTCACTCTTGAGACGAATTGGGCGAAAAGCAAAAGATTTAGGAAACGTCGTCTCTGGGAATATCCATCCGTAGGGTTTAACTCCAAGAACCAAAAACCTCTCCTTTTCTGCTTCTGAAGAGAGAGAGTGAGATGCGAAGATTCAACTGGGTTTGCTTCCCTCGTCGCTCTCTAGTTTCCTCATCGCTTTCCATTGTCGATTCCTCGAGAGAGCTAAATGTTTTGTAATTTTCATGCTCATCCTCCTTTCTTCGTAGGTTGTGCGGCATTTACAGCCACAAACAACACTTGATTCCGTCTTCGGATCGCGACCAGGTAATGGATTTTTATGATTCGAGAATATTGGCCTTGAATGAGGCGATTTAGGTTTGTATATGCAAATCAGCAACGTCAATGGCAGTTTACTTGAGAAATTGGAATTTTCAATGTAGTGATAAGTTTAGCTGAATTGGGGTTTTTAGGGTTTGCCAGGGAAGGGGATCAATGTATTGGGTAACTCAGGGGTTGATTTAAGAGAATCATAATGGATTCTGGAGGATTCTTAGTGGTAGCTAACATTAGGGAATTGCCAATTGATGGTTATGCTTATCTATCGGAAAACAATGCTTACATTACTTGGAAGTCTTGACACTTTGCAGGGTTTCGGAAGCCATTGTACGAGCGTTACATTCACGCTACAGGTCTTGTTTTTTTTCTTTTCGCTTTTGCTTTTTCTTGATGGAGACATTGTGTTTTGGTTATCATTTTATTCATTAAATGCTTCTGGTTCTTAGGAGCATCATGCTTCAGCGCTCGTAATTACTATGATGTTCTCGGTGTTTCTCCAAAAGCTAGCCGGGAGGAGATTAAAAAGTCATTCCATGAGGTGAGTCTTTCGGCACATTGTTAATGAACTGTTCTTCAAGTTTTCACACTTTGAGCAAAAACTATTAAGTAAAATTCTCTGCTCAAATGTATGATTGAATGTACAACTGTGCAGCTTGCAAAAAAGTTCCACCCTGATACAAATAGAAATAATCCTTCAGCAAAAAAGAAATTCCAGGAAATAAGAGAGGCCTACGAGGTATCTTTTTCCTCCCCACTAAATCTCTCCCATCTGCAGCCTTCTGTGTATTTTGGATGTATCTTCTGATATGCTTTTGTGTTGGATTGAACAACTGTAGACCCTGAGTAATTCTGAAAGAAGAGAAGAATATGATAAGGTACGCCTGTGTTGTTTGTATTTATCTCGTGACAAGATTACTGAAAGGATTTCTTGCTGTTATCACACAATACAGCTGCGCTATAGGAATTCAGATTATGTAAATAATGACGGTGGTGATGCAGAGAGGTTCAGACGTGCTTACCAGTCTAATTTCTCGGATTCGTTCCACAAGATTTTTTCTGAGGTACAGGATTTTGTCTGTAATCTGTCTCATCTGTTTATGTGATGAGTCAAATCTCTAACATTATTATACACTTGGTTTAGATATTTGAAGATGAAACTGCTCAGATTGCTTCTGATATTCGGGTCAGTTTCTCTGATTCTCTCTTTATTTTTATACAATGGGAAGCTGGTTGGCATATGTAAATCTTGTTGTGTAGGGATCTTCAGTATATACACATGTTTATATTGTTCAAAATTGAATAGGTGGAACTGTCGCTTTCTTTTTCCGAAGCTGCAGAAGGGTGCACAAAGCGTTTGTCTTTTGATGCATATGTCTTTTGTGATTCCTGTGGTGAGTGGCCCCAGAGTGTCAGATTTCTTCTCTTTTGCATTTATTAATATTAAAAAGCCAGCCAAGGTGAGCACGATTTCGTGTAAAGATACTTGAGAGTATAGACACTTTGAATGAGGAGTCCTAACTTGTCATGGTTCATTACATTTATGCTTTTGCTCAACATAGTAAAACAAAAAAATATAAAAGGAGAATAGTCTTCTGGAAATGGCTTTGTGATCAATCGATGTTAATGTATCTGTAATCTATAGTTTGGTACCTCGCGTGTTTCTGGTTATTGTAACATTTAAGGCTTTTTGTCTTTAAAAATCTGCTGATTCAGCCATCTTAGTGAAGGCGAATGAGTCACTCAAGTGACGGTAATATTGTTGCAAACCCATTATTCTCAGCCTCTCATCATTTATCATTTTGCAGATGGGCTTGGCCATGCTCTTGATGCTGCCATAAGAGCTTGTCCAACATGCAGGGGTGTTGGACGAGTAAGTGCCAACTAGAGGATATAATCTTTCTTTTATTTGGAAGTTTAACAGATTATACAGTTTCTAATTACATCTGTCTCTAACAGATAACTATTCCTCCTTTTACAACAATATGCCAGACGTGCAAGGGGTCAGGACACATTGTAAAGGTCTGAGAAAAAGTGCTTTTGTATTGATGCTTCAGTACTTATCACTCCGTCACTGGTTACAAGCATATATGTTGTCTATCTCTTCAGGAGTATTGCATGGCTTGTAGAGGATCCGGTGTTGTGGAAGCCACAAAGACAGTTGAAATTGGGATCCCTGGGGGTTGGTCTGAAATGTCCATGCTTTCTTCTATCTTTAACTTGGTTTTGGTTCTATAACATGTTAGCTCTGCTATGAAATGAAATAAATGGCAAGATTTCATTCTCACTATTGCGTCCCCTGATTTGAGGATTTGGGTTGTACAGATGTCATCCCAATTTGAATATTGGTCATACGTATCATATGGCTGGATTTTCTTTCCTTTTTTAGGATTATGCTTAGCGATGTTTCCTGGTTATTGTATTCTGCCTGCACTTGGTATTTGCAGCAGGGACGAAACAAAGAATTGGAACTGTGATTTTTAAGTATCATCTTACATGAGTTTGCTGGACCAGATAGTGGTTTTGATGTTTGATGACATGATTCTGTCAAAAGTTAATTTGCTTTCTTCTCTCTTTACTTGACCACAGGGGTGGAGTCGGAAGCTATGATAAAAATCGAAGGTGCTGGTAATGTTAGATCAAGAAAAAGTCAACCTGGGGACTTGTATATCAAATTAAAGGTTTGTTAAAAGCATCTGTATTTTCTTTAAATTTGTACCTTTATACTTTTCATGGGACATGCTTAGAGAAGTTTTGAATCAACCTTATATCTACCCTATGAGTCTCATCTTAAGATGATAATTTAGTCTAAGAGAAAAGACAGTTGATGCCGTATATTGACTTCAAATCCATTCATTCCAAAAATAACTTACAGCATTTGTCACAGACATCTGATGGCTACTCTATTGTGTTTGTTGTCCCGGTTATCACTATATAATCAAGAGTTATTTCAACTAGTGAATAGATTGTTTATGCTCTCTCGCAAGATCCGTAAGTAGTCTTAAATTGTATCATCATCCGTAGGGTCTTTCTGCATGCTGAATTTTCCCTTGATGACAAGTATCTAATCTTCTTCTGCTCACAGGTTGCTAATGATTCGACTTTCTCTAGGGATGGCTCAGATATTTATGTGGATGCTAATATTAGCTTTACACAAGTAAGCACACTGGTGATTTCTAAATTTGTGTTATTAACAGAGCAGTACCTTCTAGACCCATGTTTGTGGTCAGAAGCCTTAACTAGCTGATAAAGCTCTGCTGTAACATATTTTAGGCATGTTCTTTAACAAAATAAAGCCCCTAGGGGACTAGATGTTGTGCCAATTACTTAATAACAACTAAGTATAAATGTGCTTGTCCTGTAACTAGATAATATGGCATATCAGTTCCTATTCAGTTTGATGACACCCAGTCACAAAAGTCAAAAGTGCATGCTGCTGCAGTTTTTGCAACCCAGCTATTGAACCTCCTCGTCTGCAGAGTTTTCTTTTCGGGAGCTTTAAGTACTAACTGCTTGTTACCGAACACTACCAATATTAGTCCAATACATGTCTTATTGCTCATGTTGTTTCTACTTTTGCTCCCGTGAGCCATATTGGACATGTCTTAAAGATAATATTTGACAGGCCATTTTGGGAGGCAAAGTTGAGGTGCCTACACTATCAGGGAAGATACAGCTAGATGTAAGTTTCGTAATTTCCCAATATATTATATTTTGTATTCATTTCTATGCAATTTGGCATTTACCATTTGTACTTGAGTTCAAGTTGTAATTGTTGCAGATACCAAAGGGGATTCAACCTGGTCAACTTCTTGTTTTAAGAGGCAAAGGTAATTCTAATTATCAACCTATATGGTCACTTTTTAATTATACTTGCTTGTACTCTTTTTAAGAGGTGAGTTCCTGCAGGGCTACCGAAGAGAGGCTTTTTTGTAGATCAAGGAGATCAATATGTGCGCTTCCGAGTTAACTTTCCCACGTAAGATTTCTTCTACTTGGAGTTAGAAAGTAATAAGTTTGTTGGAGACAACCCATTATGCTATGCTAAAAATTCTGCTGGTGCTTGGAATGGACTAGACACTTTTTTGCTTTAAAAGTTGAGGTTTTAGAAATAATTTCCCCGGGAGTGCTATCTGTTACTTTGCATATGATGTTTAATTCTTTGTCCTGTAATCTGATTCTACAAATTCTTGTTGATTCAATCAGCTCCTTGGTCTCTGGTAGTAGCATGTGGATGTGTTAGGTTCTCTTATTGTCTCCCTGTGCTAATGTGGATATGGGATTTATATGCTGTGTATTTATTTTCCTGTATTCTCTAGTGAAATTAACGAACGTCAGCGTGCTATACTGGAAGAGTTTGCAAAGGAAGAAATCAGCAGTGAATTGAGCGGTTCTTCAGAAGAAAGCTGGTGAGTACATTCTTATGTTTTACTATGTACTTATAACAGCAAAATGTGGTTAATATCTGATGGTAGACCGAAATGGATTTCTAGTCATAATTCACCTGGTGGATTTTCTAGGCCTGCTAGAAACGAGAGTTAGAAAAAGAAGATATTATTAACCACATTATGTTATCTCCCTCTCACTGGTGATTGTTCCTTATTGTAATGAAGAATCATGAAATGAACCAAACAGGCTTTACCAGAAGCTCTCTACTGGTTGAACTTACAGGTGGAATCTAACGAGTCCTCGGCTCATACGCGATTTCTCATTACTGGTGCTGCTGATGATATTGTTGAACAAGTTAATGGGATGAAATCACCACGGGCGATGAAAGCGGAAACGCATTCAGGAGAAGACAACAGAAGAAGACTAATCCATCTATTTGTTGGTAGAACAAACAGTTCAACAGCATAATAGAAGAGTCATATATATAAGATTCTTTCATTCTATATCACAAACTCATTTGATATAGCAAACAAGAGATGCTCAACAAGTTTAGCAGTAAACAAAAAAAAAGCTTCTTTGTGTTTTTGGCATCGTTCCAAGTTTGTTAAAACATCCTCTAATCTAATTCATATGAGTACTTTATAAGTCTATCCTAATAAAAACTGAAGCTTTGGTTAGTACTTCTAACACTCACTTATGGTTCTAGACAAAGATGTCAGTTCTGACTCCTGCTGTATTCTCTTCTGATCCTTCTCGAATTTGATCTCACCGTAAAAGTATGAGACAAAACCCCAAAGGGAGAGAGCAAGAGAAAGACCCTTCTCTGCTTGAAACTTTTCATGGTAGAAAATGACAGCTAAAACCTCGGTGATGGGCAGAAGAACCGATATCATAATACCCGATACAAGAGAAGATGCACAGAAGATTAATCCAATTGCTCCCAAGAAGAAGCCTTGCCATATTATGGCTGAGAACACAACCACCACATAAAACATTGCCTCTCCAAGCTTGAACCCTCTTGCTTCTATCGGTAGAGCCTGCGGAAAAAGAAAGCGAAAAACTTGGTAAAAACATCTCTCTGTTTCAAACTCTTTTGCAGGTGTTTAAGCTTCAAAACACTAACTAACCTTGACATCACCCGCTATGAACATACCGATAACGCTAACAAGAGAAGCAAAGAAGCACAAAATCAACTGGACCTCGAGCACGAGTGTATAGCTCATGGGTTGTTTAGCTTTCTGGTAAGCAAGTTCAACTAAAGGCAAGATAAAAGCATACATAACAGCAGCTGCTACAGTCATCAAGAACCCAATAACATATTGCTTGTGAGTCTCGTGAACCGGCTTATCGGTTTCTGTATGCATTCCCAACACAGCAGCTCCAACAGTCAACAACACAACAGCATTGATGGTAAAAGGAGTAAACTTATGGTTAACCATGAAATATGAGAAGATAGCTATGAAAGCTAACTGTGAAGCAATGATAAGAGCAGCTGTTGAAACTGGAAGATAAGCTATTCCATATGCATACAAGTAGTTATCGAATCCCGAAAGGATTCCTACGAGAACCGCAGCGATAAAAAGACGCGGTTTGATGAGAAAGAAGCTAATGTTTTCACTACCATTGTTGTTTCTTCTTAACCGGTTAAGGTAAGAGAAAAACAGAGGAATGAAGATAATTGGGAAACCAGCAGTTTCAAGAAAACTAGAGAACCAAATCCTTTTACCACCATTGTTGAAATAGAGACGCATGATCAAAGGACCTCCACAGTTTCCTATGGCTAGAATTATGCAGTTTATGATCACAAGAGCTTTTGTCGCCATTCTTTGTGTCTTGTTGAAAGATGTGTAATGGATGGATGCTTTTAGGGGTTTGTGTTTCTAATGAATTAGTTATCAAAGAACAACAATAAGTTACTAACTGTATTTTTTTATCAGAAGCTGGTTCTGTTTGTGTAGATTTTGTCTTGATGGATCTTTCTTTTGTGTTTTTTTTTAACCTAGCGAGCTTCTAATGGCTAAAATATAATTTTTCCTATTAATCTCCACAAATTTAGCTAAACAGTTATCTTCATGCCCCGATAATATCATATTTTATTTACATGTTTTCCACATCCATATACATATTTATCCCATACCCTGATTTTTTAAATATTTTTTTTCCAATTCTGCAATTTAGATTTTTGTTTTGGTCAACTATTTGATATTGGATGTCTTTTTTGGTTTTCTAAACTTAGTGACGTGCATTAGTGTTGGCTAAGTTAATCAATTCTCTCTATAATTGGAAGATTTGCCATGGGATTGGTCAAACTATTTATTTCTTAAAAATATATTTTCCCTGAAAACTACACATAATTTTCGAGCCCAATTGACAAAGTAATCGATTATAGATATTACATAAATTATTATACGACATTTTATATTCTTTTGTGTTATATCTTATATAATATTTTAAAGTTTCCACAAAGACAAGCTATGAGAAACTGACATGTGTCACTTTTTCATTTTAAATTTTTTATTAGATTAATTTTTTAATTAAAAGTGTGATGTAATATTAATTTCAAAGTAAACAATTTCTTATCTTATATTTTAAGGTTTTCACAAAGACAAGTTCTGAGAAGCTGACATATGTCACTTTTTCATTTAAAACCTTTTATTAGATTAATTTTTTTAATTAAAAGTGTGATGTAATATTAATTTTAAAATAAAAAATTAACATCAAATTAATTTAAAAATATGTAAAACTATATTCTTAAGTATAGTGTTTTTAAAGTTTCTACAAAGAAGCAGAAGCTCACATGTGTCACTTTTTCATTTAAAACTTTTTATTTTATTTTTTAATTTTGACATTTGTCTCCACTAGATTAATTTTTGTAATTAAAAGTGTGATGTAATATTAATTTCAAAGTAAAAAACTAACATCTGTAATATTAATTTCAAAGTAAACAATTTCTTATCTTATATTCTAAGGTTTTCACAAAGACAAGCTCTGAGAAGCTGACATGTGTCACTTTTTCATTTAAAACCTTTTATTAGATTAATTTTTTTAATTAAAAGTGTGATGTAATATTAATTTTAAAATAAAAAATTAACATCAAATTAATTTAAAAATATGTAAAACTATATTCTTAAGTATAGTGTTTTTAAGGTTTCTACAAAGACAAGCAGAAGCTCACATGTGTCACTTTTTCATTTAAAACCTTTTATTTTATTTTTCAATTTTGACATTTGTCTCCACTAGATTAATTTTTTTAATTAAAAGTGTGATGTAATATTAATTCAAAGTAAAAAACTATATAATATTTTAAAGTTTCCACAAAGACAAGCTATGAGAAGCTGACATGTGTCACTTTTTCATTTTAATTTTTTATAAGATATTTTAAAGTTTCCACAAAGACAAGCTATGAGAAGCTGACATGTGTCACTTTTTCATTTTAAAGAATCAATGCAAAAATTCTAAAATCTAGAGGGACAAATGTCAAAATTAAGTAAAAATAAGGTATTAAAAATAAAAAATTGTTAACACCAAAAGTGACAAATGTCAGCCTCTCAAAGCTTCACTTAGAGAAAACCTTAAAATATTATATTAGATTATTTTGGAATCTTTTCGTTATAATCCGTGTCCCCTATTATAAAAAAAAATGTTGAGTCCACACGTGACCGAAAAGATAAAACTTATAGAGTGAAATATGCAATAATTTATAGATGTTACATGTAAAAAATTAGTGAAATTTAAATGCTTTTGAAATTGATTGATCACATATTTGTTTTACATAATTTATTTTTTATATTATCTAAATTTATATAGCTTCTACAATTTTTTTAACAAAATGATAGTTTTTTATATAAATTTATTTTTTATTCATGTCTTTTTGAGTATTTGCATAAAAATACTCTATATAAAAATCAAGATCTTATGTGACATAACAATATTTTTAGTTTTTTCATAACTATTTTTTATCTTATCAATAAATGAAGTTTATAACAATTTTTTTAAATGCATTTTCTAATATTAGTTGCATGGAGAAACAATCTAGTATATTTGATTTTACAGTTTTCTTATATATATGTGTGTTTTACTTGAGGATGAACTAAATACCTAAACCAAATTGAACTCAATTAAAATTCATAAAGTAGAACTCGACTGAATTATATAACATCCAAATGAGTACAAAAATTTATGTATAATTAATTTATTCAAACTAAATTTGAATTATATGAAATTGAATCGAAATAACCAACCTTACACTAAATTAGGTTATTTTCTAATGTTCTAATCATATTATTTTAAAAGTTAATAAGCTTTTTATTTTTGTCGAAATAGATATTTATATATTTAATTTAATTGTTAGATTGATTACAATCTTTGAATAAGTTTTTTAAGAAAATTTATAAATATTCTTATATGTTTGCCAATTGAGATTAGAGTAATCAAAATCAATTATTTAGAAGTAAATATGTTTGACAATAGTATAACCGAATTAAATAAATTAGAAATAGAAATGCTAAACATAATTATGGTGATGACACATCATAAAATGATTTTATGCTTTTCTTTTAATATATAAAGGATATGATATTAAGTCAGTGAATTTAATTTTGTGTTACATTTTGTACTCGGTCTCTTACCGTGTCTTGTTAAATGGTGAGCCTAAAGGAGGAATCACTCCGTCAAAGGGTCTCCGCCAAGGGGACCATTATCACCTTATCTTTTCATCCTCTTTACAGAAGTGCTTATTGCTAATTTACGCAGGGCTGAAACCGCGAGACTTATCTCATGAATTCGGGTGGCCCTGACTTCCCCCTGCTATTTGCTGATGATAGCTTATTTTTTTGCAAAGCCACAACGCAGCATTGTGAGAATATTCTAGAAGTCCTACGAATATACGGGAATGCGTCGGGCCAATGTATCAATTTTGACAAATCTGCGATTACTTTTGGTAAAATGTTCCTAGGGATCTACGTACGGAAATTAAAACAAGGCTAAATATCCCCACGGAGGGAGGAGCTGGAAAATACCTGGGTATCCCGGAACAATTACAAGGGTGTAAAGCGCAGATTTTTGCTTATATTCAAGAGCGGCTTCATCGCCGTACCAATGGGTGGTCAGCCAAACTCCTTTCCAAAGGAGGTAAGGAGGTTATGATTAAGTCCGTAGCGCAAGCCCTTCCAACATATGTGATGTCCAGCTTCATGCTGCCCAAAAGCTTACACCGTAAGCTGGCGAGTGCGATAGCGGATTTCTGGTGGAGTAGTACGCAAAACACAAAAAGTATGCACTGGATTGCTTGGCAGAAATTGTGTCTCCCTAAAAACGAAGGAGGTATTGGTTTCAAGTCTTTCGAAGAGTTTAACCAGGCCTTATTGGCCAAACAACTCTGGCGACTCCACCAATACCCACACTCCCTAGTTGCACGGGTCCTTAAAGGGAAGTATTTCCGATATTCTCATCCGTTTCACGCCAAGAAGGCATCTCGTCCATCCTATGGTTGGCGAAGCTTATGGAGTGCAAAACCCTTAATCGATTATGGGATGCGGCGCACCATAGGTAATGGAGCTACGACATGGGTTTGGACCGATAAGTGGATTCCTGATGAGGTACCCCGACCGGCCAGGGAGTACAAGGAGGGGCAACGAGTATTTCACCGAACCTGAACCTGAGGATATTCGACTTGATTGACGAAGATACCCACACATGGAACACTCGTGCTTTGCACCGATATGTAGACCCGACGGATATCCCGATAATCATGTCCATGATCCCATCTCGTGTGGGTATGCTGGATGGGTACTGCTGGCATTTCACGAATTCTGGTAATTACATGGTACGTTCAGGGTATGTAGTGGCTCGAAACAAGATGGAGGAGGAGCTTCGGTTTGTCACGCAACTCCCATCTTTGAACCCTCTTAAGGCACTGGTGTGGAAAACGAGAACTCCGAATAAAATCAGGCATTTCTTATGGCAAGCTCTTTCTGGAGCTGTTGCGGTTAATGAACGTCTAGCGTTTCGACATCTACAACAGGACCGATATTGCCCGAAGTGTGGTGATGTGGATGAAACCATCAACTATGTTCTTTTTACATGTACCTCGGCTAGACAATGCTGGGCTATGTCACAAATCCCGCACCACAATTCGGCTTTCCCATCAGAGAGTCTCTGGTGCAACTTTGATTTTCTTCTCTCTCGCATTTCTTATGGCAAGCTCTTTCTGGAGCTGTTGCGGTTAATAAACGTCTAGCGTTTTGACATCTACAACAGGACCAATATTGCCCGAAGTGTGGTGATGTGGATGAAACCATCAACTATGTTCTTTTTACATGTACCTCGGCTAGACAATGCTGGGCTATGTCACAAATCCCGCACCACAATTCGGCTTTCCTATCAGAGAGTCTCTGGTGCAACTTTGATTTTCTTCTCTCCTGGGTACCTGACCAAAAGGAGTTCGAGCAGTACATTAGGTGTTTCCCCTGGATCATCTGGTACCTTTGGAAAGCCCATAACGATAAAGTTTTCAAGAACGTGGACCGGTCACCCCCGGACATCCTAGAACTTGCTAGGAAGGAAGCGATGGCCTGGTTTTTAGCAACCGAGGAAGCGGCTGATAGAACCGAGGTATGGTTACCTACAGCTCCGATGTTGCCACGCGCCATCTTCACTTGCTTCGTTGATGGATCCTGGAAGGAGGGAGACCCCACGAGTGGGATTGGTTGGACTCTTCAACTACAAGATGAGGAATCTGATCTGTTAGGAATCCGGGAGATGAACAGGGGGACCTCTCCCCTGCACATCGAACTACATAGTTTATTATGGGCCATACAGTGTTTGCGTCGGAAGCAACGGTATTGTGCGCTGTTCGCCACAGACTCACAGGAACTAATTGCAATGGTACTCGACCCGGACAATTGGCCACGTTTCAAAACTGAGTTGGAGGAATTCAAGACACTTCGAGCGTGGTTCCCTGACTTTACTTTACAGTATTGCCCCAGGGAACGCAACGAACAGGCCGACATATTGGCCTGGACCGCTCGCACCAGAAACCAGGTTTTCTCGTATGTGAACACGTCTACTCCATATTGGTTCCCAGATACGACTGTATTCGGTTGATACAGGAGTGTAGTGTTTTGTGATTAAAAAAAAAAAAAAAAAAAGAAAAGAAAATATCATGATACATTTTGCTCTGTGCATCACTATTTATGTTGAATTTTTTTTTTAGATTTGTGATTTTAATACATGATGTTTTTTAAACCCAACGCCATAATTATGTTTTCTACCTATCTCTCACACATCGAACAAAAACTTATGGTAAATCAGAAATAACATGGGGAAAACCATTATGTAATTCTCCTTTTATGATGACAGTACGTAATTAAGTCGTTTAGGAAAAAAATAATACGTAATTAAGTTGTACATTTATAATCACAAAACTTCAGTTTTTGTGATAATATACATAGACACAATGTTCATCTTTCTATCTAATGTAAATGACAAAAGAACAGGCAAAATATTTCATCAATCAATTAAAATACAGAAAAAATAACCAGCAAAGCGTAGCACGAATATCCACATAGTTATACACAACAATAACAAAGCCATTAAAAATTTACACAATCACACTCACACTGAATGCATGTAAGAAAAAACAAAGTATAACAGAAAAGCAAATAGACTTTCAAACTTTCAAACAGCAGCATCATTAACTGGAAGAGGAAGCAATTCTGTCTCCGGCAACTGATTATTTTCAAGAATCTTCTTGCCAGATTTAATCTCGCCGTAAAAGTAAGAGATAAATCCCCATAGAGATAGAAGCAGAGCCACACCTTTATCTGCCTTAAACTTCTCCCGGAAACAAGCAACGGCCAACACTTCCGTCACCGGAAGAAGAACACTTACGAGAACACCAGAAGCTAGAGAAGATGCACAAAACACAATACCAATGGCTCCTACTAAATATCCTTGCCAGATTATTCCTAGGATCACAATAAGTGTATAGTAAACCATAGAACCTCCAATCTTGAACTCTCTTGCTTCTATTGCTATCACCTGCCAATTTATTCAAAAGATAATGATAAATGTTTTGTAATTTAGTTAATGGTAAAAGAAACATTTAGTTAAAAATTTTGATGGAGATTGATGTGTATGGAAAATTTTGTGTTAGTTTTCAAATCTTCTGTTATTCAATCAGTGATTTGAAATACCAATTCAAATCATGTCTAATGATTTTGATACAAGATAAGGTGTTGAACAATATTTCAAGGATTCATTTTCACAAAAATATATATATATATATTTCAAATTTTTTTTAATCGAAATACAAAAGAGAGATCTTATATAAAACTCTGGTATGATTGAGAGTTTTGTGTGTGTGTGTGTGTGTGTGTGTGTGTGTGTGTGTGTTTTTGAAATCTTAGATGTTATTCCTTGAATCAATGATTTGAAATACAAATCGAAATCATGTATAATGATTTTGAAATACATGATATTCGAGCAAAATTTTAAGGACTTTTCTAATTAAAAGGAAGATAAATCTTACGTAAATATCTTGTACTTTTGAAAATCTTTATAAAAGTTTTGAAATATTGTAAAATAAAATAATTAAAATGGATTTAAATTTTCTTAAAATACACATACCAATAAGCTTCCTATCAATGAATATACTTTAATTATTTTATGGATTTTCTCCATTAAAATATAAAAGAGCAAAACTTGGTATATTCCTAGTAATTTGGAAATCTATAATAAATGATATATCTTTATCAAAAACAAAATCTTGCTAAATTTGAAGAAATGCTTGCATCAAAAGCTGCATATTCTGATTCTTTAGATCTTTGCTCATTCAAGATCAATCCAAAAACACCCTTATGCTAAGAAGAACAATAAAAATGTGATATCTCTTTTTTTTTTTGTTACCTTGAAATCACCATCTATGATCATCCCAACGAGGCAGAAACAACTAGCAGCGAGACTCATAACCATCTGAATCTCGAGTACAAGTGTGTAAGTGATTTCTTGTCGAGCTTTCTTGTAAGTTAGCTCCACGAGCGGCAAAATAAAACCATAGAGAATAGCTGCAAAAAGAGTCATAAGGAACCCAATCACATACTGTTTGTAGGTCACGTGAGCCGGCCTGTCTCCATCGGCGTGCGACGCAAGGACTCCGCAACCTATCGTCAACAAAACGACGGCGTTTATAGAGAAAGGAGTGAACTTTTGCTTGACCATGAAGAAAGCGAAAATAGCATTGAAAGCTAACTGAGTTCCAACTATGAGAGACGAAGTGGAAACTGGCAAGTAAGCTAATCCATATGCGTATAGGTAGTTGTCAAGCCCTAAGAGCAATCCAATGACGCTTGAGGCAATGAACAGAGGAGTTTTCATGAGTAAAATCCCTTCCTTATTTTTGTTTTCTGCGGTTTCGGGTTCGGTTTCAGGGCGGTTGTTGTGGCGGCGGCGGCGGAAGAAGGAGAAAAGGAGAGGAATGAGCATGATTGGAAAACCTGCGGTTGATAAGAAGCTCATGAACCAGACTCGTTTTCCGCCATTGGTGTAGTAAAGACGAGTTAACAAAGGACCTCCACATGTTCCTATGGCGAGGAGAATACCGTTTATGATTAGTAGACCATGCTTCATCTTCTTCTTCTACCTTCTTTGTTTGCTGTTTTTGTTATACTCTGTTTTGGCTTTTCTCATTAGCTCAAGAGGGCCAAAAAGCAATTATTAATATTAATGTTTTTTTTTTTGTTATTTTGTGGTTTTGAAACGTGTGATACATTATCTTGGAATAAGAAGATTAAAAAAAAAAAGGTTGTAATTGGAGTTTGATTTTTTCAATCAAATATGGTTCTTTTAAGTTTTATGTATGACAAAATATATATTGTAATACTTAGGTTATTAAATATTTTCTGTGTTAAAGTTATTTTTGTTAAAGTATTTTATGATCAAACATTGAGTTTCACAAGGTTCTGTCTTTCAGATGTGGGATTGACAGTGGAACAAGCAACATGATTCTGTTTCTGATTCACCAGATCTTTATATATAAAGAAACTTATGTTGGATGGGGACTTGGAGTTATTCAACAACAGAACAAAGAAGACTCTGTCACTGCGGAATGGAATTTAAGAAGATAAAATATCATCAAGAGACGTAATTAAGAAGAAATATTGTCATACTTGAGTTATAAATGATCATCAAGAGACGTAATTAAGAAGAAATATTGTCATACTTGAGTTATAAATGATGACATAACAACCCATTTCTCTGCAAACCCCATCTTTAACATAAGTGTTTTTAGAAATCTCTATTCCACCTGATCATATGCCTTGTTCATATCTGTTTTGATTGCCATAAAAGTAGATTTACACATCGAACTTGTGCGTAAGGCATGAAAGTTCTCTTGGGCTAGCATGATGTTGTCCGTGATCAGACGTCTAGCCATGAAGGCCGATTGTGTCTCTGATATCAAATTCGGGAGTGCTAGCTTTTTCCTTTTACACATGAGCTTAGAGATGATCTTATAGCTCATGTTACATAAGCTGATAGGTCTGAACTCTGACATTTTCTTTGGCCTGTTTTTCTTTGGTATCAGGCATATGTTTGTCTGGTTGAGTCGTGGGTCGAAACTCCCCGAGGAGAAGAAGCTCTTAACTAACTTAGTTATGTCTTGGCCCATAGTTTGCCAGAATCTTCGATAGAGTCTACTTGTCATGTCGTCTGGCCCTGGTGCTTTATCTGGGTTAATGTCAGACAAAGCCTCTCTAATTTCATCTTCAGTGGGGTCCTTTGTAAGATTTTGATTCGTTGTATGAGAAACTTTCTCGGTAATAAACCGGAATGAAGATTCTTGGTTTTGCGGACCAGAGTTGGTGAAGAGTTCCTAGAAGTATTGTGTCGCCACTCGCTCTATTGTCGGAGCGCTTTCTGCCCACGCTCCATTTTGGTCTTTAAGACGAAGGATTCCATTCCTGGCCCTCCTTTGTTTTGTAGAAGCATAAAAGAATTTTGTATTTTGATCTCCTTCTTTACGCCAAAGTTGTCAATTTTTTTTTGCTTCAAAATTTTTCCTCTTCGCGGAATGCAGTGCACAATCGTCTTCTAATATCTTCGATTTCCTCCAAAGTAGTAGCATCATCGTCTTGCGCTCGGTCTAACTCATTCTTTAGTCTATAAGTTTTGCCGTATTAGTTGGCAAAGTTTTCTTCCATTTGGAGATATTTTTCCAACAAGCGGCTATTTTCTGGTGGAAACTTACATTTGAGGTTCCGTCTCGTTGGTTCCATCCCGAGACTACCGCTTCTTTAAAGCTGGGTTTTCCTATCCATCTCTTGTCTAAACAAAAGCTCTTCTTAGTCGTTTGCGGTCTTGCTTTGATATTGGCCAAAATTGGTTTATGGTCTGAACTCCATAATTTCAAATACTCCACATTAGTGTGGGAAAAATGTGATGCATTCTTCGTTTTCAACAGCTTTATCCAGGCGACACTTGACTTTTTCACAAGGTCGACGTCCCACCCAGGAAAAAGAGTTGCCCTTGTAAGGAAAATCGATCATACCGCAGTTATCTAGCATGTTGCGAAATGGAATTAAGGAGGCTTCCACTCTCCTCCTCCCGCCCCTTTTTCATGGTTTCCGGTAATCTCATTAAAATTTCCTATCATAAACCAAGCGCCGTTTCGGTTTAAACTTATCCTTGTGAGTTTTTCCTAGACTTCTTCTCGTCTTTCTACCACCGGGTCACTATAGACGAAAGTCATAAAAATCTTATGACCTTCTAGAGTGGATTCAACGTCAATCATACGGTCATTTGAATAAGAAATAACAGTCTTGGGCTCGTATATAAAATAAAGCTAGACCCCCGCTTCTCCCTCTCGGCTCAACGGTACAGACATGGTCGTAACCAAAAGTAACTTGCAAATCTTGCAGAAAATGACGCTTATTTTAAGTCTCAGATAACAATAAAAAACTAGGACGAAAACACTGATGTAGTTCTTCCAAATGTTCTTTTGTCAGATCTGCTCCTGCTCCTTGACAATTTCAAGCTATTACATCAATTTTGGTATGTTGAATGTTTTCTGATGTTCAGTAGACGTTTTTAGTAAAACGTTTGATTTCTTACTAAGCTTAAGTCAATACTCCTCATGAAGAGGGAATTTTTTGATTTTTCCCCACAAACAGTAGATGAATTTCATCTTTAACTAAGCTCTTCCTTGTGGTTTGCAAGTTGTAAATCAACCCAAATTTGGTAAAGGTCGATCTTGAAAGATAAAACTGAGATTTTGAGAGCACGATCATTTATCAAATAAACATAGCAAGGGCTAGAAAAATCCAGAATGTCTATTCGTGAGCTGAAATTTCCGGAACAAAATTACAGATGTTGTGAGATCCTTAGACTCGAGAGAGACAGACAGATCTTAGCACTAGGCTAGAAAACTTTGAAAGCCGTCGGGGAAATGGAGAGCAAACTGCCGCTGTTGTAGAAGCAAGACTAGTATGCACTTCTCTTCAAGCCCCGAGAAATGGTGGAGAGAGATCTTCTGGATTCTTTGGACTACTAATGTTCTGTATCTCTTCGGTCTCGTACCAGATTCTCATTAACAGAGAGGCAAAGGGTAGGATAAAGCCCTCGCGAGAACTCCGTCAAGGAGATCCTCTCTCTCTTTTTATGTTCATAATATGTACAGAGGCACTTATATCCCTCTTAAAAGGGGCGGAAGAAGAAAGACAGATTACTGGCTTGAAAGTCGCTAAAGCGAGTCCTCCGATATCTCATCTTCTCTTTGCGGACGACAGTCTTTTTTTTCTGCAAAGCCGACGTCCTGCATTGTGCAGAGATCTTTAAGATCATTAAGACCTATAGAGACGCTTCGGGATAACTCTTGAACCCAAATAAGTCATCTATCACCTTCGGGAACAAGGTTCTCACCAGACTTCGAAGAGAAATTAAGATAGCTTATGGCATAAATAACGAAGGAGGCATGGGCATGTACCTAGGACTACCTGAAAAGATATGTGGATCAAAAAATTTTTTTTTGCCTATGTTCAAGATAGACTAAACAACCGAATCAATGCATGGTCTGCAAAATTCTTTTCCACCGGAGGGAAAGAGATCTTGATCAAATTTGTAGCTCAAGCAATTCTGGCATATGTTATGTCGTGTTTTCTTTTACCCGATTGTATAACAGACAAACTTAAGAGTGCTATCTCTAGATTATGGTGGAGGAAAAAACAAGATAGTAGAGGAATTCACTGGATCGCATAGGACAAAATTTGTACTCCCCAAGAATTGGGTGGTTTGGGATTCCGAGATCTCCATGATTTTAATCTAGCTCTCATTGCTAAGCAATTATGGCATCTTATCCAATATCCACCATCCTTTCTAGGCTGTGTTCTGAAGGGACGATATTTTAGACTTACTAGTCCCTTGGAAGCTAAGGAGGCTTATTCCCTGTCGTTTGGTTGGCAGAGTATCATGGCGGCCAAACTATTACTTCAACAAGGCCTTAGGAAAACCATCAGCGCGGGAACCACCACACAAATTTGGAGCGATCCATGGATCCCGGACATCCCAGCCCGTCCGGCGAGACCACTAAATAGAGCAAACAACCATGATCCACTACTAAAGGTCAACGCCCTGATTAGAGGGGATTCGAGATCATGGGATTTACCTCTAATCAGAGACCTAATCCATCTTGAGGATATCCCTCTCATTTTAGGGATGAGGCCTAGTCGTAATTTCATACATGATGGGTATGCGTGGAGCCATACGACCACATGGGTCTACACCGTTAAGTCAGGATACACACTTGCTAGCAACATTAGACGTTCTCAAGAACCCATGTTTGCGTCTGAACCAAGTATTACTTGTCTTCTGAGCCAAGTATGGAAGACCCGAGCTCCCAAAAAGCTTTGACATTTCATGTGGCAAGCACGATCTGGTTGTGTTCCTACATGCCAACAACTTACTTACAGACATATGGATTCAGACATGACATGTCCACGATGTGGTTCACCAGAAGAGAAGATTAATCATTTTCTCTTCGAATGCCCGCCAGCCTTACAAGTTTGGGCATTATCAGACTTTCCGTCCTCTCTGGGTGTCTTCCCGAGTACCTCTTTATTCTGGAATATGGATTTTCTATTCTTGCGAACAAACGAGATCGGTTTATCTGAGTCTCAAAAGTAATCTTTCCCATGGATCTTCTGGTATATCTGGAAGGCCAGAAATGATAAGGTGTTCAATGGGAAAACAATATCCCCACGGTATACTCTCCAGACAGCGACCATCAAGGCAAAGAGTTGGAGTATTGCTAATCGAAGAGAAGAGGAAGAAGAAGCAGAAGATCTACGTCAACAGGGTGACTCACATGATTTATCTCTCTGGGACCCTCAAATCTCGACATGCCAGATCGATGCATCTTGGATTGATCATGGTCCGGTCAATGGATTAGGTGGTGCCTAAGAGACTATACGAGCCTCTTTACTTTCGGCATGAGAGGATGTAAACGAAGCATCTCGGCATTTCATGTTGAGTTCGACGGGTTGCTTTGGGCTATGGAGTGTCTAAGCGAGAAAAGACTATACTTAGTGAGGATTGAGACGGACTGTGCAAACCTGACTTCTATGACTACGCATCCACTTGATTGGTCATCTTTTAGTGCGGAGCTTGACTGGTTCACTATGCTTAGACAATCTTTTGTATCTTTTTTAGTTCATATCCCACGTGTTAGTAATGTTTGGGCCGATTCTCGTGCAAAGGGAGCTCAAGCACGAGGTTATTCATTTTCCTATGTAAGTCAGACATTCCCGTTTGGAGTGGTACATAACTTTTAGCTGATAAAGTGGAATTCCAAGATGTAAAAGTCGTAAAGATTCTTTAACAAAAATATAAAAAAAGTCGTAAAAATTTTCAGTTTTAAGAGATTAATTGGCACAAAACCAAAAATATTAGATCTATAAATTGGTAAAGATGGTAACCCCCATTTTCAATATGAAAATTGGTTCTAAAGTTTGTATATTAAACACAGATGATTGGTGATATAAAACAATTTAGCGGTAAGAAATAACGAGATAGTTAACAACGACAAAAATAGTATACACAAATAGATGGTGTTAAAGACAAAATATCTTTCTTTTTTTTTGGGTAAGCAAATCTTTCGATACTATGTATTCCACGTTTTGGGTAGGACCCTTAACTCTATTGGTGGAGTTTATTCTTTGATAAAAGTTTTAAAAGTGTTGAAGCATGAATCTAAAATGGTCCAAACATATATATGAGTCCATCAAATTTTTATCTCCGCTCTGGATATCGCAAACCGCTACTCGAAATAATATAAGTTTGAAGCTGAATGGTCAAACGTAGAGGTACCCGTCTTCAACCCCTATAGACGAAGCACGGATCCCGGTTCCCTTGTATCATGAATTCGGACTAATTTTTAATTTTTTTGATTATTTGAGTCTAAATTCAATGTGAAAGGGTAAAAACACTGTTAGCTTATGCGTGCTAGATTAAAAACATGTGATCCATACACTGAGAGCGATTAAAACACACAAAAGGAGTTGATTCCAAGGAAGCACCCTAGCGTCTCACCAACCATATCAGACGTTGTCAACAGTATGAAGGGTCAGATGCGGCGTGCAAATGGTCGGCCATGTGGTGCAAAGAAAACAAAAAAAAAGTAGGTGAAAAGCACTCGAATGCAGCATCCCGGATCAAACTCAAAATTTCATACCCAACCAAGCTAAGAAAGCGAAGCCCAATATCCAAACCTGAAAAAGTAAAAGTATATAAGTGTCACACTATTCCCTTCATTGAATGGATCTGATCTTATGACTAAAAGTATATACACTGAGCATAATTCTATCAAGACTAAAGCACATTCCCTTTAGTTTTAGTCTCATTCTGGTTGTTTAGGACCATTCTCTTTGGATCTCTTCCTCGAGTTCTTTTATTTTCCGGTTGATCCTTGACCGGAACTTCCCTAAATATTATGTTTCCCTCTTTTTCCTGACCACAAATGTCTTCTCCAAAAACGTTCAGAAACTCCGTGAACCATCCCTTACTCAGCCAGGAAAAGTCCTATTAATCTCTTTTTGTTTTGAGATATCATTTCTTTTGATATCCACGTCTATCCGTGGTGTCTTCTCTTCTTATTCTTTTGCTCTTTTTTGACTTGAGAGCTGTCGAGAAACACCCTCCCCCCTTCACATTTTCTAAGGGCTTTAAGTGTTTGTTTATTGCACAAGACGAATTGAAATGCCCCAACCCAAATTTCCTTACTGATGTAAGGTTCTGGCTCGACCGCCTCGACTAGACTTAGTCACATTTTAGATTTTTTCCCAAATTCAACGTTCCATTATATCCATACAAGCCTTATTCATGCACTATTAGTTTGCTAATAAGCTATTACATTGATAATATACTTATCTACCCAATCCAATCCACCATCTTTTTGTTCTTTGCCTTACACCCGCGGCTCAAGCACTCTTATTACCATCACGAGTAATTTATTATCTTGCATCCACAAAAAAGGCATAAACAACAAAATTGCTTAGTGAGTTCGGTCGTCTCGTCTCACTTAGCCACATAATAGGTATCGTTTTCAAACTATTAGTTCATTCAATTAATCATGCTTATAAGTTCAGTCACTCATCAAACATGATTATTCCAGGTTAACGAGCAGTTTTCCCACAACCATACAAGCCTTAGCGAACATCGCTGTCCCTAAGCGTGTTTCCTTATCAAGACTCCCGATAAACAAAATCAATCATCATGAACGAGCCAGCAAATAACAAAATATATATAAGAAATAGTCGAAATAATTCTAACAATCAAGACTCAATTAATATATGCAAGAAAATGACTCTAGACTTGTAGCTCATGGACACTCACCTTAGTCAATCAAATTTGAGTTTTCATGATCTGGTTCAGTTATGATACCTCTTATCGCGATGATCCGTCCAACACTTAGTTGCGAATCACCCAGATTGCACCCAGTCTCAATCCCCTTTATCAACGCTCGAGTTTTCACAGTTACTCTCGACCTTTCTTCCTTAAACTTCTCTCAATTTCTTTCTAAGTCTTCCTCGTGTTTTCTTCGCATAAAAGAGAGATAATGGACAAGTTTCGTGATTAAAATCGTGCAACTACTACAAATGTTGCCCAAGTAACCGTTCCTACTCATTTTTGCATCCAAGACATTGAGTAACAGTTCCCATGGGGGTTTTCAATTGTATTTAGGCTCCGTACAAGAAATTGAGTAACCGTTCTCACCATAACAATTATAATATTTTCCATTTAATTCAGCTTAAATCATATAGTCCTACCACATAGTTGTCTTATCAAACAGTTCAACCTTTCTAACTAGCTTGTCTGAACACGAACATCAGTCCAAAAAATATGCACAATTGAAAAATAAAGGTTAATCTGACTTGGTTGTCTCACTTGTCTCAACCAAAACCGCTTTAGCAGCTCGGATCCACCTCGATCCTTATACATTCAGATACAGCTCGCTCAGTCTGTAGAACACGAGGCCTCCCAGTGGCTATTTAAGAGAATTAGAAAATTTCAACAACTTGACGTTATAAAGAGAAGGAATGGACGTTTGCAAAAAATTTTTAGTTGATAATCAATCAAGAATTTAATAAGTAATAAATATTTTATTGATTTGTTATATTCATAAATTATTTTTTTGTGAAAGTGATGCCATGTCATATTTATTTTTGGGAGAATAAATGTGGAGATGACATATAAGCTAACTCTCACAAATCACTTCTCTAACACAAGGATATATATCTTATGATTTTATATGAAGACAACTCAAAATAATATTATATTCTATAATATTTACCGGCTGCATTTAAGGTTGGATTCCCGAACAAACACTTATTCTTATGAGAAAAGAAAGAGAAACATTATATCATCGCTCGGGCCTTCGACTTAGGCTGAAATAACGAAGGGAGAAATTGTTGGGGATGAAATCATCTACTTTGAGTTAACCCGATGCTACGTATCTCACGTCTCGTGTAAGACTCGTAACTCTATTTGTGGAGCTTATTCTTCGTTGAAGGCCTTAGACGAGTTTGGGCCTAAAGCTATAATGGCCCAAACAGATATATGTGTGAGGCCACAAAGTTCTGATCTCCGATTCGAGTTTCACATCTCACTATCCGGATTGATATAGATTTGAAGCTGAGTGCTCAGAATAACAAGTACCCCTCTTCGATACTTGGAGACGGAGCATGGAACTCATTTCCAGTTATTAATACCCCTCTTCTTTAGGCGCTAAATGCAAATTTTTTATATTATTTTAGTTTGAATTCTTAGTCAAAGGATAAAAACACATTCATCTTATGTGTACTAGGGTAAAAACATGTGGTCCATACTCGGAGAGCAATTAAGGCACAAAGATGGTGATTTCGCGGAAGCATCTCAGCGTCTAGCCCGCCTTATCAAACATTATCAACAATACGAAGGATCAGATGCAGCATAGCAAAGCCGTATGGTCAACCAAAAGGCACAAGAATACAATGAAAATAGGTGAAATGGACTCTAGTGCATCGAACCGGGTCAAGCCCGAAAGTCCAGACTCAACCCAACTGAGGACGCAAAGCCCAATATCCAATAACGGACAAGTAAAAGTCTATAAGTACCACACTATTCCCTTCATCAAACCGATATGATCTTTTGGCTAAAAATACTTACACTGAGCTCAATTTTCTCAAGACTACGACCCATTCCCTTGAGTTTAGTATCATTTGGTTGTTCCTTGACCGAAACACTCCTAAATATTATGTTTTCCTGTTTTGTCTCACCACAAATTTCTTCTCCAAAAACATTCAGATACTGAGACCATCTTTTGCTCGCCTCAGAGTTATAATTTTCTCTATTTTTTTGTGTTCTGACTTCTTTTCTTTTGCTCTCCACGTCTCCATGTGGTCTCTTCTCTTTTTCTTTTGTTATTTTCTAACTTGATTGCCGGAGAACCGTTGGAAAACACTCCCAAATCATGTTTTATGGTTTTTATGTGTTTATTAGTTTTCTAGTAACGGATTCTACCAGCCATTTTTAAGATGATTAAAAATCTTCAAAACAGATGTATCACCACGTTTAGTACTTCAAATTATTTTCAATTTTGTTATTTTTTTATATTTTTAATTGAAAAAAAGAATCATAAAACACTTATAAATTTTAAACCAAATTTATTTACGTGTTCAGGGTTCTTTGCCAAGTTTTAATTTTATTTTGAATTTAATGTGAAGGAATTTTTTTTCTTTAAAAACAAAACATAAAGTTATTAAACCAATCTAATATAATATTTTAAGGTTTTTTTGGTCCGACTCTCTGAGGGGCTGCCACGTGTCCCCTTATTTTTTACCTTTTGCGTTTTGCTTCAAGCTGCCACGTGTCCCCTTATTTTTTACCTTTTGCATTTTGCTTCAGAACAATTATTTGCACACCAAATTCTCGGCCCACAAATTTTTGGCCTTTTCTTAATCAATTTTTGGCCCACCATACTCTTAATGTATTATCCCTGCCCACAAATTTTGACCTCTTCTTAATGAATTTTCGGCCCACCATACTGTTAATGTATTATCTCTACCAATTTTTAATGAATTTCGGCTTCACCAAATTTTTAATGAATAATGCAGTCATCGAACTCATCTGAACAATGAATAATTCTTTTTCTCCTCTTGCCTTTTTCCTCTTCTTTTTCCTCTCCACCCCCAAAATTACAGATTGAACTCATCTCTTTGCTTTGTCTTTAATTAAGTTCTGTTCTTGGTCTGGTTTTATTTTTGTCCTTTTATGTAACTGATTATGAATCAAGATAATTGATTTGATTTTGAGCTGGCAAACAAGCAGAGGTGGGTGAGGGAATTAGTAGATGCGGCGGCGATGGAAGGCGGTTACGACCAAGGCGGTGGAAGGAAATTGATTTGATTATAAGTTGGCGAATAAGCAATGGTGGGAGAGGGAATTAGTAGATGCAGCGGCGATGGAACTTCTAATCTAAAGATAATTCAACAAAAATAAAAATAGTTTACGGATCCTTACAATAAAAATAATTAATAGAAGTATTCCTGATTATGTACCTTACCTTAAACCCCTTAAATTTGGATGAAATTTTGTATCTAGATTTTCCATCGATTAATTCAAAAAAAAAAAATAATAAGCGTATCCCTGATTATGTGGCCTATTAAATTTGTAAGCAATAATGATTCAAAAACAAAACCAAAACGTATCTTCAAATATATCAATTATGACTAATTCAAATATATTCCAAAACCCATTATTTCTAACGGAGTTATTACCATTTAATTCCTACAGGGTTTTTTTACCCTATTAATGTCTCATCATCCTCTCGGTTCTTTGTCATTTATATTCCAAGAAAAAAAACAACTATTCTCTACCAAACAATTCTCTCACAATGGTATCAAATGATATCGACTCAGCCATTGCCCCTTTCTCCTACACAACCCTTGATGCAATAGATGAAAAACTTCAGTCCCAATGCATTGTTGTCCGTCTACTGCGCACGTGGGAAACCCGTAATTTTAAAGAGAACAATTGTTTGCTCAGTGTCAACTGCTTCCTTGTCGATGAAAAGGTAAACATAGAACTCATTTTGATTTTGTATCTATACACTAATTCGACTTAAATGTCCACGTAGGATTGGTAATTAACATTGTGATGATATTTATAGTAACTTGAAACCGTCTATCTTGGAATGTCAATTACATTTTTAATTATGAAATGTTTCGTATGATCCTCTTTAAATGTATAGAGTCTTTTACATTTTTGATATTCAACTCTTTGGGATTAATCTTTGTTCGAAAATCAATGAGATTGAAATAATTTGTATATTAATTTGGTTAAGGAGTTGACTAATATACTCCTTCCACAGTGCTTCATGACTAATAAACTCTGAATTTTTCCATTGTGTAGAATGCATCAATACAGGAATCTATCCACCCCCGTTGAGTACATAAGTTTAGGAATAAACTTAAAGAGGGGAACATCTTCTCCATAACCGCATTTGATGTCAAACAAAACCTTAACTGCTACCGGTTGACTGATCATCCATATAAAATCTACTTCAATGAGCATACCGCTTTGGAAGATGTCAGTGGTGACCAATACAACATTCCCCATGAGTATTTCCGTATTCGTCCATTTGCAGACCTTGAAATGATGGTAAACAAAGGAGAGCACTTACCAGGTACTAAACTGAGAAAACACTCTTACTTTGTTAATACAGTTCTACGAAGCTAACTTCGCTACTTCTCTCTTATTTGAAGATGTTATTGCACAAGTGTCATGCATTCGAACTTCACAGAAGGTGGATGAGACAACAACTCCTCCTAAGACTTCCTTAAATCTTACTTTGACATGTACTTTTGACAGGTAAATAGCGGCATACATTTTTTCATACTATTTTGCTTACTCTTTATTCATATTACAATGACTAATTTCTGATACCATATGTAGTGGTGAGACTGGTTATATATCTGTATGGGAAAAACTCGCACGCCAGTTTAGTGAAAAACTTGTCCAACTAAAAGACGCACCTCTTCTTGTCATTGCAATTGGCGTGAACCCAAGAGCTGTTGGTGGTAAGTTAGATCTAATAGTTACCTAGAAGTTTTTCCTTTGTGTTTGCTAGACTATGTATAATGGATTATTAGTTAGCTTGAATTTGTTGTTTGTGTGGTGCACGTTAAATTTGTTTATCGAGTAGATGAGTACCTCTTTATTTTATTTTACTCTGAATATATTATAACAGCATTTTAGTAAGATGAGAATGTTTAGGGTCTATTACTTGTGTAAGAATGTTAGAGCATCATTATCCATGAGATTTGGTAGGTATCATTAGATATAAAATTATTAAAATTTGAGTAAAAGGAAGAAAGAGTGTTTTTGGTTGAAATAATGGAGTGTATTGAAATATAAAATTAATAAAAGTTGAGTAAAAAGAGGAGATGAGTTGATACTTTTGGAGAGAGAGTGTCTTTGTATCAATGTGTTGATACTTTCGGAGAGAGTTTAAACTTTAGTTGGAGTGTGTTTAAATATAAAATTAATAAAAGTTGAATAAAAAGATGAAAGAGAATGTATAAAGTTGAGTAAAAGGAAGAGAGAATGTGTGTTTTAATAATTTTATATCTAATGATACCCACCAAATCTCATGGATAATGATGGTCTTAGTAGAATGTTTTGATCATTCTTCATAATATTACTCTTGGTTCCAGACAAATTTCTTAAATTCCTTTTTCTTTTTCATAGTAATTGATATTATTTTCTTTAATCCAAACTCGTGCATCGCGCGGGCCTTCCTCTAATGTTAAATATTATATAAATATAATAATATATGCATATTTATGACAAAATAATAATAATAATAATAAAATACTCACACTCATGTTGGTTTTGGAATATAATGATTTTAAAACAAAAGGATTGGTGATGGACAGCACCTAGATAGATGTTAACATCTAGGCAGCTTCTACGCAAAACCTATGCTGATTTAACATATATCCACTATACAATACTTCATGTTTTGACAATTGATGAGATTGAAAAAACATTAAAATATTTGATATTAACTGAAAAATAAATATTATTAATTTATGTTTTATTTAGTTCTTATATTTAATATAAAATAATAAAACCGTGATACTAGTCGAATAAGTATTTAATTAGATAATAATTTTCTTCTCGGCAATTAAATCATTCTTAATCAAATAAAGACTATGTAAGCACAAATAGTGATCGTTGACAAATATAATCATTGATAAGATTACCAATTAAGTCTGAGTGCTCGACAAACAGCTCGGTAACTCTGGATACAATTCAACAAGACCATTGAACTTTTCTTTTGAATAATTATCCTTGACATCTCTTAAATTTTAAACAATCACGAGAAACACATATATCACATATATAATTCGCTTACTATTTAATAATCAAACTGCTTCAATGGACTAATAAATCAAACACGTTGAACGTCTGTAATCAAATTATAGAGTTACATGCTTAAGAGATTATAAATCTTTCAATAAACAGGCTTTGCAAAAGGTTTCAAAAAAAAAAACAACATGCTTTGCAGATTAAAATTCATTAATGTAAGAACTCAAATTACTACAATTGGACAAACTGATATTTGCAAAATAAAATACATAAATAAATCGATATTATAAAAAAAAAATACCGATACATGAATTAAGATAAGAACGGATATACATAGGCGAGATACAATCTTTATCCTTAATTCTAAAAACGTATTGTAATGTGACGGTTGTGTGATGTTCTGAATCCTAAGATACAACTACAACTAACTCTGTTTTGCACAATTCAAGAACATAATCACACGAACGCTGGAATCTGTGTTATCCTCTCAGACACAAAATAAAATAAAATAGGAAAAACATATGAATGAGTTTTTGTTGTTGTTATTCGAATCAATGATCGTATGATCATCGTCCGTCTCAAATGAGAATAACGATGTTTGTCTTATAGCAAAAGAAAGCATAACGTATAAGTGGAGTTATATGTGTAGTTATGAGAATTAATCTCATACTAAAGACACGTTTGAATCAAAGTCAATCAACTTTAATTTTGCCTGTAACGTTACAACATATAATCAATTTAGAGGAGATATTTCTTTGTTGAATTTATCAACATGTTCCAAAATAATTTTGAATCAAAAGAATAATCTTATGGATCATTAGCCCATTTATTAAATTCTGAATCCCAAAGCTGAAGCCCGATCCGGATACCTCCTTTTTCCTATACACCAAAGTGTTTATAAAAGCATCTCCAACCCACCATCAAATCCTCAAATTTTGAGGTTTTTGTCATTCCAACCCAACCTCAAATCTTCAAATTTTGAGGTTTTGAATAGTGAAACCTCAAATTTAAGGTTTTACTATTCAAAACCTCAAAACTATCCTTTATTTTCTTTTTGGTCCTTATAATAATTTATTTTCACAAATACATATACTAAATTTAATTTAGAATAACTTAAGTACACCAAAATAAAATAAAATAGGATAAATATTACATAGCATTAAAATTAAGTTCACACAATAGAAGATACATTAAATAAAGCTCACACAAAATAAAAATATATTAAACAAACTTAGCACAAATTAAAGCAAATTACATAGACACTTAAATATTACATATCTTACAACTGATATCAAAATACCAGAATTCATCGGTTAAAGATTTTATAAGGATTTTATAAAGATTTTTTTACAGTTTATAAATCATTTTTAGTGTTAGTTTATAAAGAATTTTTACCGTTTATAAAGTTTTTTACAGTTAGTTATAAGGATTTTTACAGTTTATAAGGATTTTATAAGGATTTTTTACAGTTTATAAGGATGTTATAAGGATTTTTTACAGTTTATAAATCATTTTTAGTGTTAGTTTATAAAGAATCTTTACAGTTTATAAAGATTTTTTACCGTTTATAAAATTTATTTACAGTTAGTTATAAGGATTTTTACAGTTTATAAGGATTTTTACAGTTTATAAGGATTTTATAAGGATTTTTTAAGGATTTTATAAAGATTTTATAAGGAGGTTCATTTATCACTTCAAAATGCGTTGATTGAACACATATGGGAGCATTACGGAAATAATGCTTGAGTAATTTGGTATTTTATATGTAACTTTCTAAAATTTGTGTGTATGTGTGTTGTTTTATTATATATGTAATTTATATTATCTTTTATTATATAATATTGTAATATTGTGTGTTGTATAATATATTAAATGTATGTTTTATATGTATTTGTGAAGTTTTTATCATTATTTGTAACTTTTGTTAATGTCAAGGATTATAATGTAAATGAAAAAAATTTTAAGGATTTTTTTGAGGATTCATGGTTGGAGCAATCAACCCTCAAATCCTCATTTTGAAGTTTTGCTCTCCTTAAAATGAGGTTTTGGGTTGGAGATGCTCTAAGGTTTTGAACCTTGTTAGGAGTTTTCCACTTTATATACTTAAAGATTTTATATTCAAACTTCCAATGTGGGATATTTGCTAGTTTTTCAAACTTAGTCAAATGTTGGAAGCTTTATAAGCTTTCCAAGTCATCCACTTTGGAGTTTTATTTTTCATTCAAATCAACTTCGATTTTGACAAGTGATTACACTACGTTATAGTATTTACGGCGACGATTCTATCGTGCCTAAAATCCGGTCATTCCAATGAACGTCATCACCGAAAATCTCACTGAAAAATGGTCGTAAACCATTTTGTCAAAAACGAGTTCCAACAATAAATCTAGCAAATCATACTTTCCGAAACATGCTTAAAAATAAATCATAATTATCATGTAAATTATACATGAAATTAGAACAAATTCAATATCAAACTAGAACAAGTTCAAATTACAACAGATTTATAAAAGTTTATAAATATTAATTTCGAATTCAAGTATCATGATTCATATATAAATACTTAATTGAATCTAAATTTTAGGATTTTGAATATATCTGGATATTCTGTAGCACAAAGATAAATCAAATTGATTCGAAATGTTTAACATTCTTAGGTGTTGTGCTTCTATTAGTATCCACACACACACAAGCTACTCGTAGTATTATATAGATCTAATCTAAAAAAACTTGAAAAACTCTTCTTCTTTATTAGGGTTTTAGATTTGGCGAGCCGTATATTGATGTTTGATTTGTGCCAAGCGAATGATTAAAATATTAATAAATGTTTTTATTAAAACGTTTGAATATAAAATTATATTTCTATATATATATATAAATTCAAATGAATATAATGTAATAAAGTGAATTAAAATAACATCAATTAAAAATGATTAATCCTTAAAAAAATTATGTTTATATAACATTTTAACATAAATAATACGTTTAGTTAAGCTTAAATTTATAAAATTTTGGTGAGTGTTATATGAGAATATGTAGAAATTCTATCATGGCACATAGAATTTTTATTTTTTAATAAATAACATGTCTTTTAAAATTCTCATTAATTAACACACAAAAATAATTATAATATCTTCTCAATTAATATATATATATATATTTGTACCCTTTTTATAACGAATACACATAACCTAATCCAATTAGGCTTAGCTAATGGGTGAAAACCATATATGTGCATGTGATTTTCTTTTACAATAACAAAATTATACCTTCTTCTTTTATCGAAGAAGGTATTTTCTTGGCAATACATCGTTCCAACCGCCCTAGCCGCCGCTCATCTTCACAAACTTTTAGATCTCGTTTCTGGCCGACGTGCGTGGGTTTCCATAGCCACGATGTCAGTCCATCTTGGTTTCGTTTATATCTTCTAGTTGTTTCTCTGTTTTATCAGTGTAACTTTTAAGCTTGAGAATGCAGATCTAGTTCTTTATCGCCATACTTGACGGTGGTTTTGATAGCGGTGACTCTGTCTTCAAGCGGTGGTGCTCCTATTGCCCATGGATGGTTTCAGCTCGTAGATGTCTAAGCGTTTCATGGTTCAGTGACCAGATCTGAGGATCTTCGTGGTTCAAGTCTCTGGTTTTGGTGTGAGATGGGTATATATATTGATGTAATACATAAATCCAGCATATTAATCAAATTATAACTTGATTCAATTTGTTTAAGTGTGTGACTGTATCGAATCGAATAATATTAGCAATGGATTTTTCAACCAACATATTATTAGTGGTTTCTAACAAAACATTATAACCACCTAATATATGTGAATTGTCAAAACCTACAATATAACATTACTAGAATAAGGTATAAATGATTTTAGTACATTTCCAACAATAAGATCAATAAAAATTAATTCACATCATGAGTGAATAAAAGCTTATACAAAAGCTATATTGTATAAAATCATTTATATTCACCTACAAATTTCAAAACAGTATTTTTATATTCTTTAGAAAAATTATAGAATTTCACAAAAGCTATAAATTATATCTTTTTTTTATCTTGTCATCACCTTAGAATTATACCAAATTTGACAATGAGTTACAAGACGACGTTTACACTATTATAAATTAGCTAGTATGGCCACAAAATTTTCGATATTATGTATTAAATTTATCAAAATTATTTTTTCTCATCATAAATATACAACTATAAGTTTATATATACAAAAAAAAATAACAAAGCCACTAAAATATACTCCCTCCTTTTCAATATATTTGATATTTTAGAAAAATAAATTGTTTCAAAATGTTTGATGTTTTCTATTTTTTTATGCAGTTTTTATGTAGTAATGAAGATGAATTGTAAACTTCAAGATACATCACAACGTTATGGAAACAATTTAATGCAGAAAAATAGCGACAATTGCAAAAATACCACTTTTTGTATGTACATTTGGAAAAATGTCACTATAGGTTGTCCATTTGCAAAAATGCCACTAATTATGAATTTTTAGAGCCTAAATCTTAAAATTTTACACCTTAAAAAATGTTTTGACCTTTAAAAACCCTTAAACCCTCAAAACTAAACTCTAATACAACATAATTAACTCAAACATAAATAATATAATGAATAAATAATTTTTTAAAAATAAAATTTTTGCAAAGATTTTGAAAATGTGGTATTTTGAAAAGTGACATTTGAAAAGTGGCATTCTCAAAATTTTCTCAAAAAAATAATGTATTTATAGGTAAAAAATAATATGTTTTCTTAATAAGTGTAAAATTGAAACATCAATCATTTTGAAACAGAACGAATACACACTAAATAATAAATGACTAAATAATCACCGGAAAGCAAAAAATGACTTTCAGACTTTCAAACAACAGAATCACTAACTCGTAATTTATTAAATTTCCAAATGAATTATATTCAAGATTATAGAGATTTATCAAAAAAATTTATGTTTTATCGTTATCTAATTGTTTATTTTCTAATTATATATGTTTGTAATTGTTGTTCTAGATAATTTTGTTAATTATAAAATTAGACACATCAAACTTATATAATAAGACAAAATTGACAAAGGTTAATTGACACGATGAAATTAAAAATATCTTAGAAAGTGTATTCGTCTCATACGGCTTTCTCTTTTTATTTATCCTTTTCCGAAATCATTTCTATTCATCCTGAACAATAGACTTTTCACCATTTCTTTAAACAAAAAAAAATCATTTTTAAAGATGAATACAAACTAAAATAAATTAACCAACATAGTTAACAATAGTAAAACTAGATCGAGCAAGCCAAATGGTATTTCTTGTGGATATCTACTCATGGGACATAAGATAACGGAATGATTAATACAAACTCCTGATCATGAATTTCTTTAGCTAAGTAGAATTCAGTTTTCTTTAATTTTGTTATCACCTTAGCATTATACCATATACTTGACAATGGCTATGAATGTTAAGTCAAGTTAGAGTAAATATGAGAGAAGGAAAAATATTTTCCACTCAATTACTCTATTTTTTTCTCAATGAGGTGGAAAAATCAAAGATAATTATTTACTCCATTTATCTCTAAGGGTGTGACTGGTGTTTTGTAGAAAAAATGAGAAGAAATGAGAGGAAAGTAATTAAGGAGAAAAGAAAAGTGATAAATAGAAGAATTGAGAAAAATATGAAAGATAATTTGTTTTTTATTCTGAATGGTAGATAAAAGAGTAATTGAGAATAATTGAGAGTAAATGAATAAAATATTAAAGTAAAATATTTAATATTGGGGCAATTACAAAAATGCTATTTTTGGTATGTACATTTGCAAAAATACCAGTTAGAGGTGTCTATTTGCAAAAATACAACTAATTATGAATTTTTAAATCCTAAATCTTAGAATTGTAAACCCTAAAAAATGTTTTGACCTCTAAAACCCTCTAAACCCTAATACAACATAGTTAACCCAAACATAAATGATATAATGAAAAAATAATTTTGAAAAGTGGCATTTTTGCAAAGAATTTGAAAATGTGGCATTTTTGAAAAGTGACACTTGAAAAGTGGCATTTCTTAAAACTTCTCTTTAATAATTTTTAAAACAACACTATAATACAAGTTAAAACTTTAAATAAAAATTAATTTATTTCAAATCATATTAAACTATTTAATAACATAGAAACAAATCTCATAATAAAAAACAAAAATAGAGAAGAAATATAATCTAATGACGGCGGCGCGGTCCACGTCGATTTTCGGACCATATTTGCTTAACAATTTGATCACGAACTATCCGCATCTACGCTCCTGCTTTTGATGCTTCTTCAACTCTAACACCATCATTGTTCTCATGGTCATCATTTTCAATATGTTCAGTTTGTACAACATCATTTTCGTTACCGATATTGTCAAAGTCAGAGTCTTGAATATTGTTTTGACGAATAAAATTATGCACACCCATTGTAGCGAATATAACACTTCTCTGTGTTGCGATGTCATACCTAGGAAATTCATTTAAAACCCTCCATTTTTTTTCCATACGCCAAACGTTCGTTCAATAACAGAACGTAAAGACGCATGCCACCTATTAAATATTTCTTTACTGTTTCGAGGAGGTTCACCGTTGAAAAACTCTTGGAGATTATATCTTGTGCCGTCTCTATGATCTTTTCTATATGGAGTATCTTCTCGTATCGCGTTCGCCAACACTCGGGCATCATGTGTAGATCCTGCCATTCCGACCATACAATATGTGAATAACATGTCAAAATCACATATGACCAAAACATTAAGGCTCGCAATTCCCTTTCTGTTGATGAATCGGAGACCTTCACGACCTGGTGTCACCATAACTGGTACATGTGTTCCATCAAGTCCACCGACAAATCCATTAAAAGCAGGCCAATATTTTTTCTCTCTTTCTAACCGGTTGGAGATACCTATAAGTTCTTCGACTGTTCGTGGGCGTATATACTCTACAGCCAAGTGTTCCATTGCCTTAAGAACATCATGAAACTTTCGCCAAATAGTCTCTTGCGCATGTCCAAATCTTAACGCTATATCACGTTGTGTATCATTTTGTGCACAAATGATTAGAAATATTGCGACACTCTCATCGAGGCTGATGTTTGTCGAGCTCTGCAACCCATATCTTCCATGAAGTATTCCACATAACCGTGTGAATGCTTCCGAACTCATCTGAATGATTGTTTTACATAAAATTTTGTTACCGTAAATCTGATCCCGAATAATAAGCCATCCTTTTCCTCGATCTGAAGTCGTAGGTTCTTTGTAGAAATATCTCGTATAATACTGCAACATAGGAGATATGCATACTTCAACTGTCTCTTCTTCTTCTAATAACATTAACTCTGTAATCTCTTCGTCTTCAAGATTATCGATTCCACGTGAACGCAACTCAGCAATTCGATATTCCTGAGATTTGACATATATATGAGTTAGAAATTTATAAAACATATATGTATTTATAAAACATTTATTAATTTTTGAAACAAGCACACATCAAACATACATAAGTAACAACACTTAATATCAAAAACAACACACATCACTCATCACTACTTTTTCCATCATTCCCTCTAGGCCTATTAATTTTTTTTACCATATCTGGGTCAGTATGAAAAGTTGATTCTATAGACCTAGGAGAATCAATACCAAGCCATGATGAAAAATTTGTCCTTGAACATGAACCAAATATCCCATAGCGAGGCGAATAACTTGGAGAATCATGGGATCTAAATCCTATTGGTGGATGGGGTAGGTAAAATATTGTTACTTTTTGTGTTAACGTAATCCCATGTGCTTAATTCAAAACTCTGATTACCGGGAGACCCTCCACCAAAAGTCCTTCCACCTACAGATCCTACAGATCCTCCACCAACAGACCCTCCACCAACATATCCTCCACCAACAGACCCTCCATCGTTCAACCCACCACCAATAGACCCCCCACCACTAGTGCTGCTCGTGACTCGTAGGTTGATAAGATCACAAGGATTTCCAAATCTGTCCACACCCGCTAAACCTTTCCAAATACCGAATTTTATTTTCCTCACTCCGTAACTTCATAAATCCGTCACGAATATCTTCATCATTCATTAGCAATTTGTTTGCCTCCCACCAAAATACGTTCATTGGCTCGATTGGCAAAGATTCTAGCATACTAGTGCATCACCATACGTCGGCTTTGAGGATTGACGTGACCGCACCACATTTAGTAACTCACCCCGAGAGTCTTCCATACGTTGAAACCGTCTATCCAATTGTGCCACAAAATTTACTCTTCTCATATGAGTACGCCCCGTCGAAGAATTTCGAGCACGACCAGATGATGTACGAGTGGGGCGTAGAGAATGTGGGGTCCTCTGTCTAGTAGAACGACCAGGTGATCGAGATAGCCATGGCAAATTAGCGTCATCAACTCTTGGATTAGGATACTACTGTGTGAAGGAGGATGGACCATGTTCTTCTGTTTCACCAGCTGGGACATCATCGTTGTATGCTTCTTCATTATCTGACTGATCAAGATGAACTCCAAGCATATATGGTGAATATCGATCATCTTGCTCCACATCGTCTTCACCATGTATAATATCAATTAAATCTTTGAACGGAAGGGGCTTATTTTGTAACACGGTTATGTATTTTCGATTGTTTTCACCAAATTCTATAAAGTAGATTTGATATATTAATATAATTACATGAAAGAATTAATATAATTATCAAAGTTGAACAATTACCGCGCAGCGATCCGCCCACCATGATGGTAACATATTGATTTGTCCAGTTTGCGGATGAACCGACACGCCAGTACGATTGATTAAAATGTTGTTGTAGTGCCACAATTTTTTCAAATAGTTAAATTTGCCTTTCATTTCGGGTTCCCATTTAACCAAATCACCGGTTTTCTCAAGAAAATTTTCTTCGATTCTTCGTTTACCAGCAGCTACAGGAATTCTAATCGTATAGTCTTCGGCTTCTAATTCAGCGATTATAAGTTGAAGAAAAATACTAGTAGTTATAGGCGTCCATTTATGCTATCAACATTTTGAAAAATAAATAACAAATTACTATTATATATTAAAAATTAATTCATGACTGAAAAATAAAACTAAAATAATTTAATAAACTTACATTTCGTCTTGTAGATGTATTGTTTGTACCATCGCCACGAGTGGATGTTTTAGCACCAGCAGTTCTATGACTCAATCTTCCTATACCGACAACTCCACGAGATGATGTTTTTGTAGCAGTAGCTACACTAGTGTTACGTGTATTAAATAATTTAATAAACATACATTCTAGATCAAGTCGTAAAAATACAGATATATTTTATTATCTGTTTTACTCTTTTCTTTCTAAGTGGTAACAACTAACAAGAGTAACAAAAAGTAAACAAATAATATATTTTAAATTTATTCATTTCCCTCTCTATTAATCTACTTTTTTGTTTTCTTTCTCTTTCTATATATTACTCCGCATCATTTCCACCTTATTATTCTCTCATGTATACTATTCAGTATTCACACCCATGAGTTATAAACTAGTTAAATGGCTACAAATTTCGACAGTACGATGTATTAAAGTTATCAAATATTTTCTTTTAATTTGTTCTCATCATACATATACAAACTATAGGTTTAATTTTAAACAAAAACAATAACAAAACCACTAAATTATACACAATCACACTAAATACAAAAAGACAACATAAAGGAAAAGCAAAACAAGACTTTTAAAACTTTCAAACAACAGAATCACTAACTGGTAAAGGAGGCAGTTCTGTCTCCGGTGGCTGAGCATTTTCAAGAACCTTCTTACCGGATTTAAACTCGCCGTAAAAGTAAGAGACAAATCCCCATAGAGATAGAAGCAGAGCCACACCTTTCTCTGCCTGAAACTTCTCCCGGAAACAAACCACGGCCAACACTTCCGTCACCGGAAGAAGTAGACTGATGAGAACAGCAGAAGCTAGAGAAGATGCACAAAACACAACACCTATTGCTCCTAAGAAGAAGCCTTGCCAGATTATTCCTGTGATCACAATCAGTGAATAGTAAAACATAGAACCTCCAATCTTGAACTCTCTTGCTTCTCTTGCTATCACCTGCCAATTTATCCAAAGGATAATGACTTTTTGTTTCTTAGTTATGGTAAAAGAAAATTTAAAGAGATTTGTTGGATATTGATTCGGAAAATTTTGTGTTATTTTTGAAATACAAATCGAAATCATATCCAATGATTTTGAAATATAAGATAGGGATTTGAATAGTACTTCTCAAGGATTTTTTCTAATCAAAAAACAAAAGAGAAATCTTAAGTCAAACTCTTGTATACTTGAAAATCTATATAAATTGTTTTGAATATATTATAAAATAAAAATTAATACGGATTTAAATTTTCTTAAAATACACATCAACTTCTTTTTTGTCATCAAATACACATATCAATAAGCTTCCTAGGTATATATTTTAATTATTTTATGGATTTTCTCCATTAAAATACAAAAGAACAAAACTTGGTATTTTCCTTATAATATGGAAACATATAACTAAATTCTTGATACATATCCTTATCAAAAACAAAAAAAAATTCTAAATTTGAAGAAATGTTTGCATCAAAAGCTGCATATTCGGATTCTTTAGATCTTTGCTCAATCAAGATCCATCCAAAAATACCCTTATGCTTAAAAACAAATAAAAATGTGATATATCTTTTTTGTTACCTTAAAATCACCATCTATAATCATCCCAACGAGGCAGAAGCAACTAGCAGCAAGACACGAAACCATCTGAATCTCAAGCACAAGTGTGTAAGTGATTTCTTGTCGAGCTTTCTTGTAAGTTAGCTCAACGAGAGGCAATATAAAAGCGTAGAGAACAGCTGCAACCACAGTCATAAGGAACCCAATCACATACTCTTTATGACTCTCATGAGCCGGCTTGTCTCCATCGCTGTGCAACGCAAGGATTCCAGTCCCGACCGTCAACAAAACGACAGCGTTTATAGAGAAAGGAGTGAACTTTTGCTTGACCATGAAGAAAGCAAAGAGAGCATTGAAAGCTAATTGAGTTCCGATTATGAGAGACGAAGTTGAAACTGGCAAGTAAGCTAAACCGTATGCGTATAAGTAATTATCAAACCCTGTGAGCAATCCAATGACGATTGAGGCAATGAACAGAGGAATTTTCATGAGTAAAATCCCTTCCTTTCTTGCGTTTTCTGCGGTTTCCGTGCGGTTGCGGTTGCTGGTGCGGCGGCGAAGGAAGGAGAAAAGGAGAGGAATGAGGATGATTGGACAACCTGCGGTTGATAAGAAGCTCATGAACCAGATTCGTTTTCCGCCATTGGTGTAGTAAAGACGAGTTAACAAAGGACCTCCACATGTTCCTATGGCGAGGATGATGCAGTTTATGATTAGTAGACCATGCTTCATCTTCTTCTTCTTCTACCTTCTTGTTGGTGTTTGCTGTGTTTTGTTGTCCTCTGTTTTGGCTTTTCTCATTAGCTTAAGAGGGCCAAAGAGTAATTATTAATATGTGTATTATTTTTTTGTGTTTTTTTGTTTGCTTGTGGTTTTCAATAGTGTGATACATATCTTGGAATGGAGGATTAAAAACGGTGTAATTGGGGTTTGATTTTTCAATCAAACATGGTCCATTTAAGTTTTATCAAGTTTCGAAGGAGACGTGTTATTTTTGCTCTTCACACACACACATATTTTCTGTGTGTTAAAAGTTAATGGTTGTCGGTATGGAACGTAAGAAGATAACTTTCCACAAGATACGTAATTAAGTAGATATATTGCTATACTTAATTAGGTTTATTATTAATGGTGGCATAACTTTAGCTTATATAGTAGTGGAACTCTAAGAGGTAAAGTCGTAAAGATTTTCTTGTTCAAAAAAAAAAAAGTCGTAAAGATTTTCAAATTTAAGAGAGAAAGATTTTAAATTGGACACCATAGCAAAATTAGGTCTGATTGGCGACATAAATTGGTATAATTCTTTTGCGGTAAAAATAACGAAATAGTTAAACACGTACGACAAAAGATAGTAGTCACAAATAGATGGTAAAACCATTTTCAGTACTATTATTTTTCCTAATTTTTTAATTCATTACCACTCATGGTATTTGAGAACATTATTTTGAAAAGGTGAGCTTTTGATTTTAAAAAGTTGACCTCATCCTCGTCATTATTCACCAAGTAGAGCATGCTATATGGGGAAACAAATTTTCGTTGGTTCTTTCTTTGTAAGAAATTGTTGGTCTGTAAGAGAAGTTAAACTTGTTTATTGTTTGTTTTCCCCTCACTTTACTCTAGTGGTTCTAAGACCAAATCATCTTTTAACTCTCTATACTTCTTTTTTTTGGGTCATATTAACTCTCTATACTAAGTACTAATTAGTTGACAAAAAAAACAAAAAAACTAAGTACCAATTGGAAATTCGAATCAGGGCCGGTCCTGAGAACAAGCGGGTCAAACACTTGCTTGCAACTTTTATATTTATCATAAAAAATCGGCCATAATTTCTAAAAATGTCTCTTTAGTCTAGTGATTAAAATCCAATATTTCTGGATTTGAGTTTGAAGCTCAATGTTGTTTTTATTTTTATTTTGTTTTAAAACGTTTTTCTAATAGTAAAATGATTTATTTTTGGTTTAACTTGCGGCTCATTAGAATTCAAGTCACCTCAAGTCACCTCTGTTTCGAATCAAACTATGTAATTGTTGGTAAGAAAGGAGGATTTTTTTCCCATTTATTTTTGTTGTCAGAAGAAAGGACCAGGCAATCAGTCCCATATAAACTCCAATCAAATTTTATGGAGTTACTTTTTTGTAACGATTGAACGTTTTTTTTTTCCGGTCAAATGTTATATTAAGTCAGAGAAAAAACCCAACTACAGTGCATCCATCTCACATAAAAAAATATCCCGCAGGAGAAAAATAAATGATTTCGCAGGATAGACAATATCTCCCGATAAAATTGGAGTAATGATTAGACGTATAACTGTATAAGCTAATTGTTAAGTTTCAGGAGAAAGAACAAACTCTGTTTTTCACCGAAACTTCACTCTCTCTCTCTGTAATTTGTCACTCGTGTGTTTGATGTAGTTTGCGATGTTAATAAAAGTAAAAAACAGAGCACACACACAATTTAACGAGTTCAGGCCATAAACTTGGTCCCTACGTCTCGCCGGGATCTCTGTCACCGAAATCCACTAGAATCAGTTTGGTTTTTATATTGTCCATACAACCACCCAATCGAATCTGCATTCATTACAATAAGACACACTAAGCGTGCAAGAGAGGAGTGGTCCAACTAGATCAAAGTCTTCTTGCCTCAATAGAACAAGCAGAGACATTCCGATGAACCAACAGGTTTCTGGAATTAGAACGATGATCCGCGTGCTTCCCACGCGCCTCACTCTCCTCTGTACTGGGCTTTAATGGGCTTTGTCTCGGGCTCACATTTGTCTCGATCTTAGACATAACGAACCCTCCGAATGCGATAGAGTGTTTCCTGTACTTAGTCATTTGAAAAGAAAAGCTCCCTCTTCTTCTTGACTCAAAGACATAATTCTCACAAAACTCCACCTTGGATTTGAGTCTTTTGATTCTAGTTCTTGGATTCCAACCCCGGTTCCTGACCTGTGTCAGTTCTTTGAGATGCTGAGCAAGTCCATAGCTTCTTGGAGCTTGCCCACTGGTACAATCTTGGTGAGTATATCAGCCGGATTACAAAGTGTAGAGATTTTGGTTACCTTTACCAATCCCTTTGCCACCAGATCACGAATGAAGTGGTACTTGCGATCAATGTGCTTGGTTCTCTCATGATGCACTGAGTTCTTTGACAGTGCTATAGCACTTTGAGAGTCACAGAACACCTCTACTGATTCTTGAGGGAATCCCATCTCATTCATAAGTCCCTTTAACCACACTGCTTCTTTCACAGCCTCTGTAAGGGCTATGTACTCAGCCTCTGTGGTAGATAATGCTACCACCTTCTGTAGGTTTGATTTCCAGCTGATCGTACCTCCTCCAACTGTAAAAACGAAACCTGAAATTGATCTTCTTCTATCTAAATCAGCTACAAAATCAGAGTCACAGTAGCCTTTAAGCACAAACTCCTTTTGTCTCTTGAACACTAGCTTGGTCTCTGTTGTTCCCTTTATGTATCTGAGAACCCATTTCACTGCTTGTCAATGCTCACTTATCGGCTTACTCATGAACCGACTGATAACTCCCACTGGATAAGCCAAGTCAATCCTTGTCCCAATCATAGCATACATGATGCTTCCAACGGCACTTGAGTAAGGAACTGACTTCATCTTTGTAGCTTGATCTTCAAGTTCCTGGTCAGTAGCAGATTTCAGCTTAAAATGTGCCCAAGTGGAGTCTGAACTGATTTGCACTGATCTAGATTGAAAGTATCCAATACTTTCATCATGTAACTGTCTTGAGACAGAGTAAGAACTCCTTTCTTTCTGTTTCTGTGTATCTCCATACCTAAGATCTTCTTTGCCTCCCCCAAGTCTTTCATTTCGAATTCAGAGTTTAGAAGAGTCTTGAGATTCTGAATTTGAATCAAGTCCTTTGATGCAATCAACATATCATCAACGTAGAGTAAAAGATATGTGAACTTGTCCTTCTCATACTCCTTTAGATATACACAACTGTCATACTCACTTCTTGAGAAACCAGACTGGAGCATGAACGTATCAAACCTCTGATTCCACTGCCTTGGCAACTGCTTCAAACCATACAATGACCTTTTCAGCAAACACACTTGTTCTTCACCAGATTCAATCTCATAACCTTCTGGTTGACTCATCAGGATTTCTTCTTCCAAGCTTCCATGCAAGAAGGCAGTCTTTACATCTAATTGTTCAAGTTCCAAATCCAGTTGAGCCACAATAAATAGCAGAAATCTTATTGACACATGCTTTACCACTGGACTGAAGATTTCTTTGTAGTCTACTCCCTCCTTTTGTGAGTATCCCTTTGCCACAATTCTTGCCTTAAACCTTGGACCTATATCACCAGGAAAACCAGACTTCCTTCTGTAAATCCATTTACAACCGATGACCTTTTTCTTCTCTGGTCTCTTAACCAATATGAACGTTTCATTCTTGTGCAAGGAACCCATTTCCTCATCCATTGCCAACTTCCATTTATCCCAGTCAGGATCATTAAGAGCTTCATCATAGCTTTTAGGCTCAGGTCTTCCTCCATCTTTAGTCATAGAGAGTGCAAAACCAACAATGTATTCCTCATATTTCTTTGGCTGTTTGCTCTCTCTCTTTTCTCTATCCCTTACTAACTGATACTCCAGAGAATCTTCACTATCCTCAGACTCATAATCCTCATCTTGTTCACTGTCTTATTCTTGAGGAGTGTCTTCTTTTGATTTCTCTGAATTTGTTGGTGTTTTGTTCACACTTGGAGTTTCTCCACCTTGACTAGAGGTTTCTCCTTTCTCTGGTGTTTGAGCTATCTCTAGAGTGATAGTTTTTACCCTTTCGGTTTGATTTTCTAGATCTTATGAGACTGGATTCAACTGCTTGAAGACTTTCTCCTCTTGAAAAACAACATTGCGACTTATAGTGCACTTTTCTTCATCTAGTAACCAGACCCTGAAAGCCTTAACACCCTCCAGATATCCCAAAAATACTCCTTTCTTTGCCCTTGTATTCAACTTCCCTTGATCAGCATGAACATAGACCACACATCCAAACCGTTTCAAACCACTGTAATCAGGCACTGAACCTGTCCATTTCTCTTCAGGGATGTCAAACTCTGATGCAGTTGATGGTGACCTGTTGATAAGGAACACGGCTGTGGTTGTAGCTTCAGCCCAAAACTCTTGTGATAAACCATATTCACTTAACATACTCCTCACTTTGTTCATTATGGTTCTGTTTAATCTCTCTGCAACACCATTTTGTTGGGGAGTTTAAGTTGTGGAGGGTAGATTCTCCCCAATTAATATTTAAGTAATGTTTCTAGGGTTTGCAAAGCTGTGCGATAAGCCACCAGACGATAAGATCTCAAGAGAGTTTTATTAGCTGTTTAGAAAGCTGTTACAAGAGTTGTTTTCTGTAGAATGTTTCGATCCCTTTTTTGGGTGAGTACAATGAGCTATATATAGTACTTCTAAGTAAATGGGCCAGTTAATAAATGGACATGGCCCATTAAGCAATATATTAAAATTGGGCCCATTAATCCATTAAGTCCATTTAGTTAATGGGTTTAATGTATTTTTGGGCCTAGATTCAGACTGTGCTTTTGCAGATTCGCTTTGATTTCGTCAAGACGTTGTGGAGTTGATCTCGTCGCCATATCGATCTCATAGGAGTGAAATTTGACCCCAACAGTTAGCCTCCCAGCTTGGTAGTATCGAGTTATGATGATGCCAAGGTAAAAGTTTATGGAGTCTGAGATCGATATGTTGGACTGCGAAGTCGCCAGGCGTGGACGTCTTGTCATCGAACTCGGGAAGTTCTTGTTATTCCGCGTCGAGTTGATGTCTGCGTGTTTTCCTGGGCTTGTTTTCTTTTTATTGTCTTAGGAGACTGAGGAAGTTGATGGTCTTGTTGCAGTTAATGGGCTTTGAGGCCTGGTGGAAAATTTCAGGAATTTTTTTTTTTTTCGACTCAGTGGTTCAAGGACTTGGCAGCAAGGCTGACTCTGTGGAGCGAAATTGATTCAGATCGTTGATCTTTGGTACAGCGGAGAGGTGAATTTAGGAGGATGGTTTCTGATTCCGCGGACTCGCAGCTTGACAGTTCAAGCGACTTAGATGATTCCGGAGATATGGTCGCTGAACGCTTCCTTTTCGGAAGGAGAATGGTTCTTTCGCCAGTATCCGACACTGATAGTTTGTCGAGACCAGTATACTCTGACGCTCTAGTCCCGGTTGATGAGGTTACCGATGAGATTGCTTATCGTCCGGCTGCCAAGAAGCCGAGAGCAAAGCAGAGAGAAAACGATCCGCCTGGATCTACCATGTCAACTCAGAAATCTTTGGATTCCCTCAATGCTTGCATTGGTTTTCCCGACGGAGTCGAGCTAGTCGTTCCTTGCTCAGATGCACGAGTAGATCATCCTCCAGAGGGCTACTTCACTCTGTATGAAGCATACTTTCATTCGTGCTTCCTGTGGTTCCCGATCCCTGGCGTTATTCTTGACTTCTTGTGGAGGACCAACCTTGTTGTTGCTCAGATCACGCCTAGCGGGATGCGCCACTTGGTCGAGATTATGGTACGCAGCTATGAGTGTGGCTACGAAGTCGGAGTTGACCATCTGTTGAGTTTTCTGGAGGTTAGAAAAACTAGCTCCAAGGACAAACTCCTTTATTTCCTTAAGGGCAAACCGGATCTCCAAGTCGTCGAGAATTTTTCCAATATAGATCGTTTTTTGTTGGAAAAGCTTTTCTTTGTGAAAATCAATGAAGCATCTGTTGGTTGCGCTCATCTGGACATGCTTCGAAAGAGATGGGGGACTCGCGGTAGCAGACCCTGCCGCGCTCTTTTGTTTAGCTTACCATTCCTTGATAGTTTTTAAAGTCGTCGTTTCTTTGCTTGCCTATATACGGAGGTTCGCGATTCTAACCATTTTCTCTTGTTGTTGTTTTTGCAGTTCTGAGTCGTATTGAGAGGTTGCCGAGTGACTTATTTGTTCTTCGCGATATACTTGCTGCTGAGAAGTGTAGCTGGAAGGAAGACTTTTCTTTACGTAGAGTCAGAGAAACTCGTGCTCGTCGCTTTGAATCTATTTCGCAGATTTCTTTGTCAGAGATGCCGAACAACGTGACGAAACCTTCTGCTCGTGAGAGGAGGGCTGCCGAGGCCAGAAGAGGATGCAACGCGAGAGTGTCAGTTCCAAGAGCAGGCACTACTGGAACCCTTGCACCCAGGCATCGTCGTCCAGCGTTGGAGCGAAATGACGTCATCATTGCTGATCGTCGATCTGAACCTTCGCATAGGCATCAAGATGATGTGCAGGGAAGGGATGATGATGCTGGGGCAAGTCGTAAGCGTTCCTGAGAAGATAGGGGCAAAGATATTGCTGGCGGTGAAGACCCAAGCAGATTAAGGCGCGCATCGACTCCTCGACGTGATCGCGTGGCGATGGACTCATCCTTTCCTCCCAGTTCGAAAAGATCTTTCAGCAATGCTGAGCTGGCGGCGTCGCATCTGTCCAAGATCGTCTTCCCTGGCACTGAGTTTCCCCCTCCAGAACAAATGTCAAAGAAGGGTTCTTACTCAAGCATGGCCTTAGACTGTATGACGGTAAGACTTCGCGGCTACTCTTGTGGGATAACGATTTCTTTTTTCTTTCTTTTTGATTTGCTAACTTGTTTTGCGTGATTTTTTTCTCTGTTTGGCAGTTCCTTTCTTCACTTAATAAGGTCGCATTGACTACGAGGTGACTGCTCGCTCACTGACTCGTCAGCTTGCTAACGTTCAGAAGGCTTGTGACGATCACAAGAAGCAGAAAAGGGACGCAGAGGATCGTGTTGTTACTCTCGAAGCTGCTATGAAGGAAATCGAGGATAAGCGTCACGAGATGGATGGAACGTTTACAGAGTCTGAATCCGAGAGGAAGCGTCTTCAGAAAGAAGTCTCTGACCTTACCACCCGCTTAGATGTTGCTGCCAAACTTCAAGATGCGGCTGTGCAACAAGCTGTTGACGAAGCGAAGCGCGAACTGGTGGCGAAGTATGAGACGAGGATCGTCCGTGCTACGGAGAAGATTAGAGCGGTCAATGGCCAGCCAAGGATTAACATAATTGATCTTGCTGAAGTCCGAAGTAACATTGAGCTCGTAAAGTTACTTCAGAGTGACAAGGCGCCTGATCTCCGCGAAGAGCTCGTGGAGCTTGAGAAGTAGGAGGTAAACCTATCACTTGCAGACGAGGTGTTTGCTAATCATGTGCGCGAACTTGAAGGGATCCTTAAGGATTCGCCGGTTATCGCGACTGATGATCGAGTTGAGGAGTTGGATGCTGATGCCGTTGAAGTGGAGGCTGACTCGGATTCGAGTTCCTCTAATTCGTCAAGCGATGATGATTTTTCAAACTCTGTGGCTGTGATTCCTTCTGAGCAGACCATCGAGATTGTTGACAATGTTAACGAGACCACGCCTTAGTTATGTTTTTTATTGTTTTAGCGTTTTCTCGCTTTTTTTTTATTTTGGATTTTGAATTTGATTCAGCTTGGATTTTTATCCTTTTGTCCTCATTTTTGTCTTGCATTATTTGAGATAGCGATTTGAGTTGGGATGATGGTTGTTCTGGTTTTGAGGCATGCTGCCGTTGAATTGTTCGTTTCCGAAGTTCAAATATATTAGAGTTAGGACCAGCGATAGGTTAGCTGGGTTTTCTAATGAACTTCTTGGTTTACGGGCGAGCCTTCGTCGACACACCCGCTCCGAGAATGAACACGTTATTGCATAATGACCAACGATTAAGTTGTTGGGTTTCTGAGATGAACATTCTGGTTTACGGATATGTTCCCGTGAATAAGTCCGCTCCAGTAATGAACACTGAATTTAGACCAGCGATTTGTTGTGTGCTGGGTTTCTGAGTTGAACATTCTGGTTTACGGATATGTTCCCGTGAACAAGTCCGCTCCAGCAATGAACACCGAATTTATATAGCGCACTTTATCCGCTGGGGATGTAAAGAGTTCGTCACTGTGGCCAACAACAGCGAGTTAACAAGGAGAAGAAGTCTGTTTCTGAGAAGACTTTGGATGAATATGCAAGTGAAAACTTGGCTTCTGATAATTGATTTTTGATAAGTTTGCAAGTGAACACTTGTCTTTTGATAAGTTTGCAAGTAAATACTTAGCTTTTGATAAGTTTGCAAGTAAATACTTGGCTTTTGATAAATTTGCAAGTAAACACTTGGCTTTTGATAAGTTTGCAAGTAAACACTTGGCTTTTGATTGATTCAATACGGCAAGCCGCGTACAAAGAGGGAAGTATACAAGTATACGTACCCATTTCCCCCCTTTTTAAGGAGGAGGGCAACTGAACTCATCCGAAGACGGGCTGCCTACGTACCCTCTTAAGAGATCAAGTCGCCCCGTAGTTCATTGAAGTAACTTAGTGTATTCGCTGTCTTGGTTCGTGCGGTGGCGATTCGTCATCATTTCTTCTTCCTCGCTTTGGGGTATCGTCGCTTGCCTTGTCCTTAGTTTCCATCTCAAAGTCTTTGAGGCTGAAGTCCCCCTTAAGCTGGCTAGCCGCCAGCTTCGCGGCGAGCATTCGACCGAGAGTCTTGCAATTGGCAGTTGAATGCCCATGGACGTGATGATAGTCGCAGTATGTCGCTTTGTCGTAAGAGTCTTTACCTCTGATCCAGGTATTGCTCATTGTGTCTCTTCCGCGACCTCGGCCTCGTTCTCGGCCGTAACTAGGAGAATCCACTTGATAATTATGTGCACCCCTAAATCTTCCTTCGTGCTCCACAAATCCAGGCGTTTGGTTGTTCTTCTTGTTGCCTTGTTGGTTCTTGATTCTGAGGGGGAGCGTTAGGCTGTTTTGTCTTTCCGTGTTTTTCTGCCAATAATTTCATTTCCTCCTCACTCCTTGCGAACCTAGTTGCTCGATGGAGAGCGTCTTGGATTATTGTCGGCTCGTTCACGATTATTTCTTTCTGGAAGTCTGACTCGTACCATAGTGCTTTCTTCAGGGCCTCGAGCGCCGATGAGTCGTCAATGCCTTTTACCCTTGACAGGATGGTCTTGAACCGCTCGACAAAGTTGCGGAGGGATTCCGCAGGCCCCTGCGTCATTGTCCATAGGTCAGCTCCCAGAGTTCTTCGCTCTATGAAGATAGCGTATTGTTTGAGGAAAGCCGCTGACAACTGGTTAAAACTATCAATGGAGTTACTCTCGAGCCCAGTAAACCACTGGAGAGCTGGTCCTTTGAGGTGTTCTACGAACAAATGGCATTGACCAATATCCCTTTTATCTTCTCTGAAGTTGGCTCGTCCCATCGCTATAGTGAAAGCGGTGATGTGATTTGTTGGATCAGAACTCCCTTCATAGGTTGGCACTTTAATCTTTCTAGGGTCGGACAACCTTGCTTTTGAGATGCGAGCGGTGAAAGGCGTACGTTGCGCTTCTTCAAGAACTCGATCAATCTCCGGCGCCGTGCTGGTCGCTCGATGCATTTGTGAGCGCATCGCCTTTAGATCCATATTAGTTCGGTACATAGAGGCACGGAGCTCGTCTAATTCGTCCTGGTGCATTCGTGGTGCGACTCCGTAGGTTTCGGCGGTTCGGCGTCTTTCGCAGTGGAGAGGTTTTTCCTCTTTGGAGGTTCGCTGTGTCTCCCAGCGGAGACGTTCTTCTTCTTCGGCGAGCTCGAAGGCGTACTTCTCATCTCCAAGGTAATAGGTTGGTCTTACAGTCTTCTGCCCTGGTTCGTTGGGCTCATCGGAGTCGACCTCTTCGATGTCATCCTCAAGATCGACCACTGATGCAGGCTTGTCAGCTAGTGCCGAACTGCTAGGCTGTCTGGGGCCTACTACCGGTGCCGAGCCGCCAGCTATTGCTTTGCCTTTGTTGATGTCTTGTCCTCCGCTTCCGGGAGTCGGGTCGGTGTTTAGATCGAGCGGACGACGTCGACGGATTCTTTGAGCTTCTGAGGGCGTGGAGAAGTTAAGAGTTGTCGGGGTGATACGGTCCACGACTTGGGGTGTAAATCTCGTCGTTTTTCTGTGGCTTGCCGCGGTTAAGGAATCCATCTGGTTTTTCATTATATTGTTGGAGTTGTCCTGTTCCCTTGTCTTTCTAAGGATTTCTTCAAACATTCCCTTTATATGTGTGATCTCCGTGGCGAGCTGCGATGGTTTTTCTGCAGGCTTGTCCGTTGCGGTGTTGTTTCTTCCGGGCGCGTTCGCATTGGTCTCAGGATCGATGATGACTTTGGGTGAGTTCGCTTTTGTTTCGGAGTCCTTGGTTGCAGATCCGTCCATGGCGAGTTGTTGAGGGTTGCTTTCGCTGTTGTCTTCCTCGAGCGTCATCTCTCATGATCTCGGCGCGGTGGTCTTTTGAGAAGCTTCACAAGTTCCCCACAGTCGGCTCCAAATTGTGGAGGGTAGATTCTCCCCAATTAATATTTAAGTAATGTTTCTAGGGTTTGCAAAGCTGTGCGATAAGCCACCAGACGATAAGATCTCAAGAGAGTTTTATTAGCTGTTTAGAAAGTTGTTACAAGAGTTGTTTTCTGTAGAATTTTTCGATCCCCTTTTTGGGTGAGTACAATGAGCTATATATAGTACTTCTAAGTAAATTGGCCAGTTAATAAATGGACCTGGCCCATTAAGCAATATATTAAAATTGGGCCCATTAATCCATTAAGCCCATTTAGTTAATGGGTTTAATGTATTTTTGGGCCTAGATTCAGACTGTGCTTTTGCAGATTCGCTTTGATTTCGTCAAGACGTTGTGGAGTTGATCTCGTCGCCATATCGATCTCATAGGAGTGAAATCTGACCCCAACATAAGTGCAGGTCCGATTTCTCGTAATTCCTTCTCTTCTGCAAAACCCGTCAAACTCATGATTGCAATACTCCAAACCATTATCTGTTCTGAGTTTCTTGACCTTCTTCCCTGTTTGCAGCTCCACCATCCTTTTCCACTCAACAAATTTTCCAAATGCTTCATCCTTTTTCCTCATGAAATACAACCAAACCTTTCTTGTAAAATCATCAGTGAAGCTTATGAAATATTGACAATTTCCCAGTGAGCTTGGTACTGATGGTGAACCCCATAGATCAGAGTGTATGTACTCTAATTTCTCTCTTGTGACATGCTTTGCTGCTCCAAAACTCACCTTTTGTGATTTTCCATAGACGCAATCCTCACAGAATTCTAACCCATTAATTTTGCTGTGTTGTAGGCAACCTTTCTTAGCTAGAATCTCCAAACCTTTTTGGCCTATGTGACCAAGTCTGCTGTGCCAAAGCTTTGTCTCATCTGTGGTCTTGTCTGCTGCATTTGCTTCCCCAGTGATGACTTATCCTTGTAGCAAATACAGCCTGTTTGTTTTCTGAGCTTTCATCATCGTTCTGCAGCCTCTGATGACCTTTAGTACTCCCTTCTTTGACTGAAACCAACAGTCGTTGTCCTCCAATGCTCCCATTGATATAAGATTCTTGGACATGCCTGGAACATATCTCACTTCCTTCAGAAGTACAACTGTGCCATCTTCATTTTGGATCCTTATGGTTCCTATCCCTTTGACTGATGACATTGTATCATTAGCCATCTTTACACTTCCCCCTGTTGTGGTTGTAAGAGACTCAAACCACTCCTTTCTTGGGGTCATGTGATAGGTATACCCTGTATCTAGGATCCATTTTCCATGGCTCTCTTCGTTTGACAAGAAATTAGCTTCTGAAACCATAAGAGCAGCTACTTGATACTCATCTGCATTTACTGCAGAAGCCTCCCCCTTTTCATTTGAGTTGCTTCCTCTGTTTCTTTCCTTCCAAGTGTAACATTGCTTTTTAAAATGTCCTTCTTTTTCGCAGATCCAACATGTCTTTGCTCCACCTCGAGATTTTGATCTTGACTTCTGCTTGTTTTTGTCATGGCTTCTGGTTCTACTTTCAGATCTTCCTCTTTCTTGAGTGAAGAGAGCATCCGAGTTGCTCTTGAACGTTTTCCCACTTGCTCCTAACTCAAGAGTCTTTGATCTAATAGCACCAATGATTTCCTCCAGAGCTAAAGTTGTCTTGCAATACTTTAATGTTTCCTTTAGTTGATCAAACTGTCTAGGTAGAGACATAAGTAACACAATAGCTTGATCTTATTCAGGGACAGTGACTTTAACATTCTCTAGATCTGATATTAACTTGAAGAAATCATTAACATTCTCATCAACCGACATACCTTCACTCATCTTGTACGCATAGAGCCTCTGCTTTAGGTATATTCGGTTTGGCAAAGACTTTGCCAAGTACAACTGGTCAAGCACTCTTATCATCCCTGCAGCCATTGGCTCTTTGATGATCTTTCTCAAGACGTTGTTTCCTACACACAAGATGATGTTGGATCTGGCCTTTCCTCTTTTTGCTTGAAGCTCTTTATCTACTGAAATAGAAGCCTTTGGTACAGGAGTAACTTGAACCGTTCCTGAAGTGGTACTTGTTCCCGAAGCTGCAGCAACTGCTGCGTATGTTTTCTCCTCACCCTTTTCTTCTTCTTCTTCCTTGAGTCCTTCCAAAAGACCCAATATGTCTAGATGTGCCAGCAATTTTTCTTTCCAAAGTATGTAGTCTCCTTCCCCATTGAACTTCTCCACATCAATCTTACCTGAAGACATTTCCAGAAAGATTCTTTTCCTTTGGTCGGAGAACCAAAGCTCTGATACCAATTTGTTAAGTTTCAGGAGAAAGAACAAACTCTGTTTTTCACCGAAACTTCACTCTCTCTCTCTGTAATTTGTCACTCGTGTGTTTGATGTAGTTTGCGATGTTAATAAAAGTAAAAAACATAGCACACACACAATTTATCGAGTTCAGGCCATAAACTTGGTCCCTACGTCTCGCCGGGATCTCTTTCACCAGAATCCACTAGAATCAGTTTGGTTTTTATATTGTCCATACAACCACCCAATCGAATCTGCATTCATTACAATAAGACACACTAAGCGTGCAAGAGAGGAGTGGTCCAACTAGATCAAAGTCTTCTTTCCTCAATAGAACAAGCAGAGACATTCCGATGAACCAACAGGTTTCCGGAATTAGAACGATGATCCGCGTGCTTCCCACGCGCCTCACTCTCCTCTGTACTGGGCTTTAATGGGCTTTGTCTCGGGCTCACATTTGTCTCGATCTTAGACATAACGAACCCTCCGAATGCGATAGAGTGTTTTCTGTACTTAGTCATTTGAAAAGAAAAGCTCCCTCTTCTTCTTGACTCAAAGACATAATTCTCACACTAATCATATTATATAGAACTTTAAGACCAATTGAAAAATATTGGTGTTTCATAATAAGTCAAATAAAAAGTGACTTATGAAAGTTTGAGATAACATTCTTCGACTGCATATATTTCCACGCTCACTTTTTTCCTTTTCCTGACCTGAAAACCATAACGCTACTGATTTTGACACTATGTACTGTGAGTCGCATGCATTACATGTGTGTACGTAAATAACAAAAGAGAATTTTATTAACGAACTAAAAAGACTTGGTCAATATTGATTACACTACCAACAAGTTGGTTTCTCTTTATGATTGAACCTAAAATCATGGACCAGTAAAGAGAAAATTCAATTAATACGATCGAGTCTCTTTATGACATAACCTTTAGTCATGGCCCAGAAAGAAAAATGCAATAAATTGACATATTCGTTGACATATATGCATGCAAGGAGATATCACAAATTCAAGGCCGTCTAGTAGAACAGATGATTGGTGCATACGCACGCACATGACCTTAAATTAAATTTTGTAAGAAAAAAATACAATTAAAATCACAACACAATTTGATTGGGTACTGCCGTACTGATTGTTCCAATGAATCAGTCCCATTTTGCAGTTATTAGTATATTTTTAACTGATTTAAAAGTATACGTAGAATTAATAAAAAAAATCACTGGTTTTCATAAACCAAACATATTAATTTCAAAAAAAGAATGAGTTGTATAAAATACTTATATTCTCCCTGTTTCAAATTAATTGTCACTCTAACTAATACAAACTAGGCGACTCTCCCGCGTACACACGGATAATTTATTTATAATTTTTTTTTGAATTTTTTAAAATGTGAAAATATGTATTTTTATTTTTATTTTTATTAGAGACATTGTTGTTGATATTTTGTTGTAAATTTTTTTTGTTAATAATATAAATTTTTGGATGTTTAGTTTTACCATTTCATTATCTTATATACGTAAACGTATCAAATAAAATATATAATAATTTAATATATTGGAGTACACAATCTATTATCATAGTTGAGATTCCTATCATTAAAGATTGAATCTCCTATTTGATCATCTTTTTTAAAAATATCATTTTCATATTGAATTTTGAATAAAAACTGAATTCAACATCGAAATATGAAAAGATTAATGTGAGAAACTTTTAGTTAACAAAGAAAAATTAATAATTTTTTCATACAACATGAACCAAGTAAACTACGTTTTTCTCTTCTTTTGGTTTCCAAAATTTTGTCGTTTTCTATTTTTATTATGGTTAACGTCTCTTACATTTTTTCATATTTTGTTAAAGAAAAATGATTTAGAGATCAATTTCATTCATTGAACGATTTTCTATGGTCTTATCTTTTTTTATTTCATATTGAAATTTTCATAGTGTTTTTCTAGTAAACATGAAATATAATACGATAATGTTAAACTGATTTTCTTAAAATATAAAAGTTAAATTTTAGTTTTTTAAATATTAGCATGTAAAATATGTAACTTTGATTTAAAAAAAAATTATATTAAAAATAAATATATAAAAATTTATATACAATTTATCTTAAATGATTTTGTTATTTTTAAATTGTCTTTTGTTGGAAATAAATTTTTTTTGAAGTACACCTATATTTGTTTTTATAAATTTGAAAATTTTTTGTCACAAAACATAATAAAATCTCTTTAAAAACTTGTTAAGACTTTATTATAAATTTCAGTAAAAATATATTTATATGAAAAAGTGTGGGGACAATTGCAAAAATGTCACTTTTGATATGTATATTTGCAAAAATACCACTATAGATTGTTCATTTACAAAAATACCACTAATTATGAATTTTTAGAGCCTAAATCTTAAAATTCTAAACCCAAAAAAAAAATTTTGACCACTAAAAACTCTTAAACTCTCAAAACAACATAGTTAACCCAAACATAAATGATATAATGAGTAACTATTTTTGAAAAAGTGGTATTTTTGCAAATTTTTTGAAAATGTGGCATTTTTGAAAAGTGGCATTTATCAAAATTTCTCAAAAGAGTTCTAAAACTTTATTGTGACAAAAAACAATTTTTAAATATTTTTTAAATGGAAAACGTAAATATTAGTATAAAATATTATTTAATTTTTTTTATTTATTTATGGAAAGAAATATATACATAACTAAAGAATATTTTGTAAAAGATGTTGTTTTGATCCATTTTTGCCATGTCATATTTTTTTGAAACCATGTCATAATAAAATTTGTGAGAGTGATTATTGTGGTGACATATAAGCAAATTTGAGAAAATTACTTTTCATATAATGTATAAGAGATTAATAAAATAATTAAATTTTCTGTTTTACCCACTAATTAATACACTGTTTATATGATATGGATAATTAATAAGTTAAAAAGATAGAGATAAAATTGAAAAAATTAATCATATGCATTGAAAATACAAAACGACAAATAATATGAAACAAAAAAAATAAATGTAAAATGACAACTAATATGAAACAAAGAGAATATATTTTATTATAAATTTGAGTTTTTGTAATTTTTAATTTAAAAAATGTCCAAGTGTTCTAAAATCCAATGTGAGATTAAATTTTTTATTAAATTAAGAGATCCGGATTTTAATCAATATTCATAAATAATTAAAGGAAGAGCAGTGGATTTTGATTAATATTCAGAAATTATTAAACAAATAACATATGCCTTGACAAAATATTCAAAATTAATAATCTAACAATAAATTTATTGGATTTTTAAATCAATTAAAATTGACTAATATGTTTATTGGTTTTTATATTTAATAGCTATCCGGAATTCTTTATGTGTTCCACCTAAAATTTTGAAACCTTGTCACAGTCACAAATATCTTTTCATGAGACGAGACAAAACTTGTTTCATTATTAAAATGTGTACATGATATTGTGGACGATGGATGCTGATTCCACTAGGAAACCAATTACATTACTTTTCAGAAAATATATATGCAAACAGGCCCGTTCTTAGAGTTCATGAGGCCTAAGACAAAAAATAAATTTGGGGCCCAAAAGATAGTGTTAAAAAAAATTTGAGATTCAAAATTAGTGTGGATAATGATATCAAACTAAAATTAATATAGAAAAATATATATATTTTACTTTTTTAAAAAAATTTGGGGCCCAAAATTATGTAATATTAAGGAGGCCCTAAGGCCAATGCTTCAAAAATTATAAGGTGGGCACAGCCTTGTATGCAAACCACACCAGGCAATTTTACGTTTATAGGTTTAATCGTGAAATTTTAAAAAACATAATGATGATATGTTTTTCTAAGACTATCGGATATATACATTGATCGTTTGGTTCGTCTTGGTGTGTTATATCCAATAAGTCATCGATCTGACTTGGTGCGTTATATCCGAAGGATCAATCGGTAAATCAGAAGCCTTCCGCAATTTCTGTGCGACCATTTGTTCTATATCCATTGATCTTTGAGACTTCACGGTTTCTTGGATACAAGCTTATCCCCTTACCGACTCTAGAGTGCCGATTCTTGGGAGGATCATTTCATTTGGTATCAGATCACACTCTTCAATTCGGTATTCTATCTTTTCATCTTCTATCCATTCATCTTATTTCTTCCATCTTCTATCCATTCATTCTTTCTTTCATCTTCTACACACGCACTCACAAAAAAAAAAATAATAATAATAACATTGTGTGTACTCTTAAAACAAGCCAAATTTGAGTTTAAATTTTTTTTTCTCAAGAGGAGGAGTATGATACGATCATGGGAAGTAGCAAGGTCATTATGATGAGGTCGACAAACCAGCAATTGAATCAGAACTCAATCAAACAAGATGCGCAATTCAAATCAGACTCGAAAAGATATATGTTCATTGTTCAAAGCGTATATGCTCAACCACGAAGATTCAACGCATCAAACTACTTGGAGAATCTTCTTAGCTCATTTACAGAACACCTCAAAGAAGAATCAGATCAAACGGAGTTCAAACGAAAGATTATTCAATTCACAAATCAGATGATTTGTGGTTTATCCGATTCAGACCTGTGCGCATTGATTGAAGAATTTTGACCAAACCAGAATGAATTAAGCTACAAACCGGCTTGTTCTACAATCTTGATCCATCAGAGAAGCCCACAAAGTTGGATTCAGCCCAAAACCTATCAAGAAATATCAGATTTCGTCCAAATTCAAAGCAGTATTTATTTAAGTGTTGTTCTATCTCTTACATGCAATTGAGAGTTTGAATTTTGTTTCCCTAGATGCTCTGCATGTTAAGATATTTTATGAATGTTTTTTATGTATTTCCTGAAAAAGCAGGAACCGTTGTACAAAATACTAGAGAGAGATAATGACAAGAGATAGATAGTTTTCAATAAAAGCACTCAGTCTTTATTGCTATTCTCCGCAGGGCACAACAGCTAAAACACGACACAGCTGTTGCAACAGATAGATTACTCAAACACTTCTATAGAACATATGTTATAACCTATTCTACCCAGAGACGTGACATCACACACACCGTGATTCACTCCTGAACATGTTCCTAATCTATCCAATGTAAAGTAACAACAGTTACGAAACTTATCTTTTTCACTCAACACAACAGATCAAATGGCTCTCATTGTCTCTGAGTTCTTCAAAGATCTCTTTCTGAAGAACTAGCTGACCTATGCACTATTCCTCTTCCTTATATAGTAGTAGCAACCAACAACTCCTATAGCCCTAAAAACAGCTCCCCCTTAATCCGAACGGGCAACAGAACTGTTCTTGTTGATGTTGGACAACCAGTCCCATCAACCTTTGCTCAACGGTAAATACATCCACTTGCACTTTGATTTTGTGCACTTGTGTCAGAATGCCTTATTTCCTGATCCCAGCTTCTATCGCAAGCTTCCCGTTAGTGCGGTTCGCAACCCGATGTGCCACCTGGCTTGCCAAGTCATAAGAAGACTTTTCTTCTTAGCTTCTGATTATTCCTTCCAGCATCTGTGTAGCACACGAACACTCTGTTTCTTTAGTAGCTATTTGTTGCTTCAGTTGCTTGTTGCTTCAGCAGATTCTTCTACATTTACAATCTCCCCTTTTTACTTGAGTATGACAATCAAGCAATCTTCACAAGGAACAAACGAACGTACACCAAGTACATTCTGCAAACCAATCCTCACACTAACAATCCTGAAACAATATCGTAGTCTCAACCCAAATAAGAGAATAAGCAATCCGATAATTAAGTACCACAGATGGAAGGTTCAAAACATAATTATACAGACCCAAAAGAGTTACGTGCAGAGCACAAGTTCATTCTCCTAACCGAAACAAACCAAAAGACATAGGTGGTTCTAACAACACAAGACCTCACCACATCAGAAAAATGATTCTAGATCATCTCCAAAGTCATCATCGCTAACCGCTACATGATCCTCTAATCCTTTTTGTGGAACCATACGTCCGTAGAACTTTCTCGGTTCTCCCCCTGCTTGGATGCATACTCATGTAAAAATAACCATACCAACACAAGGAAATACGATCAGAGAACAGACAGGTTTACCTGAGATCTTCAGTTTAATTCCATGAACCAGAGATTTCAAGTACACAAAATCCTCTGTGAGGGATGTGTGTTTGCACAAAGAGGGATCAAACACTGGATAGCGAAGCATTTGGGGAACTTGAAAGATTCCCGACAGAAGAGAGACTCTGTCGCATTCACAAGGTTGCACGGTTCGTTCATAGAACAGAAGTTGATAGACAACATTCGGAAGAACCAGTGGGGTAGAGCATGATGCGTTTATGCTGGCAAAGAGCTGATCATAGACTAACTTTCCAAAGTTAATCGGTTGATTTGTAACCACCATGTACACAAGTCGTGCTTGCTCTTGTTTAAGAGTATCTTCATTTGTAGTGGGAATCCAGTTCCGACAGCAGATTGTGTACAAAAGTGCCAGAACTGGATTAAGGTGAGTCAGAGTCAAATCTTCCCAGGTTCGAACAGCTCCATCAGAGAGCAAAGAGGCCATGTCTTCTAGAGAATCGCGAGTATGCACAACAGGGTTATGCAAGTCATACGGTGGATGTGGCATCAGAAAGAGATCATTGATGATCCGAAGAGTGAATTCAAACATGGTGCCCCTGACATACACACACTGACGCCCACAGTCGCGAAACTCAATGTCTCCAATGTTAGCATAGAACTCTTTAACAATCTCTCCTACATACGGTCCTACTTCAACCACACTGGGAAGAAGACCAGAAGACTCCAGGATGTTTTGAACAAGCCTGGACTCAGGTTTTCCCAAAGGAAAAGTACCCATATCGATGAACGTCTGGCCAGACATGGAGGTGTACTTCCTAACTGCAGCAGTAGTAACGAGGCGGTCAGTGTACGGAGTCCAGGGACACTCTTTGATCATTGGATGCTCACAGTCACGAGCAAGCACCTTAGTACGGTTTCCACCATAACGAACAAGAAAGGCAGGGTAAGGTTCTGGGGTTGAACTCGGAGCCATGGTAATATCTGCACAGGAGAAGGATCATGCAGCACAAACAAGAGCCAAACGAGAAAAACAAACACTCAAGAATGTAGAGATAGATGAGAATTGGATAAGCACTAAGTGATAGATCTAGTCTTTATAGGCATTGTGAAGAAACAAAGTCAGCCCAAGTTTCAAGACGGAGAAGACATTGTGAACAGAATAGGCCAACTTAAGTTTTTCTAACATTTTAAGGGCTGTTCAACAAAAAAAAAATGAGACAATTAAGCCCATTATAGGCCTCATATAAGCCCAGACACAATCTGTGTTGCAACCCATTAGGATAGATCACTTGGAGAACTAAGGCAACTTCACACAGTTTGATCTGAGAATCGAATTACTGAATCGAAACAAACAAAGGAACATAGGTTTGAAAATAACTGACTATGCTCATATATGCACAAATATACACACAAACACCAATACTTGATACCTGATCCAGAAGCTGCAAGATTGAAGAAGTGATCAGATTTACAAGTAACACTTTAGAAAGATGATCAACTCACTCGCCCACGGAGATAGCTATTTCTCACAGAGGAACTTTCACACTAAGTGATTAACTCAGACTAGTCTTTACATCTGCATACATGTTCAGACTCTGTCAAGAGAGATTAAAACATAGAACAGAAAATCCCTACCTAGCTCATTTGAATTGAACTATTACAAACTCACTGAACTTTTTGTGTTTTTTTCTTTTGCCTTTTCTTTGATTTTTTTTTCTTTTTTTTTATCTTTCTCATTCTTTTTTTTATTTAGGATGTTTTCTTTGATAATCCAGCAGAGAGGAAAACACAAGTGGACAAAACACAAATCTAAACATGTATGATGAGCAGCTCTTGTTCTGAGTTGAATTGCCAATGATAGTTTTTAAAAAAAATAGTATGTACAAGGGATTAAAAGCACCTGCAAATCCAATCACATAATCATGTCCTACACCACATTGAGATCAGATCAACCAATTAGTGTTCGCAATTCCAAAAGAAGATTTTAACTTATCAAAGGTGTTTACATCCAACGGTTTGGTGAAAATGTCAGCTAATTGATTCTCAGAGGCAACATGCGTGATTTTTACAAGATTGTCTTCAACAAGCTCTCTAATGAAATGGGCTTAATGTCTATATGCTTAGTTCTAGAGTGTTGCACATGATTTTTCGAAATGTTGATTGCACTCATGTTATCACAATGAATCAAAAGAGTTTCTAAGATCATACCATAGTCAACCAACATCTATTTCATCCAGAGTAACTGAGTACCATAGCTTCCCATTGCAATGTACTCAGCCTCAGCAATGGACAATGTAACAGAATTTTGTTTCTTACTGTGCCATGAGATGAGATTGTTACCCAGAAAAAAGCTACTACCTGAGTTGCTTCGTCGGTCATCAATACTGCCTGTCCAATCTGCACCACAAAACCCTAAAAGATTATGATTAGTTTGCTTTGAATAAAACAACCCATGATTCAAAGTGCTTTTAACATATTTAAGGTTACGTTTTGCTGCATTCAAGTGGGACACTTTTGGTTTTGCTTGAAATCTGGCACAGACTCCCACACTCAGACAAAGATCAGGTCTGCGTTCGCAGTTAGATACAAAAGGCTTCCTATCATAGCCCTGTACAGCTTCTCATCAACTTACTCTCCCGAGTTATCCTTACACAGCTTGGTGGTAGTACTCATTAGAGTTCTGGCTGCCTTACACGTCTGAAGACCAAATCTCTCAATCAGATTTCTGGCATAAGTACTTTGAGAAACAAAGATTGATTCCTCACTCTGCTTTATCTGAAGACCCAGGAAGTATGTAAGTTCTCCAACCAGACTCATTTCGAATTTTCTTGTCATGGTTTCCACCAAGTTGTTCACCAGTTGTGGCTCAATACTTCCACAGACTATGTCATCAACATAGAGTTGACTATGAGAATATCTTTGTCCTTCTCATGTATGAATAGAGTCTTGTTGACACTTCCTCGTTTGAACCTTTTCTCTAGAAAGAACAGAGTTAATCGGTCGTACCAAGCACGGGGAGCTTGTTTTAGGTCATATAAGGCTTTCTTGAGCTTGTACACAGAGGTAGGATGATTTGGATATTCAAAACCTGGAGGTTGAGAAACAAATACTTCTTCTTGTAAAACTCCATTTAGAAATACACTCTTGACATCCATTTGATACAACCATTTGATACAACATGATGTTGAAAACACAAGCTATACCGAGCAATAATATGATCGATTCAATACGTGCGACAAGAGCAAATGTTTCATTAAAGTCAATGCCTTCTATCTGAGAGTACCCCTGAGCAACCAACCGCGCTTTGTTCTAAGTGATGTTTCCAAGATCATCAATCTTGTTCTTGAATATTCACTTAGTTCCAACCACATTGACATTTGAGGGTTTCTCAACTAAGTCCCACACATCATTTCTGGTGAATTGATTTAACTCCTCATGACATGTTTCAAACCAGAATTCATCCTCTAGGGCAGGCTTGATATCCTTTGGCTCTATCAAAGAGATAAAACACGAGAATTGAATCATTTCCCTATAATTCTTCCTCGAGGTACTCTTCCACCCTGCCAATCACATCTGACTCTGAGTGATTTATGGGAACTCTCATCCTGGTTTTCTCTTCAGAGTTCCTCTGAACCTCACCAGTTGTTCCTGAGGTTTCTTCTTCAGCCTCTTGAGTTTCTCTTTGGTCAGTAGGTGGATTTATTGATACGTCCTTGAAGTCATTGATGAAGGAATATGTGTTGGTATGATGACGGTCATCAAACACAATGTTGATGGATTGCTCAATCTTTCCAGTCTTCTTGTTGAAGACACGATAGGCTGTGCTGTCAGACGCATACCCAAGAAATATACCTTCATCGCACCTTGAGTCAAATTTTCCAAGATACTCTTTGTCATTCAGGATATAGAACACACAACCAAACGTATGCAAATAATACAGATTTGGAGTTTTCCCTTTCCAGATCTCATACGGAGTTGTCATTGTGCCCGGTTTAACATAAACCATGTTGATTATGTAGCGGGCAGTGTTCACAGCCTCAGCCCAGAATCTGATTGCAACATTGTTACCATGTAGCATAGCACGAGCCATCTCCTGAATTGTCCTGTTCTTACGCTCAACCACTCTATTCTGTTGAGGATTCCGTGGTGCAGAGAACTGATGTCATATTCCTTGAGCATGACAAAACTTATCAAAAGCACCACTTTCAAACTCTCCTCCATGTTCACTTCTAATTTGCTTTATGTTTCCCTTTTCGGTCTAAAGTTGAAGTGCAAAAATCTTAAAGTTATCAACAGCATCAGATTTGTCTCTGAGAAATCTTACCCACGGGAATCTAGAGAAATTATCCACTATCACTAGAATGTATCATTTACCACTTAACCTCTCTACTTGAACAGGGCCCATGAGATCCATGTGAAGCTGCTGAGATTTCATCGAGTAGCACTCACAGCAGACAGACACCTATCATGATCTTTCCAGATGTAGCAGTTGTTGCCCGATCTTTCTCCCAACAGAATAGGGTTGTTGTTCTTATCAAGAGCCTCACATCTCTCACTAGTGAACACAACCTTCTGACCATCATCACACAATTGACTTATGCTTATCAGATTAGCCCTAAGATCTTCAACAAGATACACATTTGATAATTGAGGATGCTTATCACCAAGAGTTCATCCTTTGCCTTTGATGTCCCATTTTCCTCCATCACCAAATGTGACATCCCCTCCTCCATCACCATATCTCTTGTCATGTGTCTTGAGCAGCCACTGTTGAAGTACCAAGCTTGACTGTCTCTAGAATAGGTTGTGGTATAGGCAACGTTAGCTCTGAGATTTTCATCTTTACTGCAGACAGTCTGCGGACTTCTTATTATCCATTTGTCAGCCTCCACAGATTGTCTTCCATACAAACTTTTCTTTGTAACCCATACGTGACCATACCATGCAGGTTCTGAAATAACCCGACCCGTTTTTTTTTTTATTGAATAAGTATTCCCATAAATACTAATTTCCAACACTTAGCAATTCAACAAGCAACCAAACATAACCAGCAAAAATTAACTCAAACCAATCAAACGATTAAACCATCAAACCATCACCAATTCAAAACCAATTTAACAATTCAATTTCATAAAACCATCAACCTAGCGGTTCTAAACAATCACATAAAGCAAATAAATGAGACTCTAGATCATCTCCTCTTCAGAGCTTTGCTTCCACAATCACATCTTTTCTTTACCTGCATCACATGGTTAAAAGAGATGCGTGAGTATTATCACAAATACTTAATGAGACGGTCATCCCATCTACTTGGCTATTGATGTGTGTCGAGTTTTACCTCTCCAATTAACTACCTGCAAGTGCACAGCAATTACGATTAATATAGATAAGGGATCGTATCCACAAGGACTTCTTAACCACACTTCAAATTGTAATGAATAAAACTAAGCTTGAACAAGATATTTTTGTCGTTTTTGTGATTGAAAAAGAAAGTAAGCAACGAGTATAAATTGTAATGAAAATCAATAAAAGAAAAGCGTTAGGACTTAGGTATTTCGCAGAAAATCATGCAACAATAAAGATTGATTGATTTTAGGGACTTAGGAATTATGAACCGTCTAGAACACAAAGCACTGAGGTAAGGTCATCCCACTTTCGTAAAGTAACTAGCCATCTACGTTTTAGCACCCCAATAGACTCAACCGTTATAGGTTATTACAAGGTGAAAACATGCATTAAATTTTAAGTTTGATAAAGTTCAGCGCACTCCTTAACTAACTTTTCGAATTGTTAAGGCTTTTGGCTCATCAAATACTAGTTCAGGCAATATAACAAGCTTTTGGAGAGGATATAAACCTAAGATCAGATCACTAGATGCGCGGTAAAGCAATCATGCATTGAGTATAAGTAAAGATGAAGACTCTAATGTATTCCCTAAACAATCATCAATCAATTATCGAATTATGAAACCCATTGAAAACCTAAAACCTAACAAGTGAATTATTCGGACATGATGCACGAAAAAACAGAGATAGATGATGAATTCATGATAAATAAACTTGAATTAAAGAGTAAAGGTAAGAGGATCCTTCTCTATATCGAGGTACAAAGCGAGATCATCCACCGGATTGCTCTAAAATCCAAATCTAATGAAGAACACCAAGAGAACTCGTGGTGGCTGCTCCTATATGATAAAACTACTCTATTGTTTTGGCATATCCCTAACAAAAGGCTAATAACAAGTATATATAGGCTTAGGGTCTTATAGGGTCTCCTTTAGGTCAAATTGGTCTTTTTACGTCAAAACTCTCCCAAGATCGGTTGGGAATGTCGGCCTAGGTACACGACCGGTATTGAGCCCAAAGTGCCTTGATTTGTGCTGGCATCGGCCCAGAATATCGGTCCATGAGGCGGCCCGGCGTTTGGGTCCATTCTGCACTTGCTTCGTTTCTGAGGCAGCTTGACGTATCCTTGGTAAGTCCAGTGTATCTTCCTTCTCACAGCTAAAATTGAGATGATTCAAACTTCATTGTAAATCTAACTCAAAGATCTATCTTCACACCAAGTTTCATCCAATTCCAAATCGATTTGACCCTTCGTTCACTGCTAAACTTCTGGCGTATACGTTCTGTTCAATTTGGTAGAATGTTGTATCTTGTGAATTCTTGGTTCATGATAGTGTCTTTGGCTTATGAAAGTTGCCATGACTTGGTTTACACCTATTTTGGCTCTTTTTGCTCCTTTTTCCTTGATTTCTCTGTTAAGACTCTAAAACTACAAATACGAGAAAAAGTACCTTTAAAGGTATAAAACCATAGATAAATGCATAGAAAACATAGTAAAATATATAGTAATATAGGTAAAATATGAGATATATCAACTTCCCCAGACTTAAACCTTGCTTGCCCTCAAGCAAAATCCAAGTATAGAAAAGAGGTTTGAAAATAATTTGAATTTAGAAAAACCTTTTGAAAATAACGTTGATACTAATACCGTATGTGACATGATCGATCCAAGGGTATTTTCATCATACGCCATCTATAACCTTCACAGCCTACTCCATGTTTTAATTACAATTCTGCAAAAATTTCAACTGCACTTCATTTGACTCTCTACATTCATTAAGGTATAGGTGAATTTCTCATCAAGGGAATCATTCGGGGTAGGCGACGCTAGGATTTTGAAAAAGGCTAATATACATGGTGAGGTTAAAAGTGTTTAGGGTTACCATAGACTCCGGGTGCGAGATATTAGACAAAATCGGTAAGAGAGAATGGACCTGTTGATATCAACAATTTCCCAACCACTTTCTTCGCGTCTTTTCCCCCCAGACTTAGATCTTTCTCCGGGACTAACTTGAAATCTCTTCTACTCGTTTTCTCTTTTGTATCATGGCATTCATTGAGTATTCTTTTGGCCTTAAAACTCTTAGACAACCGTTTTCCTTTCCCTTCCTTTTATTTTCTTTTTTTTAATATATTTTTTATATTATTTCAAAGGGGGAAACGGTATCTATTTGACACGAGTCAAATATAGGCACGAAATATTACCATGTATTAATCATCCAAGGAAACGGCCAAGCTTTTTGAAATTCGTTCTTTGTACTCCACCATTCTTTACCAAATCGTCGCATCTCTAGTAATTGGAAAATTGCGTCGATCCTTTTCTCTCCGACGTTTTTGCACATATCTGCAAGTATGAAACTAAAAGGAGAAGGCATGAGGTCTGAAAAGAGGTAAAGGGTTTTAGGTAGGGTACCAACTAAAGATGAGCTGACCATTCATGACAACAAAGAGTGGTAAAAGAGGATAAGACGTCATGAATGTGTGATTCGTTTCCCTGATCTAACTACTTAATGAGAAATAATTAAAATCAGGTTAGTAGTCAAATAAATAGAGTCAAAATCGGATTCATCAAAACTTATGCGAGACGAATTATATGGGGCGAGTTCCAGTCATGAAGGTTTCTGAATCGTCTATCCTGGACAAACCCTGTGACAATGGTCATTAGATCATAAAATCTACGCATAAATTCTTGAAAATATCATAGTTCAAAACATATGGTTTTTGACTCAATAAAAGACTCAAATAAAATCATTAAAATGACTCAAAACATAAGAAAATAGAAAAACGACGTTAGTACGATAAATCCCCCCAGACTTACTTCACACCGTCCCAGAGTGAATAGTCACATAAGGGTGAGATGACTCAATAAAATAAAAATAAAAATAAGAGAAGGATAGATAAAAGTCCATACACCTGGCTTAAAAGACGGGTGACATAGACTCTGGTGAATCCGGAACTATCGCGTGAAAGTATTCTCCGTCGGACTCGTAGTTGACGATCTCCGTCTCGTCTGAAGCTGTTGCCTGGACTAGTGAGTGTTGTTCGTACTGGGCATTGGCATTGTCCTCATTGGTGCGTGTGGTAGAATGACTAGAAACATCATCATTGACATCCTCATCGTGCTCAAATGTAGAGATGAGCGAAAGACTACCAAAATCATCGCTAGTTGTTGTTGCGGTTGTGCTTCTAGAAGAGCGCCTAAGAGATGTGGGACTTATTTCTTGACCACTTTGATAAGCTTAGAAATCATCTTTCCTTGCTTAGAAACCTTAGCCTCAAGAGCTACTCTCTTCTCTTTTTCTTCCTCAAAGCTAGTGCGAAGCCATTCAAAACCGGCTTGTGTAGCGGCTGGAAATTAGGGCTCGTGTGGGGGCGTGTGAGATGTGGAAGGCTGGAAAATACCTCCTCCTTGTGGTCCTCTAGACCTCTCCTTTTGTGCCATCCTTGCCTTGGATTGATAGTAGAGCGAAACTCCAACAAGAGGACATCCGGGACAACGATAAAACCATGTGGAACGAGTGGGGTCAAAGTAAGTCTTACCCTCACTCAAGGCTGGAATCTCCACATGTGGGAGTAGAACACACTTGTTCTCTTCTTCGTATGGTGGAGTGAAAAGGTACCCAAAGTTTGTAGATTGCTCGTACCATCCACAAAGATAATGCTTCCTTTAAAGGGCATGGAGATCAAGCTTGCTTTCAACCATCAAAGGGACTTCTAGGTGAAAATCAACACCACACGCATGTAATATTGCCGTGATTGTTCCACCAAAATCACTTGATGCTCCCTTTGGTATCTTCTCCTTAACGGCATCATGCTTGACTTGTACCATAGGACGAGCTAAAAGTGAGGCAAGGTTCACCTTCTCGGGGTTCTCCAAAAACGGTGATATTAGCATGTAAAACTCTTCTTGTTTCACCACTCCATACTCGTTTCTACTGAAAATGAGTTGAGAAAGTAGATAGTAGACATAACGAATCGCCGGGTGTGTAATCTTCGATGCCTTAGAACTTCCGGGTTTTAGTCTATCGCTTCCAATCTTTGACCATGCATCATAATGAGCTTCACTACCACTGAAATTGATCCTCTCATGACACTCAAGTCCCAAAATATCACAAAGTTCTTCAATACTCAAAGTATACGATTTCTCCTTAACCGTAAAATCTAGAATCCTTTCCTTTGCTATGGTCATCTTTGTCTTGGGGTAAGACAATGTTACCGTGGCTAGGAATTCTCGTGCAAGCTTCCCGTAGGTAGGGTGAGAGATAGTCACAAACTTCAATTGGCCCAATGCTTCAAGATACCATTCAACATCCTTTCGAATACCGAGTAAATCGAGTGTCTCGAAATCAATACCAAGAGTTGGAAGCATAGCAAACTGTTCTAGACCAGCCATGTAGTCCACGTTAGCATTCATTTCGGATCCAACATGCTTCATTATAACACTTGGTGCTTGAGTCACAACCATAGTTGATTTAACTCGCGATTTCCTCTTCTTCTTCTTAGGGGGTGATAGGTGAGGTATTGTTTGTGTGACCTCCACAAACTGCATTGGTACTTGCGTAGCTTCATCCTCCTCATCTCTTAATTGGTAACCAAGTTCTTCTTCATTCTCCACCAAAATATCATTTCCATGTTTCTTTGATGACTTTTTCGATCTAGCTTTAGAACGTGTAGGGCGAGGGACTAGATCTTCGTGATCTTGGTTAGTCACGTGTTTCTTATTGGGCTTATGTCCACTCTTAGACTTCCTTCGAACAATCTCATCCTCCATTGAAGTTCCTACAAAAGAAAAATCTCGAAAAACCATATTACGGTCTTGAAAATCTCAATTTACAAAATAATTGCTTCCAATGTGAAATTGAATCAAAATAAAGCATAGTAAGACATTAGAAATATATAAGAATGATAAACAAAGAGAAAATAATTTTTTTCTCTAATTAAATCATAATTTTTGGATTTAATGGTAATGTCAATTGAAAAACACTAAAATTTTGCAATTAAGTATCTAATGTGTCAAAATTCATATCAATCCTATGTATATATGATAAACCCATATTAATAGATGTATTAACTAACCATGAATCATCCAAATTTGTTTATAATAATGACCTCACAAATTCATATTTGTGAAAAAGTAATTAAAGGTGGTAAACATGTAATTAACCCATCAATAATTTTTATATGATGTCTAATCAAGTATTCCTCTATTGATTCTCCAATAACCTAGCCAATTTAAGCTAAATCTATGAAAATTGTAAAATATGCATAAACTTGGAATTTAGACAAAAAGAGGGTTTAGAGATAAATTACCTTGGTTTTAGTGAAATATGAGATTAGGAATTGAATTCCTAATGAAAAACTAAACAATATGTAGTGAATTGAGATAAAAACCCCAAAATTAAATTTTTAGGGTTCTTGAGCTCAAAAACACTTTTGAGAGAGAAAAAGATGAAGTGATGTTTTTGGTTATAAAATGACAAAAAGATGTTTGTGAAAACCTTATAAAATCAGATTTTGTGATGTTTTTGGTTAAATTTTGGTTAAAATCGGTTTGGAACCGGTTTAAAATCAAACCGAAAAATTTACCCGGGTTGGACCGGTCGGGTTTACCGACCAAAATCGTGACCGAAACTTACCGCGGGTCGCGTCGTGGTCGGTTGATGCTCGTGTCGCGGTAAGGACTTGGCATCACGTCCCGAGCATCGGTCGGGTGGGGCGATGCAAGATGGTACGCGGGACGGACGGTAGTGCGGTACGTGGGACGAGACGGGATGCGGGACTCAAATATCGGTCACGTATGTGACCCGGTATTGGCATCCGGTATGGACGTAGGACGAGGCAAGTCGCGGTAAGGGTTGCGGCATCGTGTCGCGGTAAGAAATTCATCGTGTCACGAGAAATTCCTGGTGTCGCAGTAAGAACTCGTGTCGCGGGTGGAGGCATCGTGTCCCGAGTATCGGTCGCGATTCCGAACCGATACGCGGGACCGGTACTGGGCCTTCGTGTCACGGGATGGATTTCACGTGATACCGGTTGAGAACGTCGTCCGATACCTCGTCCGGTACTAGACCTGTGTCGCGGTAAGGACGACACCGATCGGTCGCGGTCCGGTATCGTGACCGGTACCGGCCGATCGTACATTTTTTTTTTAGCTTTTTAATAAATCCTGAAAAATTAAAATAAAATAGATTAGTATAAAATAAACTTAGAAAAACCGAAATGGAAACTTTAAAAACTATTTAAAGCATAAATAAAAATAAAAATGTGGGTTGCCTCCCACAAAGCGCTTGTTTAAAGTCAATTAGCTCGACTCCTTTGAAGATTTTAGACTTCCGGTGGATCCACTAAAGGAATGGTTGTTCCTTTAGCTTCACTAAGTTTTGATCTTTCGGCTTCTATTATGACTCCAAGTGAATCTCCATTGTCATATTTGACAACCAGTGCATCCGGGAAAAGCTTCAAAGTGTTTTCAAGTTTTCTCTTGATTGTCTCCTTGTCGATCTCGTGTTCTCTTGGGATGAGGATCTTTACCACCATATTCTCATAGATAAACTTCTCCTTTGCTTTGTTCCCATTCTTAGCATCATACATAGGTGTCAAAGTTGTCTTGACATCTTTGTAAACGTCCTTATGCTTCTCCTTGGACAGTTTTGCAACTATCTTCATTTTAGCTTTAGGATCTCCTTCTTTGACTCCTTTCTTGGTGATATATAATGGTTTTTACCCGTTTTCGACCATGATATAAGTCCTTTTCATAGAGTCTTTTTGGTATCTTTCGAGTCTTTGCAGGATAATGGATGATTGGAGATTACTGGAAGCTTTTGAAGCGTTTTAGAGCATCGGGGAAAGAAGAGCTGAAGTGATGAAGCCGAAGTCGATATTATACGACCGTGTCGATCGACACGAACCTGTGTGTCGATCGACATGGTCATATATGACGAGAAGAGAAGTATTTTCCTTTTAGGCCCACAAAGCCCAGAAGTTTCCAGAAAAGCCCAGTCCGAATTTTAGACTTTATATATAGTTTTTATTTAGGTTTTTTAAGGTTTTTATCTGATATTCCATTGGAGACTGGAAGAAGGAGAGATTTTGGGGAGATTTCAAACTTCAGACCTTCAGATTTCGAACCCTTTTGTATCTCTAACTCTATCTTTTTAATGCAATTTATTTCATTCATGATGTTTGTTTCAATCACCATGTCTGAGTAGTTTGCTTGTTAGGTTTTGGGAAGTTCTAGGGTTTGATGAGAAATTGATAGGATTAAAACCCTGTTAGGATTTATCTTTATGTTCTTCATCTAGATTGATTTAACTCTGATTTTAGGATTGATCAACTGAAATTGGATATCCTAGGTTGCTTTAATAGATGCGAAAGTATTATTAACAACCTGATATAATCTTAGATGAGCAAGATTATCTATTCGCAAAGAAATTTGGCTTAGTAATTTTGTGAACAATTGAACTTGAATTTAATGCTTGATTTTATTCACTAAATTTGCAAAGAAAATTAGAATTTAGGGATTTAGTCATAGATAATCTCTGCAACGAAAGTTGATTGGTTTTACATTCGTGTTTGAGTTCTAGAACCGTGCTTAGTAAAATCCTAACATTTTTATCTCTGTGTCGATCGACACAGACACCTGTATCGATCGACACGATCGATTTTGATTCATTCCTGCGAACAACCCAAAGCCTAGCTCTTTTGTCTTCATTGAATTTTAAGGACTATAACCATTCACTCGTTTTTTACTTGCTATTTTATTACATTCATACTATTTACTTAGGAAAATTTGAATTCACTAATCGATTGTGTGATTTGATTCCCTGTGGATTCGATCTCTAAGTACTACTACGATCTCTTAATTTGAGAGAGTAGCTCAGGGCAAATTTGAGCATATCACTTGGCATCTCCAGGGTCTATACTAGGCTTCATAACCTTTACTCCAATCGATCTTGGTATACGCTTAGCATCCACTTCATCATAGAAAAAATTCTTGTTGATTTTGGCGAAAGAGATTCTTTGGTTTGGAAAATCAACAATGGCTCTGGCGGTTGCTAAGAATTGTAATCCAAGTATTAATGGATTCAACTTTCCGGTCTTCATCTCCAACACTTGAAAATCAGTAGGAACAATCCCTTCTCCTACTTTGACCATGACGTTTTCAAGCATTCCATAGGGTGTTGAGGATGATAAATCGGTATACTCTATATAGACCTTGGATGATTTGAAATCGGCTAATCCAAGTTCCTTTGCCATGGCTAGTGACATGACATTGACGTTTTCTCCAGTATCACACAAGCAATCGTGGATCTCCTTTCCATTAATAGAGCATGGAAAAACAAACTTTCCCGGATTGTCGACTTTCTCCAAAAGTATCCTCTTTATTCTTCTTATAAGCTCTCTTAAATTCACCGGGAAGGCGTTTCTCTTTTGGTTCTTGGACCAAGATAACCTCTTCTTCAAGTGGTTTAGGAGTGACCACGATCTTCTCTTCCTTAGTAGAGGCGACATTGCAAAACTTCTTTGCTTTCTCTTCGTCTTGTCTTCGAACGGATTCCGACGTTTAAGCGAGTTGTGTATCCATCTTAGAGAGATGAGTAACAATAGACTCGATCTTAGTGTTAAGTTCCAAAATCCTACTTTCCACCAATTGGTTCACCTCTTTCTTTTATTGGCCGAGAGCTTCGAGCATTTGGTTCTTCATGTCTTCGAGTTTAGCATCAAAAGAAACTGGTACGATTGGTTGGGATGGGTTGAATGGTGGTTTCACTTGATACATTCCCTTAGAATAGAATGGTTGCTTAGACTGATATTGGCCTCCTTGGTTAACGTTTTGTCGAGGGTAGAATTGATCTTGAGGGTTCTTGACATTGTTGCTCTGATAGGACAAATTTGGGTGAGATCAAAAGTTGTTGTTGAAATTTCGATTCCCATAGTTTCCTCCTATGTAATTCACTTCCTCTTGATTCTCCTCCGTTCCATCTCCAATACGTTCCATATTAGGATCATAACTTGTATCATTAACATCTTCAACGGCATGAACTCCTCTTTTACTCTTAAGTAGTTGTGAAACCATGTTCTTGAATCGGTTGATGATCTAGTAGTGTTGATGCTCCTATTGTAATCTTGAGTATAGTTAGCATCACTAGCAGCAAGGTTCTCAATCAAAAGCTTTGCCTCCGGTACAAGCTTAGTCATGAAATTCCCATTACTCGCAGCATTCAAAGACGTTTTGTGCTTGTAATCGATTCCATTGTAGAAGATATTTCATAAGTTTTCTTCCGAGAAACCATGATTAGGGCAGTCCCTAGTGTACTCCTTGAAATGTTCCAAGGCTTCAAAGAAGGATTCGGTTGGTCCTTTCTTAAAACTTGAGATCTTGTTCCTTATAGAATTTGATCTTTGTTTGGTGTAGAATTGGTTCAAGAAGGCTCTTTTGTATTCGTCCCAAGTAGTGATGGACCATGGAGGTAGAGACTTCATCCATATAAGTGCCTTGTTGTTTAGAGAAAACGAAAATAGCTTGCACTTAAAGTAGACGGCGGGAACTCCATTAGCACGAGTCGTACTACAAATTTCTTCGAAAGTATCGATGTGGTCAAGAGGATGCTCCGTCGACAGCCCATGAAATTGGTTTTGTTTCACCAATGTGATGATTTGAGGTTTGATCTCGAAATCATTCCTTTGAGGTAGAGGTGGGCGGATGGGATTTCTATCAAAGAAGAAAGCATCGGAGGAATCGACATCTCCGATAGTTTGATATTGGATTTGTCTTTGACGCAAAGGTTGTTGGAAGTTTTGGTTCCCTTGAGGTTGAAGATGTTGAGCTTGTTGATGGATTCCCATATTCCTAGGTGGATTGAGATGTTGGTCGTTTTCTCCTTCTGGATTCCTAACAATGTTCTCCGGGGGGTTGTGGATTACATCATTACGGATTGGTGGGATTATGTGAGCACCAATCGGTTGCTCCATGGGTTGGTTATCTCCACCGAGAGAGGCAGCAGCAGCAAGAGCTCGTTCTTCATCGTTCATGGCGTGTTCATCAATTTGATCGGCCATCCTTAGTTGTCTTTGTTTCCTAAGAACTCGTTCTTGCTCAGGTATAACTAGATTTTTCTTGTTAGAATTTCTAGTACTAGACATAAACACCTGAAACACACGGAAAGAGATAAAAGAAAACGAAAAATCAAATTTGAAAAAGAAAGAAATAAAATCGAAATAAAAAGAAAAACTGAAATTAAAGCGTTCTAGACAAAGTTTTAGTCAAAAATTCGAAGGTGATGTTCTTCGAAGTCCCCGGCAGCGGCGCCAAAAACTTGATGTGTGTCGAATTTTACATCTCAACTAACTACCTGCAAGTGCACAGCAATCACGGTTAGTATAGATAAGGGATCGTATCCACAAGGACTTCTTAACCACACTTCAAATTGTAATGAATAAAACTAAGCTAGAACAAGATATTTTTGTCGTTTTGTGATTGAAAAAGAAAGTAATCAATGAGTATAAATTGTAATGAAAATCAATAAAAGAAAAGCGTTAGGACTTAGGTATTTTGCAGAAAATCATGCAACAATAAAGATTGATTGATTTTAGGGACTTACGAATTATGAACCGTCTAGAACACAAAGCACTGAGGTAAAGTCATCTCACTTTCGTGACGTAACCAACCATCTACGTTTTAGCACCCCAATAGACTCAACTGTCGCAGGTTATTACAAGGTGAAAACATGCATTAAAGTTCAAGTTTGATAAAGTTCACCGCACTCCTTAACTAATCATTCAAATTGTTAAGGCTTTTGGCTCATCAAATACTAGTTCAGGCAATATAACAAGCTTTTGGAGAGTATATAAACCTAAGATCAGATCACTAGATGCACGGTAAAGCAATCATGCATTGAGTATAAGTAAAGATGAAGACTCTAATGTATTCCCTAAACAATCATCAATCAATTATCGAATTATGAAACCCATTGAAAACCTAAAACCTAACAAGTGAATTACTCGGACATGATGCACAAAAAACCAAAGATAGATGATGAATTCATGATAAATAAACTTGAATTAAAGAGTAAAGGTAAGAGGATTCTTCTCTATATCGAGGTACAAAGCGAGATCATCCACCGGATTGCTCTAAAATCTAAATCTAATAAAGAACACCAAGAGAACTCAAAACTACTCTATTGTTTCAGAATATCCCTAACAAAAGGCTAAAAACAAGTATATGTAGGCTTAGGGTCTTCTAGGGTCTCCTTTAGGTCAAATCAGTCTTTTTACGTCAAAACTCTCCCAAGGTCGGTTGGGAATGTCGGCTTAGGTACACGACCGGTATTGGGCCCAAAGTGCCTTGATTTGTGCTGACATCGGCCCAGAATATCGGTCTATGAGGCGGCCCGGCGTTTGGGTCGATTCTGCACTTGCTTCGTTTCTGAGGCAGCTTGACGTATCCTTGGTAAGTCCAGTGTATCTTCCTGCTCACAGCTCAAATTGAGATGATTCAAACTTCATTGTAAATCTGACTCAAAGATATATTTTCACACCAAGTTTCATCCAATTCCAAATCGACTTGACCCTCCGTTCACTGCTGAACTTCTGGCGTATACTTTCTGTCCAATTTGGTAGAATGTTGTATCTTGTGAATTCTTCGTTCCTGATAGTTTCTTTGGCTTATGAAAGTTTCCATGGCTTGGTTTACACCTATTTTGGCTCTTTTTGCTCCTTTTTCCTTGATTTCTCTGTTAAGACTCTAAAACTACAAATACGAGAAAAACTACCTTTAAAGGTATAAAACCGTAGATAAATGCATAGAAAACATAATAAAATATATAGTAATGTAGGTAAAATATGGGATATATCAGCTATACATACAGGCATAAAAAAATAACATAATACCAAGCGATCAATCAACAACGCATAGCACGAACAAATAACTAGTAATCATTCATCAATCCAGATAAGTCATGGTCACATACTCACCTTGATTCTGTATCGTTTCTAGATAAGGAAATCCACGAAAAGAGACCACTCTGACACCTAGAGTCCCTGCTCTATCTTCCCTTCCTCACTAACCAACAAAACCTCGATCCTTTCTCAAAAAATCTCATAAACTGAATTAGGGTTTCAGAAAACAGGAACGATACGCTGACTTCGAAATCTGATATGGAAACTAAACAGAGAGAGTTGTCCATGTGTATGTGGATCGTTCTCTGAATCCTTCTGGTTCGACGGAAATCCTTTTTTGAAGTGGACTTATCGCAGATCCGAAACTGCACAAACCTATCTCAGTAAAACAATTATAACTCCTAGAATACACATCTGATTGACAAACCGTTTTCACTTATATCAAGATCAGAGAGTGGAGAACTTAACCTGAAAGTTTCGCTTCAATCCGATTGGTTCTTACTGGCCGCTACCCTCCTCTTCTAAAACTGGACAGAGCTGCCTCCAAAACCTCAATCACGCATTTTCTTAGCCTTAAAGAACTTAGAACACTCAAGGATCTCTTTCTTTTCTCTCTGTAACTCTGAAACTCAGCTTTTCTCTCCCAAAAACGCGACTGAAATACGGCTCCTGACTTATATAGGCAAACCCTAGGGTTCTCTTAAACCAGACCGCAAACCGATGCTCAAAAACTGAACAAACCGGTTCAATTCGCAACATGTGTCGATCGATGCACACACCCAATGTCGATCGACGCACTGCCCAAAAATTCCAATTTTGGTTCGCCGGCGTTACAGGTTTCTTCCAACATAGGTTCAGGTTCCATAGAAGTTGAGTCCTCTTCTTGCTTTTGAAGCATCGCTGCCACTTGTGTTCACCTTTCCCACAGTGAAAACATCCTTTGAATTTAGCTTTGTCTGCTTTTGTTTTAATCCGCCTAACCTTAGACTTCTCCTGAAATACCAGAGTCTCACACATGGTAGTTATTCCAGACTTAGATTTAACGAAATGAATCGGTTTGAGAGTAAATTTACCCAGAGTATTTGAGAAATCATGATGTCTTTATCTTCTCAAAGAGTCATCCCTTAATTGGAGAGTGTTACAAGACACATTTCTTGGTTCAACAGTCTTTTTGATCTCCACACGCTTAGACTCAACACCCATCATCTTGATTGTTTTGTGTTTATCACACACACCACCTTTGGAGATCCCAGAATCACCTTATTCCTTTGCAAAATCAGTGTGCAGAGTCTTAGTCAATCCCCCAATGCCTGACTTAGGATATGACACAGAGTGTGTAAGACGGCCTTCTGTTTCACTGTCGGACTCAACACCCTCTTCCTTGTGAGAAGCAAGATTCAGTCTCTCATGAGCCAATTGAAGCTTGTTCTTACTTCATTGAGTCCAGCTATTATAGAGGCTGGAATAGTCTTTCTGAGGATCTATGACACTTGCATTTTCTTTCGAGTCTGAGTGATTAAGACTCCTAAAATGTTCTAACGGAGTTATGAATGCAACACGGTTCACAGCTTCATGTCTGACTACCTTTCCTCTTCCATTAAGACATTCAGACATGAAGTGGCCAACACCCTTGCACCCAATACACTTAGTTGTTCTTTGTTTAACAGTCAGACATTATGTTATATAGTGCCCAATTCCTCCACACTCGCAACATCATCCTTCACTTCCTTTATCTTCATTGCTCCGTAACTTTGTTAGATCAAATTCTCTGTCAGTATTTCGGAAAGGTCCAGTTCGTCTCAGGATCTTCACCTGTTGAGGAAGAGACATTCCTCGGTTTGGTGATCCGCTCTGATACCAAATGAAAAGCAGGAACCGTTGTACAAGATACTAGACAGAGATAATGACAAGAGACAGATAGTTTCCAATAAAAACACTCAGTCTTTATTGCTATTCCCCGCAGGGCACAACAGCTGATACACGACACAGCTGTTGCAACAGATAGATTACACAAACACTTCTATAGAACAGATCCTATAACCTATTCTACCCAGAGTTACGTGACATCACACACACCATGATTCACTCTTGAACGTGTTCCTAATCTACCCAATGTAACGTAACAACAGTTACAAAACCTATCTTTTTCACTCAACACAACAGATCAAATGGCTCTCATTGTCTTTGAGTTCTTCAAAGATCTCTTTCTGAAGAACTAGCTGACCTATACACTATTCCTCCTCCTTTTATAGTAGTAGCAACCAACAACTCCTATAACCCTAAAAACAGCTCCCCTTAATCCGAAAGGGCAACACAACTGTTCTTGTTGATGTTGGAAAACCAGTCCCATCAACCTTTGCTCAACGGTAAGTACACCCACTTGCACTTTGATTTTGTGCACTTGTGTCAGAATACCTTGTTTCCTGAACCTAGCTTCTATCGCAAGCTTCCCATTAGTGCGGTTCTCAACCCGATGTGCCACCTAGCTTGCCAAGTCATAAGAAGACTTTTCTTCTTAACTTCTGATTATTCCTTCCAGCTCCTGTGTAGCACACGAACACTATGTTTCTTAACAGCTACTTATTGCTTCAATTGCCTGTTGCTTTAGCAGATTCTTCTTCACTTACATTTTCTCTATATAATGAGGCTCATTTCATGAATAAAAGATAAGCATCTGATTATAATTTTTGGAACCTTGAGAGTGATTTTCTTCTTTTGTCGATGGTGTGTAATATCCATTGATGTGATCATGGTGTGTAATATCCATTGATCAGTTTGGCTCGTCTTGGTGTGTCATATCCAAAAATTCATCGATCTATCTTGGTGCGTCATATGTAAGAGATCAACCGGTAAATCAGAAGCCTTCCGTAACTTATGTGCGCCATTCATTCCACATCTTTTGGTCTTTGAGACTTCACGGTTTCTTGGATGCAAATCTGATTCCCTTACCGACTCTAGAGTACCGATTCTTGGAAAGATCGTTTCAAGAAATAACTAAAATTGAAATAATTTGGTTAAATTTCGTTGTGCATTATATAGATGCGTTTATGATATAAATATGTTAAACTGTACAATTAGTGAAGAGATAACTTATGTATGTTAAATATTTTGATGACTGAAAAGATATAGTAATTCTATGGATTTAACCATATTCCATTTGCGCTGTTTTGATTGTTACAAAGTTTTGCATTTTTTTTTTTTTTTTGAGAGATGTATTCATAATGTATGATATTGGATTTGCCGACCACTTGTATCCATATTTTAAAAAAAAACAAGTCAAAACGAATTTGCTGGCCTTCCCTTATATCTCTACTTGGACCGCACGTTTGTGATTGTCTTTTTTTTTTTTGATGGCTGACGTTTCTTCCCACGTAATTGGAACGTGATCTACAAGTTTATTATCTAGTTGCATTTGTTTCTGATGGTGTAAGTTAGTCCCTTAGTGTATTATCTAGTTGCATTTGTTCTTTTATTCGTTGGTAATTGGAACGTGACCCCCAAGTTTATTAACATGTATTTATTTTTACATGCATTTCCTTGCTATTTCCTTGCTATTCATTGAATAGTATTCAATCATTTTGATATTTCAAATTGATGTTAATGGACGACTGTTGACTACGAGTCTACGATTTCCACCGTTTGTTTTCGGACTAATACTAGATCAATACATGCGCATACGCGCGGGTTTTTCTTTTGTAGTTTCATTTGATTTTATTGTCAGTTTGTTTGCTTCAAAAATTTTATAAGAACTAATATGAGAATCTTAAATTTGTAAAGCAATAATTGAAACAAATGAAAACAAGACAGAGGTTTATTGATGATTTAGAACATCGATAAAAATTGTGTTCATCAAAGTCATTAGAGGCCTTGAAGGATTATCTTGCACTCGAGCTTCTTAACATTTAGGTTCTTGTTTAAGAAAAAAAGCCAAAATATTAGAAGCATAAGATTTATTTACGGAGTTGGAAATTTGTAAGATTTATATACAAAGACCTAATAATCTAGAAAAAAATACACAAAATCAACATATGTTAAAAGCGAGACATGATACCTTGTAATATATGGCAACCATGTTAACCCTTCATATATGTTAACCCTTGTCATTGCTCGCTCTAACAAATATGCAGTTTCTAGTAAGTATACTTTTATATGAGGACATAAATATATTATATGTGACGAAAGATATACAACATGAACGTCTGTGTTACTTCCTTTTCGCAGGAAGTAGATTTCTTTAGCATGAACACCAAGATTGATGAACGTACTCATATTACGAAGAAAAGGAAAATAAAGAAAGGAACATATTCAATTTAATACATTGATGTTTAATGTCCTTTATACATTATTTGAGAAGTGATTTTCTTAAATTTGCTTATGTGTCACCACAAGAATCACTCTCACAAATTTTATTATGACATGGCAAAATGAATCAAAACAACATCTTTTACAAATTTTTCTTTAACTATGTTTACATTTCTTTCCATCCCTTATACATTATTTGACAAGTCGCTTTCTCAAATTTGCTTATGTGTCACCACAAGAATCACACTCACCAATTTCATTATGACATGACTTCAAAATAATATGACATGACAAAAATTAATCAAAACAACATCTTTTACAAATATTTCATTAACTATGTTTACATTTCTTTCCATGAATAAATCAAAAGAAATTTTAAATAATATTTTATACTAATATTTACGTTTTTCATTAAAGAAATGTTTAAAAAATATTTTTTTATCACAATAAAGTTTTAGAACACTTTTTCATATAAATATTTTCTTACTGAATTTATAATAAAGAATTAACAAGTTTTTAAAAAAATTATTATGTTTTGTGATAAAAAAAATTCAAATTTATAAAAACAAATATACGTATTCTTAAAAGAAAATTAATTTCTAACACAAAACAATTTAAAAATAACAAAACCATTTAAGATAAATATAATTTTACATAAATTTTTATATCTTAATATCAAATATAATTTTTATATGCTAATATTTAAAAAGCTAATATTCAAATTTATATTTTAAGAAATCAGTTTAATATTGTCATATTATATTTAATGTTTAGTAAAAAAACACTATGAATATTTCAATATAAAATAACAAAGATCAGATCATAGAAAATCGTTCAATAAATGAAATTGATCTCTAAATCGTTTTTCTTTAACAAAATATGAAAAAGTGTAAGAGACATTAACCATAATAAAAATAGAAAACAACAAAAGTTTGAAGAACAAAAGAAGAAGAAAACGTAATGTACTTGGTTTATGTTGTATGAAAAATTCATTAATTTTTCTTTGTTTACGAAAAGTTGTTCACATTAATATTTTCATATTTTGATGTCGAATTAAGTTTTTATTCAAAATTTAATGCGAAGAAAATAATATTTAAAAAAAAAAGATGATCAAGTAGGGGATTCAATCTTTAATGAGAGAAATCTTAACTTTTGATAATAGATTGTGCACTCCAATGTATTAAATTATTATATATTTTATTTGATACGTTTACGTATATAAAATATTGAAATGGTAAAACTAAATTTCCAAAAAATTTATTTAATTAACAAAAAAAAATTACAACAAAATATCAACAATGATGTCTATAAAAAATAAAAATAAATACATATTTTCACATTTTCAAAGTATAAAATTTAAAAAAAAATTATAAATAAATAACTAATGTGTACGCGGGAAAGTCACCTAGTTTTACATTTAACTTACAAGGAGTTAAGGTCATTAGGAAAAATGAAAAGAAGAAAGCGCAAGTCATAACGTTTGAAGAAAGTGGTTAACTCTTGGTTTTCTTTTGGACACATGTCCTCCTGTGTGATGATGTGGCAATCATATGGAGAGGGATAGCCTTCTTTCATATATATGATTAGAAAGAAATTAGTATAATTAACGAAAATTGAATGTGAAATTTATTTAAATAAAAAAAATTCTTTTAATTACAATGAATGTTTATGTACTTTAGAAAGAACTATTAAATAAAAATGATGTTATCAAATAGTTAAAAAGATTTAGCTATAGTATTCTTTGTATCTTTACATGTTCTCTCTATCTTCTCATTCTATATTCTCCATTTCTTTCTTTCTTAGTTGCTATCAATCTCATTGAACAAAATTTATTTAAGTTCGTAATCTTAAAGGAAAAAATAATGTAGATTTGTTTCCCTATATATCATAATTTGAATTTTTTAAAAACAAACAAAAACCTTTGAAAATGGTTAAACAATTATAAAAAAATGTTTGTCGTTTTATATGAAACATTTTTCAGAGACTTTAAATCCTCTTAAACTAACACAAGGGAGACCAGCTCATGCGCAACCAACAAACACGTGAAAACTGAAAAAAATGATTAGAGGATGTTTTTCGATGGCTCTCCAGCGCTCAAGTTAAAAAACGAGAAAAAATGGTAGAAGAGAAAAGACTGCGAAGATTCAGAGAGAGCAAAAAGGTTGAAAATGTAAAGAGAGGAAAGAGAATGACTCCTGGCCGGGATGGTCCACGAAGTATAAAAACGTTAGGAGTAAGAAATTTATGGTGAGATAGAAGGGAAAAGAAAAATATGTGGAGAGAACAAGTAAATGAACGACTCGAAAAGAGAAAAGTCCAGAAAAATTTGGAGAGAACAGTACTAAACAGCCATAATGAGACTACGAATGCAAGAGATTAGGAATTAGTCTCAAACAAAATGGTCTTAGTGTAAGATTTTTAAGCATATGATTCAGATCCTTTCTTAAGGAAAATAAAAGAGTATTTATAGACTTTTACCTGCCCGGCTCGGATACCAGATTCCGCATCTTTAGTTAGATCGGGTTTGGATGCACTCGAGTGTTTTTCACCTAACATATTTGTCTTCATGGGCCAGTTGGCCGACAGTATGGTTCTGCATCGCTGAGCATGACCTTCCCCTACCGCTGACAGCGTCTGATGTGGCGGCTCGGATGCTTTCTTAGAATCAGTTCCTTTGTGCTTTAATCGTTCTCTAAGTATGGACCACCTGGTTTTTTACCCTAAGACGCATAAGGTAAAAGTTTTTACCTTTTGACCGAATATTTAAACTAATGTATTTGAGAATTTTTGAACATAGCGTCTAAAGAAAATATTTCATATTTATCTCGAGTTTCTGATATGGGAACTCGGGCTCCATGTATTGTCTCCAGATAATGAGGATACTTACTCGTATGACCACTAAATTTCTGACCTCGATCATCCCATATAAAGGGGTCGACACAAGGGACATGAATCAGTTTCTGATTGCTTTACCCATTAAGTTATTTAGGTCATTGTTTATTCGGGCCCAAATTTCTCTTACGTTCGGCCCAAATGATCAATTTCGTCAATAGAATTAAAAGATCCACTTAAATCAAAGACATGTGGCGTTAAACGATTTGCTTAACTCATATGAAATTACTTTATCCTGAGCATTTGTCATTTTCAAAATTTATTATGTTACAAAAAATTTCTCTTTTATATTTTTTTATATACATGTATATATATATTATCAATTTGGGTTGTTGTCACAAAACAATGTAAAATATCTTTTATAAAAAACTTGGTAAGTCTTAATGATAAAATTTCAGAAAAAATAAATAAATGTTCTAAAATCTTCTTGTGACAAAAAATTCTAAACAAATTTTGAAATAAAAACAAAAATTATTATAAAATATTTGTTAAAAACTATTTGGCTTATTTGTGAAATATACGGTTCTTATTAATTTTAACTAACTTTTTAATGAGATAAATAGTTATAGAAAATTTTGTTATAACTAATCTAATTTTTTTACCAAAAAAAGAAAAACAATCTAAATTTAAAACAGAAAATGCCTTAAAAATTTTCATATTTTTTTTTTTTTCTAAGCTAAATCATATTTTTTCAAGTCACTTTACAATTGTATTGACGACACGACATGAAACTTCATACCAGGATTCTTTGTGGAAAAATTAGAATGTTTCTACTGGTTGAGCTAAAGTCATGTAAATTGAATATTTTATCCTTACAATTCAGAAAAATAAAAGTGTTCATTGACATTAACTTTTCGTCTGTCTATAAAAACCTATTTCATCAAAAATCAAAGGCAAGGCCTTCATCAAAACTAGTAAAGACGACAATGGAAGAGCCATTTCTTGTGAGAGACGACCAGTTAATGCCCTGTAAAGCGACATGGCAAAGAGGTCAGTTCATGATCGAGCTGAAGAAAGTGAGCCGCTTGGCCGCTCCAATGGCCACCGTGACCATTGCTCAATACCTACTGCCTGTTATATCAGTCATGGTCGCTGGCCATTACGGCGAGCTCCAGCTCTCCGGCGTCGCTCTTGCCACTTCCTTCACTAACGTCTCTGGCTTCAGCCTTCTAGTAATTATGCTATGACTCTCTTCTCTTTAATTCGAGAATCCAAATTCTCTCTAAAAAAAAAAACAAAGTCACTCTCTAGTGTTGTTGCAACACAAAATCAATTGGCAATAAGCGAATTGGCCACATGTCATTTATATACTACTCCATATCATCTAATATCCGATGTGATATTCCTAACAAACATCAATTATGTTTGCAGTATGGGTTAGTTGGTGCTCTGGAAACTCTTTGTGGCCAAGCCTATGGAGCCAAACAATACGAAAAAATCGGAACCTACACATACTCTGCAATCGCCTCCAACATTCCTATCTGTTTACTAATATCAATCCTCTGGATTTACATTGACAAGCTCTTGATCTCTCTCGGACAAGACCCTGACATCTCCAGAGTTGCAGGGTCCTACGCCTTTTGGCTCATACCGGCTTTGTTCGGCCATGCTATTGTCATTCCACTGACTCGGTTTCTGCAGACACAGGGTTTGGTTCTCCCTCTTCTCTATTGTGCCTTAACCACCCTTTTGTTCCACATACCGGTTTGCTGGACTTTGGTTTTCGTGCTTGGTCTGGGAAGCAATGGAGCTGCCATGGCTATTAGTGTGTCTTTCTGGTTTTACGCTGTGATACTCTCATGCTATGTGAGGTTCTCCAGCTCTAGTGAAAAGACTCGCGGATTTGTATCCAATGATTTCGTGTCTTGTGTCAAACAGTTCTTCCATTACGGAATCCCATCAGCCGCAATGCTATGGTAAGCCAATTTAAATATCTTCTTGGTCACACTTATGCTTCCTCTTATCTAGCTTGCCCTTTTCCATCTTTGTTTGATAGCCTTGAATGGTGGCTATTTGAGCTGCTGATACTCTTCTCAGGACTTCTCCCTAACCCGAAACTCGAGACTTCTGTTCTTTCAATATGGTAAGTATCATATAAATATACTTCTTTCTATCTTTTCTTTTCCCTTCATTGATAACGTATTCTCTAATTCTTTTTCTTTCATTTCAGTCTTACAACATCAACGTTGCACTATGTGATTCCAGCTGGAGTTGCGGCGGCTGTGAGGTATGATCTCAATTCTCAATCCAAAACATCTTCAACATTGGTCATTAATTGGTTTCTTGTTTTCTTGCAGCACGCGCGTGTCAAACAAACTGGGAGCTGGGAATCCTCAAGTTGCTAGGGTATCAGTATTGGCAGGGCTTTGTCTCTGGCTTGTAGAGTCAGCTTTCTTTAGCACACTTCTCTTCACCTGCAAGAATATCGTAGGCTACGCATTCAGCAACAGCAAAGAAGTTGTGGACTATTTCGCGGACCTATCTCCTTTGCTCTGTCTCTCCTTCATACTCGACGGATTCACTGCAGTTCTTAATGGGGTTGCTAGGGCAAGTGGTTGGCAACATATTGGAGCTTGGAACAACGTGGTGTCTTATTATCTAGTAGGAGCTCCAGTTGGACTTTACTTAGCTTTCGTTCGTGGGTTTAACGGAAAAGGACTGTGGTGCGGTGTTGTGGTTGGATCCGCTGTGCAAGCCACTATACTTGCTATCGTCACTGCTTCTGTGAATTGGAAAGAACAGGTTAGAGCTTTGTTACAATTATACATTCTGGTTTTTACTTTTATGCTCTGGACTGATTGGAATTTATGAATTTGCAGGCCGAGAAGGTGAGGAAGAGAATAGTCTCAACTGAAAATGGATTGGCATAAAGGAAAGGCTGATTTGTGTGAGAGAGAGAGAGAGAGATTTTGTTTTTCTCTGATTTTGGTATACAAATGTAATAGTTACAAACTGAATAAAAAAGAGATATGTTCCATTCAAATTTTGCAGTAATAACAAGTATCTGAAATAAAATGATCAAACAATTACCTGTGAGGTTTCCAGTGGGGAAGAAGGCCCAGAAGGAATTTTGGATACCTTTCTTCAAGAAATAACCCTCTAGCTGTCTCAGTAACAAACACAAGTTGTTAAGTTAGAGATGATGATGATGATGATGGATTCAGAGCATATATATCACCACCCCTAGTATTTTCATTTGAAAGTTGGTATCTCACAAAGACTTCGATAACATTCAAAGGGCATGAATGGTACAACTTATATTAGAACAAAAATAATAAACATCAAAAGTAGTATGTTTTTTAAGAGTGTTCTAAAAAGCGTTCTAGATATTCGTCTACCCTATAGACCGTAGAGATTTCCGCTTTTATTGCCTAAAATATTATAGTATTATAATAATGAAATAATAAAAAATTTCTTATATATAAATCGTAATATTATATATATATATTTTGCTATATATATATAATATATATAATTTCATTATTTATAAATTATAGTTTTTTATATATTTTACTATATATATCTAATATATTATGTATTTTTGTAAAACGCTTATGCCGTCCATTAAATCGTCTAGGCGCCGAGTAGGCTTCTATGCACTAGGCATTGGTCACCGCCCTCTTGAACATTATTTTTTGAAGCAATAAGTTCTAATTAATGTTCACAATCCAGATATTTGCCGTGCTAGAACAATGAAAGATTAGATATAAAATTACAAAAAATATAGAATATATTTATTCCTACTGCATTATATCTACATTTATTGTACAAGATAAGTTTTCAATATAAATTTTCATATTTAAATTCTTTTTAACAAATAATTATATTGTGAAAATAGGAGATAAATAAACTAATTGTAACAATTAACTAAAATATAAGATTTTAACCCAAAAAAAATTATGTAAAACTATTTTTTAATATTGTAGAGATTAATGCTATGTAAAAGATCCATATGATATCATGGAGGGAATGTTTGCAATCACAATCATGGAAGATATGTGGACTTCAAAGAATAACATTTTTTTGGCATGTGACACCGAGATGTTCAGCGCGGTAAATCTAGGTTGAATTTTCAAAGAAATGTTGATTGTGACACTCAATGCTCGAGATGTGAAGCGGAAGAAGGAACCATTAACTATGGTTTAGTCGAAACATGGGTGCTATCGAATATACCTTCGGCCCCATATGTGTTTCCTTCGTTATCAATATGGAGACTTTAAAAAAAAAAAAAAACACAACTTTTTTTTTTTATAATGGAAAACGGAATGAAAAGTTTTTAATGAAACTAGCACACTACATATATATTTTAAAACATGCGACAAGTGGTGGGAGGCGCAAACAACACGTAAACATCGGGTTTTTGTTCAAACATATGTGACGTATATAAACACCAATGTCGAAGTCTTTCCCTCTTCACATGGAGTTAAAAACACTGATTTGGGCAATGAATGCATGTTGTTACATGAGGAGGTAGCCATTTTGTTTCATAAAATTCATTGGATTGACCTGCGTTCGCAATCTTGTAAGCAGAGTTTTTGGGTCTAAAACTATTTTTGCTCTTGTGATTGTTGTTTTGTAAACTTTCTTCGTTCAGCTTGGTTGATCAAACTATTTAATTGGTACTAAAATGCAAATTTTTGTTTTGTAACCTATGCCCTCTGGGATTGGTTAATCAAACTATTTAATTAGTACTAAAAAGTTTGTTGACTTATCACTTATGCTTTGGAATTAATACACAAAAAAATATGGAGGAAATGAGCATTTGCAACCTTTTAAGTGTTTTTTTTCCTTCAAAAACTCAGCTAATCAAGCACTAAATCAGACACGGGATAAGATTTGTAACTTTCTTCAAAATTTCAAACTATAATTTATTATCCAAGTACAAAATGTTCGTGTATATATATATATATACAATAAAAAAATTGATTTTGGATCCATAGAATCAATAGAGGAACAAACAAAAGAACATACTGTGGTAAAATTGGAATGTGTGGTTGGTGATGAGAGTGACGTTGAAGAAGAAGAACCCAACTCTTTGCAAGGGGTTTGAATCTTTCAGTTTAAAGCTGAATCTGGTAATCTTACAGGCAAATTAGCTTTCCTGTGACCCCTTGAACCAGACCGTCTGTCTCTTCCACGCCTTCTTGGCGGCGTTGTGCTAACCGCTCTTCCACTTGAAACTTTTCTAGGCAAATCCCTGCTGATTAAGGCCGGTGGAGGCGGTGAAGGTGGCGGAGGAGAAAAATCAGGTATCGGAGGTCGTTGCCTTGCAAATCTTTCTTGTTCTGCTCGATGATATCTCTGCGTTTGAGTGTTCGATAAAACGGGTTATGATAAAGTCAGGATCTTTTTTACTATAGGCTAAGTCGACATGAAAAGAAGAAATCACCTGAACTACAAAATTGCGTCTTTCGCAGTCAAGGAACATGCTTACTGTCCAGTTTGTTTTTTCTGCAATCTTGTCTCTTACTGTTGAGAAACTGATTTGATCTCTAGAAGTGAATCGGTCCACTTCGTTGAACCAAAGACAAGTGAAGAGGTTACTGATGGGAACATGCTCTCTTAAAATGACACAGCCCTCTGGTACGTCTGCATAGCCGACCACAAAGTTGCGTATATATTAAACTTTTGAATGCCAAAAGCGGATTTTTTCGATGTAAGGGAAACAAGCATACCGCTTGTGATTGGAAGCTTTGCAACAGAATAAGGGGTTAACCCTTCATTCTTGTAGAAATCCACTTGAAAGTCGATAGAAGCGTTATCATATTTACCAGCAGCTTTATTTGCTTCGGCTTCCACGAAGACATCAAATCGTTTGTAATGTCTAGAGATTGCAAAAGTAGCATTTTTCCTCCACAAGAACCTGAAGAAAAGAGATGACAGTCAAAATGTCGCAGCCAAAAACAGAACCACCAAGCCTAAGGCGTCCTCGACTCAAACGTTACCAGGATGTTAAGCAAAACGCGCTAGCTGCTTAAGGAAATTCATCTAAACCAAAAAAAGGGTGGACCGAGCAGATTATCTTTATTGTCAACGGAACTAGTAGATTCCGGCCATAAGAATTCACTAACGTGATTATAGGAGTGTTTCATATTTGGTAAATGCAAGATGCTAAATGATCCTGGTCAACCACAATTGAAGATGGTTTCGACAGAATGCTGGGAATACTACACATACCATACAAGTACAGACATCTTGGGAAAAATGATAGACCTCTTACCTCTCAAGAATTTGATATGGATCAACGACAAGCTCAAGTTTTCCATCAATCCATAAAGAATAGCGAGCATTTGGAAACAGTCTATGGACAAGAAGCTTTGGCACCTACAAGAGAACAAGGCATCAGCATATAAATGGCATTTATATGTCTCTTTACTCCGTCTATTTTGGAATCAGTCATGTAAAGCGAGATAAATGTTGTAAACTCAAAATCCTATTTTCTTGGGTTTCTAAGAGGAATTCTATACTCTCCAGTTAGTAGTAAAAAACTTCAGGCCTGATCGAAGGCAAAAAGGCTGTTATTACACCAGTTTGGATACAATTCTTTTGGAGAAAAATTGTAATGAAAAGGGAATATTTGTAGCATGTCAATAAGTTCATGTTTCAGTTTGGACCAACTTAATGCATAGTTTTGTCCACAAACTTTCTTATTCAAAAGATAAGAGAGGTGAATTTACCTTTCCATTGCGCCTTCCATCTGAATAAGGGAGATTATGAACAACAACAACTCTCCATATCCCTACTTTCTTGTTGCCGTCAAGGCCTCGTTCTTTCTTCAAAATTGTTTCAGTTTCTTCATCAACAAACATGTAGAAGCAAACTGTTTCCTCTGAATATTTACTGATATTTTGTGGGGCTTTTACATCATCAAAAGCATCTGTAAAAAAGGGAAGAGATTCTTTATTAGAAACACACACACATTGGCAAAATTACTGGAGTGGTTGATTACATATATAAACGTATCATGTGAATCACTACCAAATACAGCTGAAGCAACAACTATCCCACGACACTGCTTCATTTCAAGAAGATCAGACTCATCAATGTCAAATCCTGTCTCTCGACCAGGTTGAGGTCCTTTGACAAACCTGATTGAAAAACCATGGATAAAATCACAAAAAGTTTACTAAGATGAGACAAAAAAAAACGAAGAAGACAAGGGAAATAAGATAGACCACAACGATACTCACCCACAATGTACGCTCATTGTTTCTTTGATGTCAAAAGAATCATTCCTATGTTTCAAAGTAGGATAACCACCAAAATCTGACCCTCCAAACTCTGTCTCTCTGTTTAGTGGTTCTTCATATATATACGTTAAGTTCTTAAGAACAGGGGAAAATGACGGGGCATTTGGCATCAAGGCAATTGCTTCTTCTACTGGAAGGTAACATACCGGGCATGCTGAAATCAAAACCAGGCAGAACAAACCAATGCTACTTACAAAACGTCTCTACAACCTTAGATCTCAGAAGTTTGTCAACATCAACACAACAACAACAAAATGGAAGGAGACCAAAAATCAAGAATTTATATCTTACGGCGTGGTCCTGTTCTCTTTCTGTCTGCTGGTGGGGGAGGTAAGGTGAAACTATTACACGGATGACCTTGAGGAAGCGTATAGCCAAGAAAATGCATAGGAGGAGAAGGAGGAGAGAACACTACAACATCTTTTCCCACAAAAGATATATTATGTATATTTGTGTTTTGCTCTTCATTTGTTGGTAACAACATGTTGGAATAATTTACTCCTGAACTGCCATTAAAATGAAGACTCGGAGGACCTTGAACTTCTTGAGAATCTTCACCTGATTACACACAAAAAAAAACCAAAACAACATTCCCAACAACTTCAAGCCCCGCACATTGTTCATAACCTTAAATATAGATTCTTAACTAAATTCTAGCTCTAAGCAGTGTTCTAAAAAACCTTCTCAAGATCGAATACGAGCACGTCTCTTTGATCACAATACTCCTCAATTCTAAGCACTGAAATTGGTGAAAACGATCTGAAGAAAGCTGTTACCTTTGCCAACGTAAAGGACACGAAGGAAGACAACGGCAGAGATTAAGAAGAGAAGCAACATGCCCACTTTCTTACGACCTGCGAATTTGAAGATCCAATGTACAATACCTTCTCTTTCCTTCTGCATCTTAGATGGTTTAGTACGAGTCGTCGTAGTACTAGTGATCTGGATAGGTAAAACGACGCCGTTGAGTCCCGTCTTCTCCAAGGAACCATAGCTACTGGATCGAACGCCCAATCCAGTCATCGTTCCACCTTTTTTTCTCTCTTCCACCTCCTAAATCACTCCATCAAAAATCTCCCAAACTCAATTTCGATGTTGTAACCACTCTCAATTTTTGCAGATCAAAGCTTAATGCCCAGAAATTGCTGAACAATAACGCTTGTTCAAGTCAAAAATCCGAATTCGATTTCTTTGCAACAATCTGATCTACAAAATTTTGAGCTCGAACAGAATCGAAATAAACAATCGAATTAAGGAATGAAACAAATCAGACACAGATCAAGAGAATTCGGAGGAAGAAGAATCTAGGGTTTGTGATTGGAAGATAGGGTTTTGATTCTTCAGAATTTTCAAAAAAAAAATCAAGGAATCTCTCACAACCAAAAACAAGGGCAAAGGTCACTCTTTCACCACCCAGAAACAAAAATACTGTCAAAATTTGACGAAGAAATTAAAATACTCTCCAAAAAATATTTATATCAAATATACATAAATCCGCGTGAACAATAAAGGCAAAAATTGATAAAATGGATCTTCTATCCAATTTTGTCTATTTCTAATTATGTTTCATGCTTTTATAATTAATCCCTAATGTAATGGGTTTAATTAATATTGTCTGTATATTAAAAAAAAAAAAAAAAAAAAGGAAAATTGTCTTTATTTGATGTTCGTTAGGGTAAAAATTAGTGTAAGTCAAGGAAAAGGAAAATCTTGGTATGATTCTAATGGGTCTATTACATAGTACAACTTTACGAAAAATTTAAGCACGTTGATTATTTTTTACAATATATATATATATATATATGTTCTGTGAAATTAGAAATAACTTATCTTGTAATAAGAAAACTATTTAATACGGTACAGATGGCGATTTCTTACTGCTAGGCGTGGAAATTTTGACAACATCTAATTAAAGTATTAGAAAAATAATAGGTTGTTATTATTGTCCAAACACTCATGTAAGCATCATTATAGAGTTTGTGACAACTAAGAAATTAAAATAAATGTATACTGGAGTATTACATTTATTTTAATCACACTACCTAGCAGCCATTCATGAATCATGTCATTATTAGTCTCATCTGTCGCACTAAATTTAGTACGTCTTCGTTTTTTTTTTTTTTTGGTTTAATACTTGGTCGCATTTTAAGTTTATAATTATTAGTTTCAATTAAAAATAAATAAATGTGAGGCTTAAATTTTTAACACATAATACAATATTAATAAAATTGAGTGATGTTATATTCTTTAAAATAATACTCTATCATTATGGCTATGTGAGCGGATATAAAAACTCGGTTTTAATGAGAGTATATTGTTATAAATTATAAAAATTATTTTTCAAAGAAAAAATTAACATTAAAATGTCTTATAATAACAAATGTCTCATATAAATTTATCCTATGAACGAACTTTTCATATCTTGAAATTTTTTGTCACCACCTCATTTATCATTTTTATCAAACAAATTCCTTTTAACATAACAAACTAAATAATAATTTAAAAACTACTCTTTTTGTTTCTTTATATATGATGTTTTAGCAAAAAATACAAAAATTGAAAGGAAAAAAAAATTTCGGACACGTCCAATCCAAAAAACACCAAAATTAAAAAAATATAGGATGTTAATCTAAAAATGATCAGATTCTCTCGATAGGTTTAGAAAGGAAATACAACTGTTTAATCCCAAGATTTGATTTAATGTAGTTGTCTTGATCTTTAGTGGTTTTTTTTTTTTGCTAAAATTTGATGCATAAAATTATAAGGTAACAAAAGTTATAAATTATTTTACACAACTGATATCTCTAGAAAGCCCATGAACTCACAAAGAGTTATAGAGAGAATATAATCAAACCATGTGATACGGAAGCCTAAGCCCAGAAAGAGTAAATTAGAGAAAAGCCTAAAACAAGGAAAGTTGTTGTCGATCTGAAACAGATTCAATCTGTCACATGCAATCAGCGATGTAGAGAGTTTAGAGGGAGAACCAGAGTTGCATGATTTCGCTTGCTCTCTAGGGGTTCTGAGATCTGAAAGCCGATATTCTATTTTTCACCAGAAGTCGCACATGCCGACATATTGTGTCGATTGGAGAGTGTCTATTTCTGTGGATTCGATCGTTTCTTTCGCGCCAAAGGTCATAGATCAGAGCTTGCCAGAGGAGAAGAAGCAAATACCGTAGCTTGTTGTTACCAGTGTAGGTTAGTAAGCAATCAAGCATGTCATCCCAGTCCGTAAATGATCTCGGTAATCCGAAGCTTCGGACAAGGTTATTCCACGCGGCTCTTGATTACAGACAAAGAAAGAACAAGTGATCTCTACTTTCCGGTGAGGCGTTGCAGAGAAGACAGTTCGGATCCACCTGGATTCCCCAACCAATCATACGGTCCTTAGTTGGGCAACGATTATGCAGAAACAACCAACAGAGGAATTAATGCTTCGGGACCCCTCGTTTAAACCAGCAAAGCTTAGCCCATGGGACAAGAGGTCGTCTTTCCCTGATAAGATGAAAGATTTGGTTTGTGTTGAAGTAATTTGAGGTGACTCCATCAACAGTCCAGGTCAAGGATTCGTCATTCTCCGAAAGAGAGGTAGTAGTAAGGCCAGTGCCGTGTCCAGCCTTTTCGGTGCCCAGTAGTAAGGCGATACTAATAAAAAAATTGTCAATTCGATAATATGTTTAAACGTAAATTTTAAATTTATATTGTATAAAATACTTTTTTATAAAGTATTATTCAATACAACTAATAAAAATACACTCAATATTATTTTAGAGTAAGCGGTTTGTTATATCAAAATCAAATAATAAATATTTCATATTAAAACACTATTTTTTAAATCTTATGTGTATCTTCTTCATTTTTGTTAATTTGAATAGATTAAATATATTGTATAGTTAAAACTTTTGTAGTTATATATAAAATTAAATGAACTAAGAAAATTATGTTATAAAACATTTTGAATAAAAGAGGTAAAGTAAACGGAAAACAATAAAAAAAAGTTAGAGCTATAACTTATAAATGGTATTTATGAAAGTCCATTAAAAAGATAAAGATGAAAAAGAATAGCTCATAAATTAGTAGAAAATTATTATTATGAAATAGATTAAATTTAAATAAGAAATTAAATAGAGTTTTTCTACTAATTAAAGCAAATAAAAACTAAAAACGGAGACCCTAAAATTATGGTATGACATGTGGAGCCTTAGGCAGCTGCTTTTTTTTTATAACCATGCGCACGGCCCTGAGTAAGGTGTATCTGCAAAGTCTCGACGTTACGGGATCTAGCAGGAGGAAGATGTCAATTCCCACGTCGCCAAACTGAAGCCACAGTTGCATTTAGGGGAATTCCCATTTGTCTCGGACCATATTGACCAATGAAAGTGATTAGGGGACCCAGCGAAGTCCAAAGATTAAACCAGAAGCTGCAACGCCTCCCATTACCAGGTAGTGTCCTAAACCACTGACTAGCAAGAGTTTTTTGTTTGAGAATCTGCGGGAAAATCCAAATGTGAGTTTATTTCTGTTTGATGACCCATAAATTGCTCTCTTTAATGATATTTTGATGAATCCAGGCGACCCAGATGGACTCGGTTCTAAGAGAAGCAACCAAAGCAGTTTAAAAGCACAAGTACAATTGTAGTCTTTGAAATTCTTAATTTCCAGACCTCCTTCATCCTTTGGTGTTGTTACTGTGTCCCAAGCGATGCGGGCAACATGTCTTCCCTCTAAGGTACTTTTCCACAAGTAAGCACTACACATTGAGTTAATAGTAGTGATATACTTGTTAGGTAGAATAAAGGAGCTGCACCCGAAAATATCATTCAGTTACGAAGATGTTGAAAAACAGAAAAAAAATAAATACGGATTAACAAAAGTCAACATGTTCAAATGCAAACATCTGCAAAATACCGCAAGGAGCCATTAGAAAGAAAAAAAAAGTATGGAGAAGAAGGAGAAATCATCGATTTCTTCAACAGAAGCTGTTCTTCTCGGAGCTCTAGCTCCAGGCGTCAATGTCCGTACACTAACTACCTTCCTTTCTCTTCGAATTCCTTGATTACTGTTTCTTTCACTTGTCTTAAAAACCCTAGCTTGATCTCGCAATTTTCTACATACAGGCTCCAACATGGAACACTTTGAGATTCGCGTTTCTTCTTCTGGGTCTCTGTCTCGCTTTCATGCTCTCCTTAGCTTTCACCAGTGGACAATCTATGTTACTTGTTCATGTTGGGCTTCTTATTGTAATCGCATCTACTCTCTTTATCCTCCTCAATTGGTATGTCAAATTTGCCACTTCTCAATTTTGATTTTGATTCTTTCTAGAACTAGTGATTTTGCCCCCTTTGTTAGATCTGATCCAAAACCTGAACTTCTTTATTCAAGGATTCATACATATTTCTCTGCATTGGTGTACTCCTGTTTCATGGTTCGGTTCTAATGAGTAAATTCTTCATGTAACAAAGGGTTCTCAGTTCTCTAGTTTTGTATATCTTTGGAAAAGATCTCATCTTTGTGTCATATAAGGTTGAATTAGTTTTAAGGAAAGAGATGAATGTTATCAGAAAAATATGGAGTCTTTTAGCATCTTCAAGAGCTTATAATGCTTTTGTTCTGAATGTCAAAGCGAAGAAATTCTACATGGATAACCGTAGTAATTCTAGAGCTAATATGTGCAACAAACCCCGACTTCTCGAAGGGATACATTTATTAGATAAAAGGTCTGCCCGGTGCTCTGAATTCGACGGATCGCATGGCCTTTGTGCTTGACTTTTCTTATTTCAAGGATTCGTACACATTTCTCTTCAAGATTCCCTAAATCTATTCTTGTTTCATGGTTCTAATGAGTAATTGTTCAGTGGAATTGAGTTATATATCATATATGTAGGGTTCTCAGTTCTCTAGTTTTGTGTATTGGAAAAGATCTCATCGTTGTGTCATTTAGGTTTCTAAGGTTCAACTGGTAGAACAAATTAAGAAAAAAGATGAATGTTATCGAAAAATATGGAGTATCTTGATGAGCTTATAATGCTTTTGTTCTGCAGGTTTCTTGCTCAGACAGGCCTAGTTCAAGTGGAGACACAAATGCAGGAGCTAAACTTGGTACCTAACGATAAAAGCAAGTGATCATGCACAGGTTATCTTTTCATTACTCAGATGCGAACACAAGTAAATAGGAGGATTGGATTTGTACAACAAGAAAATCAGGTTTCTCTTGGAAGTAGAATTTCAAGAAATCGACATTTGCTTTCTCGTTGCTCTTTTCTTGATCCTCTCTTCTCTTTCCGTGTTGTTTTCTTTCTTTGGCTTGGGGAAATAGTAAGGAAGCTTTAACAAGAACTTACCAGGATTTGGTTTGTTGAATTCTGCTACATTAGTTCCTACTTTTGGTTTCCCTTTTTCTGCTTCTGCTTCTCGGAAGCATTTCTGTAAGTCTATTTTTCCCATGTAACAGGATGATTATTATTGGAGAGTGATTGTTCTTCATATGTATCAAGGATAATCCAACTCAAATTCATTCTCAAGAAACAACAGAACTTGATGTATTTAAAAACTTTGGAAGTTTCCTTTCTTTGTTTGCTTTATGTACAACCAAACATTTTCTTGATTTGGGGTTTCATTCTCTTGGAAAATTGAGCAATCACGCATGCAGACAAGACTATTACTATAGGTTGTCAGAAATTTCCAACTGGAGAAAGTGTCTTGTAAACTCAATCACTTATCCATCTTTAGTTGTTCATATATGAAGGAGAAGGAGGTCCTCTTAACCTCTGACCATTCTCATTAAGCCATTCTTTCTCTCTCAGATATCGAAGAAATGGTCCTGGATCGTCGCTGAAGCCATAACCATTTGTTGTGGGTTGTTCAGCGTTGCAGAGCTTCTCTCCTCTAGGTTCATGGTCTTCCATGTAGAGCGGAGCGTAAAAGGTTGAGTTTTCAGAACCGATCATTGATTGATCATTTGGTGTCCCGTACCTAGCTAAGAGACTGAACTTGGACGACCCATTAGCCAAGAAGTTCCTCAAATTGTTTGGCCCCTGAGCTTGATAGGAATAGGCTGGTCCAAGATTCCGTCTTTCTCTGTACCGACGTAACCATTCAGAAGAAGATATCCCAACAACCGGGGGCTTGGAGTATGGCGTCATGAAACCGGGGGGTTCCATAGATCTTGTCTGGTCATATAAGCTCTCTGCTTTGCTAGTACTAACACCATTATAAAACCAAGAAGCGTCTTCAGACAGTAAGGGAGCAGACGGAGTAGGAGGTGAATACGACGAAGCAGGATGCTCGGTGCTGCTACTGATGGAGAGGCTGTCAAAGGATGTGACAGGACCTGTTTCATCAATAGGGGTCAACCCGTTTGATTTACTTAAACCGGATCTTCCATTCTCTTTATTCTTGTCAACCACCCAGGCGCTCAGCGATGGAGGTCTTCCTGGGATGGTAGTGCCTTCTTCTAAATGCATATGTTGCGGGTCCATGTCCTTAAGAAATTGCATGAAGCTGAAACTTTCAGAACTAGTATCCTGTGGGCTATTGTTCACAACGAGCGATGAAGTACGTCTTAGGCTTTCATCAGATGAAGTTGTGTTATCAGAGCTAAGTGGGATCGTCGAAATGCCGGGAGAACTGATTGGAGCAGATTGACACCTTACAAGCGGCTTGAGAAGAATGACTTCTTCCTCATCTGCAGGCACAGATCTTTCATTCTCACAAGGAATTATCTCAACCGTTCCTAAAGTATCACATTTTCTGTTACTTCCCTCTCCATTTCCATGAAAGAGCTCTTTTTTGCGTTGAGATTCACCTGAAGTTGTGTGGAAACGAGTCCCGTGCTCGTCAAAGAATAGCCACTTTTGAGAACCCTTCTTCTGCCTACTTGTGATCTCCATAGCAGAATTTATAATCCGCTGAAGACGAAGCTCCTTCCCTTTATCAAATCTCTCTCTTAGATCCATATGACTTGAGAAATCCAAAAGTACTTGTATAGGAGCCAGAGGAGCCAAGGATCTCAGTTCATGATCCTCCCAGAGAGCTACCAACATTTTAGCAGAGCAGTTTTCGCCTTTCACATTTAACCGGTTCAAGAAATCAACGAGTTTGTCAAAGAAGTAAGATATTGCAATCTCACTCTTTTCATCAAACCTCCATTCTCCCTCTTCTGCTTTGTGAAGCAGAAATGGTAAGTAGTCTAGAAATACAAGTAGTGCAGGTAACAGAGGGCAAGAATCCAATGGACTCGTCTTCAAACATCTTTCAACAATTCGCCCCATGACGATGAAGACCATTGTAAATGCTAAATCTGCCGGCTTAACTTCCTCTTTCGTGTTGTCTGATCCATTAAACTCAGCTAAATGGTGAAAGATGAAGATGAAAACCGTAACAAGTTGGAGGATTCTATAAGGTCCCTTTCTTGCCGAGTCCATAACTTGAGAAGACTCCAACATTGCTTCTAGATTTCTGTCATCTGCTGCAAAAGCTGCATCCAACTCTCTCATAGTTGATGCAAATGCGCAACCAAACTCATCAAAACTGAAAACAAACCAGAAATAATCAAGAGAAGAACAGTTTGGAGAAAGGGCCATCAAGAACTTAAGCTAAAAAGAAAAGAAATTGTTCTACTCATGATCCAAACTGACCTGGATTTAAGGAAAAAGAAGCTAGTTGTTCGAACAACCAGTGGCCACAAATCAACTCCAGATGGTAATTCTCTTTTCGCGTTTGAGAAATCGTGGTCCTCTCTGTCATTTTTCACAGTGACAGTTCTCACTGATGGGTTTAAGAAGTTGAAATGTGCATTAGTAGACAGAGACTGCAGAGGAGAAGACCTGTTCTGCAGTAAGGAAACCAAGCATTTTGAGCAATGTAAGGCAAAACACAATCCAATTGCATATAAAGAAGTATCGCCGAGTCAAATCACCTTCTCAAACAACAAAAGAAGATTGTTCAAAGCACCAGGAAAAGGTTCTTTCACAGCTAAGCTTCTTACACAGTGATACAGAGCCAAGAATTCATCACCAACATACGTCGCCAGTAAAGCTAGCTACACAAATGTAAGAAGAAAACCACTCAGAAAACAGCAAAACTAAAAACAGTAATAGTAATGGAACAAGAATCAATTACCTGGTTATGAGGATTTCCACTATCAGGCCAAGATTTTGCAGCTTCAAGATAGTAAGTAGCTGCAGTTGACCAATTAGGATGTTCATGTGTTTTCAAGTACTGTTCTTTATACCTTTCAAGATCTCCAAGACAAATATAGAAACGATGGCATAAGAATCTGCTTTTCTGTGAACTGCTTTCTCCAGATTCCTTGTAATAATATCCTCTGACTTTCGATATCAGATTCTTGTAAAACTCTGTTGCTTTTACAAGAAACAACTTGAATGCTTTCACATGATTGCTTGTCTTGATATGATCATCTGTTTTGACGACGCCTTTGCGAAACTCATCGATGTGTTTATAGTGAAGTTTCCAGAGACAGAACTCAACTTCTTGAAGCTCTTCTTGTTTGAGATTGCTTTTAAAGATTTGCTCGTAGGTAAAACCTGATTTCTTGTATAATTCTGAAACATGAGGATGCAATATACCTTTTGAATGGATTAATGTCCATAGCTGTTTCTCAATGTTGTTTACCTGAGAGAAAGCAAAAAAAAAACATCATTAATACATATGTCAACACTTAAAAGATTCTTAAAGCAAAAGCAACAGAGCTTGGCTGTGTTTTACTTTACCTCTACAAGAAAATTAGGGTTCTGTTTCTGATTAGCTGAATCGCCATTACTCTTAGGTAAAGCTTCCATCTTCTTTGGAATCAGACAAGTATCTCAAAGAGTGTTCGAAATTTTGTAACAGAGCACAAAAGGAATCTTTGAGAACTCACAAAGATTAAGAATTTGTTCATCAACAGTAAGGTGAAAGCTCAAAGTCACAAGCTTTAGGTGAAACTAATGAAAACCCAGAAGCTGAAATCTCTAGAAAAGCATCAAGAAGAGAACACACAAGAGATATCACAATCACAAAAGCAGAGTAAGAGAGGAGAAGAAGAAAATCGGTGAAGAGAGAGAGAGTGTTTGTTTTAGATGGAAAACGAAAAGACAAAGAAGAAAGAAGAGACTTTACCAGAAGAAACTTTGACGTACGGAAGTTGGGAAGAGGGCAAGTAAAGAGCAGAACAAGCCAAGAGAAGTGTATTCACATGGAAGAGAGAGAGAGAGAGAGGATTTGGAAGACAGATTGTGAAACAGACAAAGTAGAAAGGTAGCTGATGATGATGGTGATGAATTTATGATGATGATCATGATGGAGATGCATAGGTGGATGTATATCTAATCCATAATATCATCTCTTCTTCTTAGTGCCCAACAATTTTGATTTTCTTTCTCTTTCAAATATTTATTTTTGGTAATTTCTTCTTAACCTTTTCTACAATGATTTAACCATGTTTTAATTAATTCTCTTAGTGCTCAAATTATTTGATTTAGCAGATGGAACTAAAAAGTTACCCCCACTTGTAAAATATTCCTTGACGTTTAAGCCAAACCTTCCTTTATTGTTCTATTAACCTTTGTGAATCACTTTATATATATTATTTTTTTCCTTAAAAACTCTTATTGCATCACTATGTTGAAAGATTGTTGTGAATTGGTCAAATTCTCTTACAAAAAATAAAAATTGTTAGGCTAGATTTTGGATGTATCATTATAACTGGGAAAATTTACCAAAAATATGTTCTAAATAGTCAAATTTCTATGTTTATTACGAAAATAACGTATGGTAAAATTGTAAATAAGTTGTTCTATTTATCACATGCTTAAAATATATATATATATATATCGCAGTGTTTTAACAAGTATATAGATAAAAATTTAAAATATGCAATAGACCGAAACAAACCTTCATTGAATAGACATTCGCTCGAATTCATGTATTTGTGATTTGTGTATATGATGGCCCATATATATAAGTATTATAGATTAGTCGATTGTGTAACATTCATGTGCATTCTGGTCAGATTTCCACGACCCGATTGTTTTTTTTTTTGTTATTGCTATACTTGATTATGATAATATAAACTTTAGAGATTAAACGATGATCAAAACTTTTGGGGTTTTTTTTCCCACGAAATCTTCACCTAGATCTTGATTTTATATTCGACAAGTTTGATTAGAAGTAGATATTCCACAAATCACAGGTCAGCTACAATATTTGTCACTTAACATCACCTCTAAAACGACTTGTCTTTTTGGTTATAATTTATAAATGGACCCCTTCGATTTAAAAACAAAGACAAACTATGCACGTAATTGAATGGAAATTTACCAACACAACTCTATTCATATTATTTTATTTAAAACAAATAAAGTGGGGAAATATCTTTGATGATTGATGTCGATATATACACCTACGTTATTTTTTCTATTGACTTGTTTGCATATAAAAAGGGTATAATTGTTGGGAATTATATTCAAAAGCATCCAATGATGGTGTCTACGTAGAAACTACGAAGTAAGCCTTGAAAACTATCAGCGAGAAATTTGGAAACTTCCCCATTTCTTCATCTTCGTAATTCTGTTACTGTATATGTATGTAATTTGATTTATTTTGTTTTCAATATATTATTTTTAGAGACAGAGTTGACAAAAAAAAATATCTTGTAAATGCGGACATACCGAATTCAGCCAAAACTATTGAATCCCATCATCAAGCTCATCTTTACACGAATGACTTTATATCATTCAAGATCAGGTCGCACTATACAAGTCTAGAACAAGTGGCACGAGACCATACGTTTACACGAGTTGGGAACTCCATCTGCCTTAATATTTTGGTAGGTGCATGCATGTTTGTTTTGCATTGTATAACGAACCTAGTAATTTTTTAAAAAGGTTATTTAGGTAAATAGAAGAAAAGAAACAGAAAAAATTGGAAAATAAGAAAAGATTCGGTTTTATGGGTAAATAATAAAATTCTGTTGACAAAAATGTTTCAGATGTTAGACCTAAAACATTTTAGATTTGTCGTCGGGTTGCATGAGCAATGTTGGTGATAAAGAATACCCTTTGTTGAAAATTAACAATAATTTTTGTTTTAGAGATTTTAATTTCTGCAAATTTGGATATTTAGTTTTTTTGTGCCTCGAATTCAAATTTCTTTTGATAAGGAGAATTATTCTTTAAATCGGAATATCCAAACACTGTCTTCGGATACTCAAGAAATTATGAGCCAAATGTTTGGAACTTCCACGGTTTATCAATAAAAAAGGATATATGTAGGAATAAGAGTTAAAAACCCTATTTCAAACGTGTTTTGTGTCTTTTTTTTTAAGGGTTTTCATTAATAAAATGTTGAAAAATCATACAAATAGAAATAATTATAAATAAAATACCTTGACCGGTTTTAACCGATTTAAATCCAAGTGGAGAACGGACCAAAAGTTTGACCTAAATGACAAGAAAATCAGATCTAAAAGCCATAAAGAGTTATTGCCACCGCTAAGCCTCATTAGGCAAAACACCTTCAACCAACCCTTTCTGATTTGAAACCTTGTACTTGATAACGACACTAGAAAGCTTACAAGATGTCAGACATCAAAAATGTTAAGTGGAGAAAAGATATACCCACACCTCTTCATCCGCGAAACTCGATCGGAGCGAATGGTCCTAGCAATCACAGGAAAGTCGGAGGCGGCTCAGAGAGGACTATCGCTGAAACTTATAAGGATCTTGCCGGATAAACCACCATCAGAGCGAATGTTCTTCATTTTCTAGTTTGTTCAAGGAAGAGGTTATTTTGAAAAAGTTTTAGGATCATTTTTCAAAGGCTAATGAATTTTCTTTTAAAGAATTCCAAAGTTTGTTGGTTGAAAAACATAAATTTAACTAAACCTCTTTTCACTAGATTATTGTAGCAAATATATAAGATTAGGGTAATTTCCGTAGAGTAGTTATATTAAGGATCACATATCCTTAGATTACAACAAAGTATCTATATACATCGGTATTTACGTTAATCTATATTCTAACACACAAAACCTAAAATATCAAAAAATATAACTAAACTTTAAGTGCTTAGAAAAAACAATTGTTTTTCTCTGTTGAGAAAAAAGTTTGTTTGATTGGTAACATAATTTGTATAGCTTACAATCAGGTTACAATTTGTAAAGTTTTAAATGGTACCAATCATAAAAACGATACTAATTTTTTTATCAAAACCGTTGAATTTAGTTTTATTTGTACAATTTTTGGTCTTTTTTTTACAACTATTTTTTACAGATTTATATTATGATATAACCGCTTATCACACCAGCTTACAGCTCAAAGCCTTGTACCGTTTTAAGTTACTAATGAGACCCTTAATATTTTCTATAGTCTACCGTGTTTAGTAAAAAAAAAATTTTGAAAAAGATCGTGTTTAGTAAATTGATTGAGACGATAAGTACGAGAGTATAATAGTATATTTGGTACTGACTTTACTACTTAATTATAAAATAGTTAAGTATAATAGTGTTCTTAATGATAATAGACATCTTAACCATTAAACACGGACAACGAACCGTTGTAGTAGTTGTTTGATACGTGATTTGACACAATTCTCTTTATTTTCCTATTATTGTCATTAAAATATATTTATAAAATATAATTGACTGACATGTAAACTGTACAGGAGGGGCTGCTTGGGTTCTTAGAGATGAACTTGGTTGTGTCAGGATACATAGTAGGAAAAGCTTCCGTGAGATGGACAGTGAGTTGGATGCTAAGCTTCACAGTTTCCTATGGTCTATTGAAAGTATGGCAGCCTATGATTCACAAAGATAATTTTTGCTTCGGATGCAGTGGATCTCTTAGGTGCGGTGATCAGACCTCCAGCTTGGTCGTCCTATAGGTATTACTCTTCTAAGGAAACAAGGGCATTACCGGAGATTCAACTGTGGGATTTGTGCTTAGAAGAGCATTCCTCGAATTAAGGTGCCGGTAGAATAGCTAGAAGCGTAACACTTGAGGATCGACGACAATCATATGTTGCAAGGAGTCATCTGGTTTGGCTCAAGGAATTGTTTGATTTTGAATAGAGGCTTACAACCTCAACTCAAAGCAATTGATGCCCGTTCTTTTTGGAGTATGATTGTGTTTCAATGCTTTGCTTTTGTTCGCAGAGATCCTTAGGTGATATCCCTTAAACTTGGCCTTGGCCACATATTTTTTGGTGGAATGATATAATTATTCTATGGTATATATAAAATCGCTATTTAGATGAAAAAAAAGAAAGACATGTAAACTGTATTTCTCGTGTTTGTCAAGGCCACTCGTAGCTGTTCATGGCAGTTTATTGTGTAGGTAGCCCAGCCCATACGCAAACCAAATTATGTTGTATTTCCATAATGAAAATTAAGAAAATAGGCCAAAACAAAATTAAAATTAAATTATATTTGAGATTTTAATATTTGAGATATACACTATGATTGACTTTATTATTTTTAAGTTGTAATTATCTATAAAAAAATCACCGTCATTTCTGCTTTGAAAAATTCTTGGATTCACCTCTAAAAGTGAATCTCTCTTATTCATCCTTTATTAATTAGTCAATCAAAATTTGTCATGTAATCTAATTAAACAATTAACATTGTCTAAATAAAACAATTAGATCGTGACCAAAAAAAATTATATTAAATTATTAAAAATAATTATATTAAAATGTGTATTTTACATAAATTACTAATTGTTGTATATATGTCTAATTTTTATGCTCCCATCTTAGGATTTATGCTCCCATATTAGAGTTTATTACCCCTTTCAAATCTACTAAATTATTCAGATCAAGTGTTTTAAATCATTTAATATTTTATGTTCATCTGTGAAGATTTATGCTGACATCTTAAGGTTTAGTATTTCTTTAAATCCACTAAATTAGTCAAATAGAGTATTTTAAATCATACAATATTGTACGTTAATTTGTGAGGTTTTAAACTCTCATACTAGGGTTTAGTATCCCTTCAAATCTATAAGTTTAGTCAAATCGAATGCTTGAAATCACATAATATTTACGTTCGTTTGTGAGAGTTTATGCTCACATATGTGTTTAATAACTAATACTTCTAAGTTTTAAAAAAAATTAATAATAAAACAAATATATTAAAATATTTTATGAACCCACTCTTTATTTTGATTAAAAATATAAAAAGTATACATATATACAACTATTCGTAATTTATATAAAACACAAATTTGAATTTAATTATTTGTAATTATTTAATCTAATTATTTTATTTATATAATATTAATTGTTTAATTAGATTACTTGGCAAATATTGGTTAATCAAAAGGGGTGAATAAGAGAGGTGAAGCCCAGAATTGTTCTTCTGCTTTCCCTCTCTCCGACCAAAGCAATCACCGATGGAGTTTGGCTTTCACTTCGACCAACACAATTTCCGGCTTGAAGAGTTAGACGAAGATCTTGAAAGATTTGGAAATATGGTCTTGTTGGATGCTTTTTAGGTTGTCTGAAAAAATCTATATTGATGCTTTCTTTGTGTCTAGGTTTCTTCGATTTTGTTTATTTACCTTGTTTCGTGTCTGGCTTTCTTTGCTTGGTCTGATTCATTGATCTTTTAGGTTTTGTTTGCTTACCTCTTTTTCGAAGAAAGTGATAATAAGAAATTGTCGCCCTAGTCTTACTTCAATCTAGTTACAATGGATGCAATTTGGTAGCTGACTATTTTCGTCTGATTCTTTAGAAATATCTCGTTCTCCTTTTTGTTTTGGGATTCCTTGTGTTATCTCAAAGATATGATGAAACGGCATAGTGTGTGTTTGACATTATAATTGATCATATGCTTTGATCCGATCTCGTGTTTTAATAACAAGCTCTTGTAAGCTTGGTTGCCCGAGAGAGTGAAGAATGGATTTTACATTTTGGTATTTAAATGAACACCAGGTGGAATATCAAATTCACAAGTGCTTATTAATTAATTTGTAGCAATGCTCTTATGTGGTTTACAGACTTCTGAAATAAAGATGTATAATTATTGGCATGTTCTTCTCCAAGCCGCAACGGCTGAAACAATGCAAAATGAGTTTAATGACGGTGGTGGCAGAGATAAAGTTATGGGGCAGCGACTGTTATAGTGATCGCATTGCACGTGTTAGCTGTCGCCGAATTTTGCAGCGGCTATAAAAGACGCCACAGACAACATCGGCGTCCACTTTTATCCCCATCAACGAGTCTTTTACTTCGTCGCAGCCGCTGCAGCTTGCACAATATATCTCTATTGATGTAAAACGATGATTGACAGAGTCACTTATCTGAACGTTTTTGACACGAATGTAAATGAGACAATGAACTTGACCAAAAATGAATGAAAATCACTTTCTTGTTTCGTTTGATGGTTGTTGTGTGCTTACTCCCAATCTGAAGTGTTTCAAAACCTCCGCCTTAGTTATTGTTTCATTAAGCTCTTGTCTCATCTCTCTGTTTTTTCAATAGCTCTTATCTCATTTGAAAAGCTAAGTGTAACAGGGCAGAGAAGATTATACACCAGGATGGGGTTAAAGCTTGAGCAATAGTGTACATGTCAAAGTAAAAACCATAAAATAATTCAAAAGTATGTGTGAAAAGGAGCATTGAGAGTGCATAAATGTATAGACTACTTATCAAAATTGCTTGCTGCAATAATTAGTACATAGTGCACTAGGATTTTATCGGTGTTTACGGACCAAATCAAATCTCACTTAAGTATATACTTTTACACAATTGTCTTGTATACAATTTTATCAAATGCAAAAGCAAAAGTAGACAAACAAACGACTAATACAAGTAACAATAAAAGTTATAGTGAGCTTAGATCGGAGAGAGTGGAGAGTAGAGGACGAAGGAAGTAGTGTTCTTTCGTTGTAGTCGCAACGATAATAGAGACGGTGGCGATGAAGTGAAAACGATGAATTCTATCGATAATTTTTTTCGTTAATTACAATAATGGCATAATAGATATTTCATCTATTGTTTGGCTTATTTTTTTAATTTAAAAAGATTTGGTGTATTCTTTTAATTTGTCTAAAAAGATGGCCGATTTCCTTAATTCTCACTTCCATAATTATTAACATTAATATAATTTTGTTTAATATATGATGAGATTTTTTTAATCGTCTAGATTTATTATTATTTTATTACAAATTATGAGAAGTGTTATATTGATTATTTTACAATAGACAAATCTTTCGTCTTGATCCACGCCAGACGATTCCATCTTGCCACATCCTGAAGATTTTATGTAAGTTTGTCTCCATTAATCTGCATCAATGATAATAAATCGCATTTTTTTGGATTCGAACCCCACATCTCCTGGTGTAGAAGTATTAATGAACTTTTGATCAAACCACTGGACTAAGGGGCTTCCACATATATGGTGAGATTATAAATGGCTTTATTTGAAATGATGTTTCAACTATCAATAAATTATTAACCATAATATTAAACTATTTAATCTGAAAGGAAAAAAAATGTCTAAAATATTTCAAACTATGTTTTTTTATAGTTATAAAACTTTTGCAATTAATTTTTTTGCAAAACATAACATTTTGAATTAAAAATCCACATATATTCAATAAACCATAGAAATCTCAAATGTTTTAGAAATACGCCAGAAATATAATAATCGCTTTTTTATTGGGTCACATAAAATATAATAATCTATATCTCAAGACTTATTAACTTTAGTTTCAAGAAAAAAAAAAGACTTATTAACTTTCTTGTCAGTAGACTTATCCAGAAACATAAGTGAAATCTTTTTTCTTTTTTTTTGCTATGAATAAGTGAAATCTTACTTACCAAAAAAATGGTGAAATTTTGCTTTTGAGCCGATTGCGATACTTCCTAGTATATTTATAAAAGTGTATTAACTTTTTCACCCTAATATGTGTTTCGAAGGATTAGTTGCCTGCCCATGGATCTTAGTCTAGTCTCGTCCTGTCGGCTTGTATGAGCCACCAAACTTTTTGGAGAGTAATATTTGGGCGTTTTTTTTCCTATGTTGCCGTTAGCACCATGGTTTATGTTGTCGCACCTTTTTTCTTGGGATTAGGTGAAAGGTTCGGGCCCAAGAGTTGAAGTACATATCTTTTCGTATTTTTAATTCAATTTATGCAATTATTCTTTATGTTGCTTTTATGTACTCCCTCTATATCATTTTAAATGATTTTTTAGGTGGTGGCACAGTAATTAATAAAATTTATATAATACCTATTTTAACCTCATTTTTATTGTTAACTCACTAGAAATAATGATTCGGTGGATCTTTAATTAGTCAAACACAACTTATTTAAGCATCGTCGATTTACCAATCCATTTAATTAGTCAAACATTCCTGATTTTTTTAAGTAGTCAAACATTGTTGATCCCAAATTCAATTATTGTTAACATTAAATATATCACAGTTCCAATGACGATAACTACAAATAAAACATCAAATAAATTTTGAAATTGTTTAAAAACATAAAAATGGAGCCAAATCTACGAAACTAAAATTTCCAACCTAAATTTTCAAAAAATTTGTGTTGGAGCCAAATTAAAATTGATGATGCTTATATAATATCTGTAAACTAACAAATGAATCATAATTTCTAGTCATGAATCTTAATTTCGATCTGAATTTTCCACCACTAAATGACGAAACAGAGTTCTTGTTTGATTTAAACCAAACTCCAACAAACGATGGAAGTTTCACTAATGAAGATGATGGTTTTCCATTGGATAATAATCCAACTGACTCCAACGAATATACTGATATAAATCCAGGTTTTCCTTTGTTGTTTTATGGATTAAATATGAATATCTATTAATATTTTATAATTTGTTTTTTCTGTTTGATTTGTTTAGAATTGTTATCTTTGTCAACGAATCTTATTGTTGTTTTCTTTTTATTTCTTTGGTTTTCATGTTTATAATAGCTTTGAGTACGTCAACAAAACTCCTATATTGCTTTTTTTTCTTTCTGATGTTTTCATGTGCCATTGTTTCTTTTAGATGCTCACTTTTGTTATCATTATTGTATTTTGCAAAAACAGATCAGGTTGAACTCTCACATGGCCAAAAAAACCTCTCAAATAAGAAGAGATGGATGATATACAATGCTTTACAAGAGAGGCAATAATGGAACACTACAAAAGACTACAACACAAGATGTTGCTGATTTGTTTTCGGTGTCTGTTCAGCAAGTACAACGAATTTGGCGACGAGCGAAAGAAACAGCATCTAGTGGTGGAGAAGTCAATGTATCCCACAAAAGATCGGGGAATATTGGTCGCAAGAAAATCCCACTTGAGTTGAATCAAGTTGTTCTCACTCCATTTCACAAGAGAACGACATTTCAAACTTTTGCATCGGCCTTAAAGATGAGTCATTCAACGTTACATAGACGTGTCAAAGAAGGTACGATTAGACGCCACTCTAATGCTATCAAACCAAGATTAAACGATGATAATATCAAAGGTAGGCTGCGGTTTTGTTTTTCCATGTTGGAAAAAGATACTTTGGATCATGAACCAAAATTTGTTAATATGTACAATATTGTGCATATTGATGAAAAATAGTTTTACATGACGAAGAAAACGGAGAATTATTATCTACTTCCCGCTGAAGAAGAGTCTTATCGTACGTGCAAAAGTAAAAACTATATTGGAAAAGTGATGTTTTTGGCTGCGATGGCACGACCAAGATTCGACGAGGAAGGAAATGAGAATTTTTTTTTTTGAATATAATGTTAAATTGATTCAAATCCAAAAAGCGTTTTTATAAAGGTTTTCACCTAGCGTTTTTCCAACATATGATTTTACGTTACACCTTATCTAGTGCCAAACCATCGTATGAGACCCTCTTCATATTTCGTGTTTCCTGTTGCCCGAATGGAACACACCCGGTTTCTTACGCTTTTGTCAATATTTTTGATAATCTGAGAGGTCGGATTTGTTGTTGATCCATGCCTCCTACAATTTCTTTCCTTCCAAATGTGATAAACCGTCGACTGAAAAAGATACCTTAGAAGGAATAACATGATTTTCGAGAGTTTGGAATTGGTAATAAACGCAATGACTTGGTTCCATCTTGTTGCGAAACTTGTATCCATGATAGACCGTGCAATATTCCGCCAAATCTCTGACGAAAACCTACACTAAAAAAATAGGTGATTGCGTGATTCTTCTGTATTTCTGCATAGGACGCATTGCGTCTGTTGTCCACGACCCCAGCAATTCATTCTATCTCCCGTGCTCAACCGATCCTGGTTCGCCAACCACACAAGGAAAGCGTACTTCGGAGTTGCATTTTGAACCATACACTTCCATACCATATCGTTTCTGGCCGAGGAGATCGATTGCGTTCCAAGTACCTTTGGTGGAGAAGACCGTTTTGAATTTATCTTGTTTAGCTCGCCAAAGTACGATATCCTCCTCCATTGTGCTCGGTTGTTGTTGTAGTTGTGATATCTCATTTTCTATCTCATTTAGACGGTCCACTCTATGCCTCATGGTTCGTCGTGAGCTCTTTAAGACTGAGCCTACCGTAGCCATTAGGTTGATTCCCATATCCGTTGTTCCTCTCGGCCCTGTGATGTCGTATAAACGTCCCAAGGTGCTCTAATGATCAAACCAGAACGACGTGTTCTCACCATTCCGTATTTTAGTTCTGTGGAAAGATGTTGCCTTCTCCCTGAATTTAATCAACTTCCTCCACATCCATGAGCCCCCTTTAGTGTCCTCTTTGATTGACCAGAAATTTTCTGTTTTAATAAGCATCCTTTGTACCCATTGTACCCACAACGAGTGATGAGATGAGACAATTCTCCATATTAACTTTAGACAACAAACCTGGTTCGCATCTTTAAGAGATTGTATTCCCAATCCTCCTTCCTTCTTCAGTTGACATATTTCATTCCAAGACACATTTGCTTTTCTTGTGTTTAACTCGGGTCCAGACCACAAAAAACCTGCACATAATCTCTCAATCTCTTTGAGGCACCCATTTGGTAGTCGAAATGCTGCAATCCAAAAGTTGACGATGCTTGTGATGACTGATTTTATTAGTGCCAACCGGCCTGCGTAGGAGAGGAATCTTGTGGTCCACGATCCGATGCGGTTTTGGATTGTTTCCAGTAGTGTTGTACAATCCATCAATGTCATTCTCTTTGTCATCAGAGGAAGTCCCAAATACCTCACCTGAAGCTTACCCATCTCGAATGGAAACCGAGCAACAATTTCCTCTTGGATTTGATTTGAGACCCGTGCAAGGTATAGAGTGGACTTTTCCACATTGATTCGAAGGCCTGATTTTCCTGCAAAATCCTCAAAGATATTCATCATCCTTTCCACTGATCTCTTTCGGCCATCCATAAAAATCATTATATCATCGGAAATGAGATTTTTTCAGGAAAAATAGGAGTTTTTCCTTTTGTTACGATGCAACCGGCTAAAAGACGAAGTAAACATAGAGATGCTGGAACTATAGAGATGAAAGCATCAACTTCCGTGAGAAGAGATGATATAAGAGCATGTTTGATTGAGAAAGTCATTCCAATAATTCATGAAAGATGGCCGATTGAAGATCGGAGAAAGACTATTTTCATTCAACAAAACAACGCAAGGACACATGTCGAGTGCGGTGACAAAGAGTTTCAAGAAGCTGCTTGTAAAAACAGTTTTGATATTCTTTTGATGTGCCAACCACCAAATTCACTGGATCTAAATATTTTGGATTTTGGATTTTTCAACGCCATCCAATCCTTGCAACACAAGACATGTCCCAAAACCGTAGAAGATCTTGTTCATGCCGTGGAAGAGTCATTTGATCAATATCCAACTACAAAGGTAAATCGCATTTTTTTGACCCTTCAATCATGCATGAAAGAAATCATGAAAATTGGAGGATCGAATAAATATAAAATACCTCATATGAGAAAAGATGCACTTGAGAGAGAAGGACGTCTTCCCCTTCAAGTAACTTGTGATTCTTCATTAGTCCAAAGCGTGAAGAACACATTGGCATCGTTGGGTTGAAATGATTTGTGTTTTTCTCTTTTTCTTCTGTTGGTTTTTTAAGTTTTTATTTGTTGTGTTTTTATTTTATTTCAACTTTCTAGTACTCGTTAAATGTTATGGTAATTTCATTGTTAACTTGTTTTATAATGATACCAAACCATGAAAAATGACGACACTGATATGAAATACAAAGAACAAAAAGATTAGAAAATGTGAAAATTATATATTCCACATATTTATTACGAAAATCATTTGCAACATAGTAGTATGAATTCATATCATGATTTTATATGAATTCAGAAACTTTGTGGCCAATAAAGCTTGTACATTTCCAGTATGAAATCTTCAATCCCTCTGTCGGGATGCAATTCCCCGACATCATAGAAAAAAGGATTGTTCAAGTCGAAATCGCGGTCGACACGATAATAAATCTTGTACACCGGCATTTCTTCTTCGCTTTTCTTTTCGCTTTTCTTTTCTTCCATTTTAGTTTTGTAAGTTGAAAGAGTGAAAAAATTATTGGATTATATAACGAATCTCATAAAACTTCATTAAATTTTGATATTAAATGGCCACTGACTTGGAACAATAATCTCGTCAAAGTAGTACTCCTAGTAGAAGGGTAGAAACGTGAAACAATGTTAATTTTTGCTTAGGAAAATGGAAAAATCATTTAAATTGATACAAAAAAACTGCCTAAAACATCATTTAAAATAATACAGAGGGAGTATTATTTTATCATATTGTAACTTCTCACCTATTTATAATGTATTTTTTCAAAAAGAAATGTTTATCAACCGGTATTAAAAAATTGAGTACTAATATTTTCAAAAATCATTGGTTTCCAACTCAAAATTAATTAACAATAAATAAACATGTTTATAAAACTTATATACTACTTCACAAATCTCTCAATTTTTTATGTGCAACAATTATATATCTAATACATTCCTTGACGCAATGTGCTAATTTGCATAATTGAGGTATTCAGTGACACACAATGTGTCTGTTGTGGAGTGGAAAATACAGTCAACCATGCCTTTTTTGAATCGTTAACCGAATGATTTAAAATCGAACCGACAATCACTAGTGTCGTCGATACCCCTCTAGGTGTCGATCGACATCCTCCAAAATCATACCAAAATTCTAATTTTTGGTTCACCGGCTTTACACTTCTGGCATTGGATGGTTTGCTTTTCAGGATGAGGACAATGGGAGTCTGATGGGTGCACAAAATACGAGACGAAGTTAATCCTCTTTACATTCAGAAGTAGAAGCCCTCATGTGGGCGATGCAGTTTTTACTACAGCAACAGAAGACGGAGGTAGCTTTCGCAACAGACTATTCTGAATTGGTGAAGATGATGTCTACACCGATGGAGTGGCCGGCGTTTGACGTATATCTCGAAGAAATCCAAAAGCTCAAGGAGAAGTTTCACTACTTTTCATTATCGCTAATCTCATGCACACTTAATTCCTGGCCAGACAGGTTAGCGAATTGTGCACGTATAGTCAATTATAATGTTTTTTTAACTCTTCATCGCCTTAGTGATAGTTAAAATTTAGAATGATGTTGACAAAAAAAAATAATAATAATTCATTCTTTCACACACAAAACCATACATTTGCAACGTGAAGTTTGTAGGAAAAGAAATTTGATATCTACGGCTCTACAACTGAGAAATTTGAACCACATATATGCTCTTATATCATTTTAGGACTTATAGTTTTCCAACTCAAAACTAATGAGTTGAGAAGCCTTTAAACTTATGTACTTTTTTTTTGTCGACAAACTTATGTACTTATTTTTCTTTTAAAATCAACTTATGATATAAGTCAAATCACACATTCTAATAAGAATAAAAAGTAGGGAAAATTATGAGGAATGCAATAATGGGTTCCAAAATTTTTCCAAAATGCCATAATTTGAAATTCCTTTCCAAAAATACCACAAATCTACTGTTCATGCATGGAAAAATACAGTTTTACCTTTAGCTATGACTTATGTTGTAGTTAGTGTTTTAATAAACCATCATTTAATTATTGTCCACTGCCACTTAGTATTTCGTCTACCACCATCGACCTCCGTCTCCGTTCACCGGCTACCACTGTCTCATTTGTTGTCCACCACCGTCTCTGTCCACTACAACAGTCTATGTAGTCGTTTCTATCCACCATCCAACCACCGTAACTGTCTCTGTATCCGTTTCCGTCTAGCATCCAACCACCGTAACTGTCTTGTATCCGTTTCTGTCCATCGTCTCTGTCTCCATTTTTGTCCACCATCCACCACCATCTCTGTTTTCGTCACCATCTTTGTTTTCGTCACCATCTCCATTTGCGTCTCTGTTTTATATTTTTATTTTCGTCCACTATCATCCACTACCTTCTTTGCAATCATTAATGTGTGTGTGAGAGAGAGAGAGAGGTTATGGTGGAAAAAGAGAGAGATTGTGGTAGAGAGAGATTGTGGTAGAGAGAGAGACGGTGGTTGTGGTGGAGAGAGAAAGAAAAATGGAGAGAGGAAAAGAGAAAGCATTGGAGAAAAGAGAAAAAGAGAAAAAGAGAAAAAGAGAAAAAGAGAAAAAGAGTCTATAGAGGGTATTTTCGTCATCTCATGTATGTCTTTTGGCATTTTTAAAAAGAAAAATGTCATTGTGACATTTCTAGAGAGTTTTGGTAGAAATTATGGCATTTCTCATAATTTTCTCTAAAAAGTATTTGTTGGCGGTCCCCTCCCTATGTCAAAATTTGAAATCTCGGATTTTCGTTTCTTAACGTACATTCTCATATATAATATAATAGTACTACTCGTTTCTCTTCAGGATTGTTGAATTTTGTATTCAAAAGTAATCTTTAGTTTGTATGCCTTTGATAAAACTTTTGGATAAGTTTTGGTATACGTTTGAAACCCGCTAATATCTGAAATATGTTTGGGTTCGGGTTCAAATATTTTCAGGTTTCTTCAGATTTAGTTTGATTTAGTTATTTTTACTCGAATTATCCGAGAATACTCGGAAAAATAACAAAAACAAAATTGAAAAAAATAAATAATATTCATATACCAGAATATATCCACAATACCCAAATTGACCCACAATTTTACCCGAATATATCCACAATAATCAAATTGTTCGAAAAGAAGAAAAAAACCATAAAAATTACATAAACTACATGAACATACTGACCTTAAATCTAAATATCTTTAGGTTAATTTATGTTTCAAGTACTTCGGATACTCGTTCGCTCGATTTGGTTCTAGGTTCGATTCGGGTTTTTTGGTATTAGGTTTGAGGACCCATTCGAATAATTTTAGAGAATCAGTTCGGAGTTGATTCGGGTAATTTGGATCGAAATTGGGTCGGATTTGGTTAAGTTTCTTAGTTCCGGGTTTTTTGCCAAGCCGTAGTCACGATAAAAGAATATAACTTTTGTTGAACACTATGTTTTAGTGGGTTAAATGAATTGATTCAATGGTAAAAACATTGAAATTGAATCAGTCAATAATATAAGGCAACGATCTAAAAGAATCTGAAATATATGCTAATCATTAAATTCTCATGAAAATCGAATTATTTAGATCATTGATTATTCATGAGATTAATAGAAATATTGAAAATCTCTCTCTAAGACGTGTACATGCACGAGGAGCTGAAAAAAAAATTATGCAGCAGGAGTTTTGCATTTACAGATCACAACATCCAAAATAATACTAGTTTCTATATGTGATCCGTACATCATCTAGAAAAACCAAGATCCTATATAGATCCACGACTGAATACTACTCATTCTTAAGCAATCTAAAATTGGTTGTTTTCAAAAAAAAAAAAATATATATATATATATATCTAAAATTGGTTACAAAACAGATCATAAACGTTTACATGCTAATTTAAGCATTTTTATTAATATTTTTTACCAAAAAAGAACAAAAAGTTAGTAAGCCGATCAAGGAGGAGGACCAAATATAACCTAGTAAATTTAGAACTAACCACCAAGCGGGAAAAAAGGACAGGAGGTAGACCTACAAAAAAGGTTAAAACCTCAATTTCAAAATAACAGAATTAACGACCACAAAATAATAAAAAGCAAAAATTGCATTCTATCTGGCTTCACCCTTTTTTTATCCTCGACAAAACCAATCCCTCATTTGTTCTTCTGCACAATCTCATACTTCTATTTCTCCCTCTCCTTTCACAAGGAAAGGGCGTAGAAGAAACCAAAAACTTTAAAACAAAAGAGTACAATAACTCCTATCTATTCTACCATTCAATATAAAGTACAACAACAAAAAAAACCAAAAACAAAAATGAGTGTCAAATTGTTATTCATCTTTGGCCTCTTGATCTTAGCCATGGTAGCTAAATCCGTCAGCGCGACCTATCCATTGACTAAATCATGCATCAACGGTCAGGGTTGCATCGGGGATGACGATGAGCTCGAATCTCTAATGGATTCAGAGACTAACCGTCGTCAACTAGCAAGAGGAAGACGTTACATTGGCTATGATGCTCTCAAAAAGAACAATGTGCCTTGCAATAGACGTGGCCGATCTTACTACGATTGCAAGAAGAGGAGAAGGAATAATCCGTATAGGCGTGGATGCAGTGCGATCACGCATTGCTATAGGTACGCTAAATGATAGAGAGGAAGATGATTCGACACCGATCGATCTTCATTCTTCATTCTTGGTCGTTGATATTAAATTGCCTCCCCTACGCTCACTTTTTTTTCTTTCTTTCTTAACGTTACCCTATGTTATACGTATGATCTATATTCTTTTTGTTCTTTTTTTCCTTTATTTATTTAACTATTATCATCATGATGCATATAAGCTTTTGATTCATTGATATATCGCTTTTTTCCTTTCCCTATGTTGTTGTTCTTCTACATTTCGTTTCGTTCATATAATTAAGTTCCGTTTATCTATTATATACATCATGATGTTTTACAATTAAGCATGTAAATGTAAACGAGAAGGGTTTAATTGGACCTCTTTCTTCTTTCATTTCTCCTTTCGCATATTATCTCGAAACAAAATGGCAACGCTTTGGTTATTTAGTTTAGAAAAGTCTTTTTATGACGCCTAAATTCCCGTCATGATGCTCTTAAACGCCTGAATTCTCTAAACCACCGCATAGTATACGATCAAACCGCTGTTCTAGATACTGCCTAACGCTCATGCATATGCCGCTTAAACAGCCACCTAGACGGAGTTTTTGAACATTGTTATTGATGGATCCAACCCGCGGATTAATATATCAACAAAGGGTCGTAGTCTCGTAGATGACTAACATTAGATTAATGAGCAATCGTTTGAGATTTCATTCCTAAATTTCTAAATAAAAACTAAGAAGTGTTAGTATATATCCACAAGACACTATAACTTTGTAAGAATACATTTTAAAAAAAAAAAACTATAACTTTGAAAGTGATTTTTATCATAACAAAAAAAGACATATATTATTTTTAGAACAAATTATCCAGCCAATTCTTGGATATATATTATGAAACATCTACTCCGTCCAACATATCGAACAAGAGCTTTGTCGTAATGGTGTGACAATAATGAATAAATGTAATGGTTATGAGAAATCTTTTTGGGGTTCTAACTTGGGATCTCGAAACTTATAAGTTGGGCGTTTAGGTTTATTCGTACCTGAACTCTGGATAACTACGAACATTTATATCCAATTTGTGAGATAGTACATCCACATATCCCAACTCAATAAAATTTAAATTCTTATACCCAAACTTATTAAAATCGGCGTATTCGTACTTTACGCGTTACATAGTTAATTATTCCATCAATTTTGCTGACTATACTGTTGAGTCATCGGTATAAAATATGAGTCAGATAATAATTTAAAAAATATATATATTTTCTTGCAAGTAAAACGACGTTGTTTAGAAGTTTTGAGTGAAAACAAAAACACAAAACGACATCATTTTGTGTGTGAATAAAAAAACCCTCCTGATTCAATCACTGTAATTTTTCCCGAGAAAATTCAGATTTCTCTTCAAACCCATGTTCATGTGGTCTTCTCTCTCCTTTCTTAGGTTATGAGTGTTTGGAGTGTTTGATGTAAACACATAGTGATATCAATTACATGTCACCACTCAACATCAGTTTTTTGCTTTTCTGTTTGGAAAAAAAAAAAAAAAAAAAAAGACAACACTGACCGAGGGAAGCAAAAGTGGGAAGCAAAAGTGGTAAACACACATGGGCTTCGAAAAGCAACGGTTGTGGTGTATTTGTAGAACTGTAACTAGTTGACAATTTTTTTTTTTTAAATCGAAAATATTTAAAAATTACTCTATAAATAAACTCTCATTTCATTCTTCTTTCTAAAATAAAAACTTCAAACACTCAAAAAAAATAAGAACCTCTTCGTTTGCAGTTTGCAGTACCAACCCTCAAGTAAGCAAAAAAAAAAAAATTTGTAAACATAAGAATATAATGCATATAATATATGATAAATATGATATAATGCATGATAATATATGATAAATATGATATAATGCATATATATGTCTAATTACCATTATAATACAACATTTAAAACTATTTGATGAGAAATTTTATCAAAATCTAAATAAAACCGACATGAACATTTTATAACATTTACATGACATTTTTTTGTGATACTCTAACATTTGAATTATAAAGTAGAACATGTTATTAATTTTGATGTAAATTAATTAATATATAACTAGGATATTACCCGTGCTATGCACGGGTGTAATTTTAACAATTAGTTTAATTTTTACATTGTTTAATTATATGTAAATGTTTAAAACTATATTTATTTGATTTCGTTACATAGGTAGACTAAATTTATTTGATTTCGTTACATAGGTAGATGTATAATTTTTTGATATTGTGTAATTAAAATAGTATTTTTTTTTACGATGAAGAACATTTGGAATTTTTGTTTTAAAGCACCAGAATTATGGGCGTGAAAAACTTTGTGAAGTGATAAACACAATAGTCGCAATGGCATTAAAATTTAAAAGTTTAAAAGTTAAGTTTCAAAATTAAAAATAAATGTAAAAAAGTTGTGCTTAAAGACTGTTTTGAAAATGTTTTCAAAGATAATAAAAAGATTTTGGGTGTAGACGAAGGATTGTGGGCGTGAAAAAAGGATTGTGGGTGAGGGAAAAAATCTTATTTGTTGATTTTGAGAAAAATAAAATAATTCGATATTAACAAAAAAATTAATTAATACATGTAAAAAATAATTATTATTATGAATAAAATCTCGCATAATCCTACTGTTTTTTTTTTCGTTTTTTTCCCAACTATCTCACTTTTATTAGACAGAAAAGTAATTATATTGAATCTTACAAATATGTAATCGATATTAATTAGTTAAAACTACTTGTATCAATTATTAATTGAAGTCAATAAATAGAAAATATATTATCAATAATTTTTTTTTAAAAAAATTATACATATATCGATTGTTTTATTGATGTAAATCGGTTTTATTAGTGTTGTAAATCGGTTTTATTAGTGACAAATAACCTGAGTTTTATTCAATCGATATAAAATGAATAAATAGTTACATCAGTTACAACAAATAAAGCTAAAATACATAATTAGTTTTGCCGTATTTAGTTAAAAAACATTATTGACATCGGTTTTATTGATGTGATTTTGTATCATTCTGTTAAGTGATTTTAACAAAAAAATTAATAAATACATCAATTACATAATCGATGTTAATTTATATTGTCGTATCAATTTTGTAAAACTGATGTAAACTAATATAAATTTGTATCAATTTTATTGAATTGATATCAAACTTATCAATAACAATATCATTTATTATAATCGATGTTAAACCATCTATTTTATATCATTTCTTAATAAGTGATTTTAAATAGTATCATTTTAATTTGTGATACAATTTAACTGATGCAATCTTACACTTTTTGTAGTGATTATTTATGATAATGTATTGTTAAATGCAGATATGTCTTCTAGGGGTCGTTCAAACGCAAATTCTTCCAGTCAAAGAGACCCAAATGCTCCATCTGAAACAACAACAAGAGTAAAAATTTAATTATATTTTTTTAGCAATGACATTTTACCAAATTAGTTATAGTATTCGGAAATAGAGTAGACTAACTTTACAAATTTTAAAAATTTGTAGAGCACACCGAGGCATAAATGGACTTATGATCAAGAAATTTTTTTGATTGAGTTGTTTGATCATGCAATTTCCATGACCAATTACACTCTTAAAGATCCAGCGCCTCTTGGTCGAGAGTACATGGTTGAAAAATTTAACTCAGCATTTAACATGAATATAAAATACGGTTTCTTCAAAAACAAACTTGATGAATTCAAAAAAGCGTATAAAAAGTGGAAGGAACTTATGAATTCCACTGGGATCTCTGTTGATCCTGAGACATCCGAGATTGATGCACCTCCCGAGTGGTGGATTCCTCATGAGTTGGTAATAACTTTTAATCATTTTTTGGAAATTTATTAATACTAACACAAACACATAAACACACACAAATAATAATTTTTTTTTGTATTATAGGGATTCAAAATAACTAGTAAGTTCAATCGAAAGCCGCCTGAGTTTTGGGATGTGATGCAACGCTGTCTTGTATTACACGATGTTTCTACGCAACCACAACATTCCTCACGACAAAGACGAGAAGAGATAATGAATGAGAGACGGAATGATGATGTCAGCCATGGTTACTCGGACATCGATGGTGGTGACGTGCCTCAAACTCAAGTTCATGATGAGGCCCAAGAAGATGAAGAAGTGTATCGTGTTAACCTTGATAATGATGCACACCCTTCGAATGAGTTCACTCGAGATACATTTCGAGTCCCAGTTGGAAGAGGTGAGCAAAGGAGCAGACAAAATTCACAGTCAAGTGTCAGGCGTGGGAGTGGTTCGCATAGATCTGGTGGTAGCTCAGGAGGTCGTAGAAGACAATCTTTTGAGACAACCTTACAAGATACCATTATTGGCTATAGAGAGTTCCAACGACAAAGTTTGCAACAACTTTGCCCAGGTAATTTTGACCAAGAAGATTACGATGAATTCAAGAAGGCAGAAGTGATATTCCTTGAGTTGGAGCTTCCAAAGAACACCAGATTTTATTGGGCATGCATCGATTCACTTAAAGAGCTAAAATTTTGGCGTAAGTATTTCATAGATATAAGTGGAGCTAACGACGAAGATAAGATACAACTACTGGAAGCTATGACTAGTATTTCACGGAACGATCAAGATTTGCCAAAAAGGCTTAGCTCGAGCCACTTGTATGGGAGTCAACATTTTGGAACTCCTGGTTTTCAACAGTGGGGTTCTCCTCCAGCAGTTCCACAATGGGGCACACCACCGGCTGCTGGACAATGGGGCACACCACCGACTGCTGGACAATGGGGCACACCACCGACTGCTGGACAATGAGGCACACCACCGACTGCTGGACAATGGGGCACACCACCGACTGCTGGACAATGGGGCACACCACCGACTGCTGGATGCTGGGGCACACCACCGACTGCTGGAAAATGGGGCACACCACCAACTGCTGGACAATGGGGCACATCACCAAATGCGTCACAATGGGGGCTTCCACCAAACGTTCAACAAGGCGGATCATCGGGAACGACTACAACAAATGTTCAATATGGATTTTCTGTGGGAGGTCACGAAGGAAGTATGAGGAATACAGGACAAGAAGTTTCACATGCTGCAGGAGTAGGAGCTTCACAAAATGTTCAACCTGCATCATCACCCGGTCTCGGTTTCACAAATTATTTTGAAACATCTCATGTTTCACAAATTCCTAGACCAGGAGGTCTATTCAATATTTGGGGAACTTCAGAAGGAATAAATGCAAGTACAAATGAATATGATAAAAGTGATTCAGGAGACGAGAATTAGTTTCCTATGGTTTATCACTCTTGTTTATGTTTTGAAATATTATATGATTTTCATGAGTCTATTTATGCATATTGTCTAATTGTTTTTATGAATAATTATACTTTTAAGGATTATTGTATTTTTTGTAATTGTTTTATGTTAGTTGATATTTGGCTAATGATGTTTTTTATCTTCTGCTTATAAAATTTCAGGCTTTTCGTATATGCCAGTTACAATCACGAGACATTCACAGTCTAAGCTACGAAGAGAGAATTGAATTGTGGAATTTAGAAAATGAGCAATTTGACGAGTTAATAATTCAACCAGCTTTGAGTTATTATGATCAACATTTCCAAAGAGCACCGTGCCGAACTGATAGAGGTTTGGGATGGAGGAATATCTGGCGTCGATTACAACAAGATGATGCTGCTTGTCTTCAGTTACTACGAATGTCACTTCCATGTTTTACAACATTGTGTAACATTCTACAAACGAACTACGGGCTACAACCAACATTAAATATAAGTATTGAAGAAAGTGTGGCTATGTTTCTACGGATATGTGGACACAATGAAGTTCAAAGAGATGTTGGTTTAAGGTTTGGACGCAATTAGGAGACTGTGAAGAGAAAGTTTAGTGAAGTTCTAACGGCGATTGAACTACTTGCATGTGATTATATTAGAACTCCGACTAGTCAAGAACTACAACGAATTCCTGAAAGGCTTCAAGTAGACCGATCATATTATCCATTTTTTAGTGGATGCGTTGGAGCTATGGATGGGACTCATGTTTGCGTCAAAGTGAAACCTGAATTACAAGGAATGTATTGTAATCGACATGATAATGCATCTTTGAACATCATGGCAATATGTGATTTAAATATGTTGTTCACATATATTTGGAATGGAGCTCCGGGATCATGTCACGACACAGCCGTTTTGGCCATGGCACAACGAAGTGATTCTGAGTTCCCTATGCCTCCTTTCGATAAGTATTACGTCGTTGATTCTGGCTATCCAAACAAGCAAGGGTTTTTGGCTCCCTATAAATCAACACGTAATAGAGTTGTGAGGTATCATATGTCACAGTTCAACTCTGGTCTTCCTCCGAGGAATAAAGAATAATTGTTTAATCAACGTCATGCTTCTTTACGTTCTGTCATTGAGAGGACTTTTGGAGTTTGGAAGAAGAAATGGAGGATTCTTTCTGATTTTCCAAGATACAACATTCACGTACAAAAGAGAGTGATAATGGCTACAATGGGATTACATAATTTTATTAAAATTTCAAATTTCTCAGATGCAGACTTTGCAGAAGTAATGACAGAGACGAGAATTAACAACACAAATCGGGAGCCTGATTTAGATGACATGGAAGTAGCTAATGAAGAAGATGGAGCAAATAGAGAATATATGACACGACTAAGGGACAATATAGCAAATATGTTATGGGCAAATCAATATAGTCGATAATAATTTTTTTTGTAATGTATTATATTTGATCAATTAAATAGTTTGTTATATTTATAAAATAAAACTTTCACTTTAAAAATAATATTTATAATTAAATATTTTTTTTTATGTATTTTTAATTTGAGTTTAGCAATAAATATATTATTGTAAAATACCAAATTTATTTTAATTTATAATTATATTAATGTCATTAATCTATTTTCATTTATAAAATATTTATCTAAAATATATATCCCGCACCGCTTTTTACATTTTCACCATTCACACATATAGACCGCACCGCATGTTGTTTTTTTCACCATTCATATGTTGTCCCGCACCGCTCAAACCGCAGTAACCGCACTAGTTCCGCATGGTGCGTTTTTTCTAACAGCACCGCACTAAAATCGCACCGCACCCCCTAAACCGCTTGTCCCGCACCGCTCTAACCGCTGTCACCATTCGAAGCCTTAAACGAAATGTAGTTATAAATTTTGAAAAAGTCAGCAGAGAAGGAATCAATTCAAAAGAGACAAAGAAAAAACTACTTAAAACCCAAAAAAAATCTACTATGGCTTCGAATGGTGACAGCGTTTTGGGCGGTGCGGGACAAGCGGTTTAAGAGGTGCGGTGCGGTTCAAGTGCGGTGCGGTTCAAGTGCGGTGCGGGATAATGTTTGAATGGTAAAAAAATAACATGCGGTACAAAAGTAAAGTTTTGAATGGTGAAAAATGCAAATAGCGGTGCGAGATACATATATGATATTACTATATTATAGTTTGATATTTATCTATGAAAAATGATTTTTTTAATTTAATAACCATACACATAAATTTTATTTAAATGTAAAATTTTTTACTTTAAAATTTTTAAAAACTATTTTTGTTGGAAAAATAATGTAAATTTTTTAATTCCAAAAATTTAAGTGCATAGTAGTATATTTTTTTGTACGAACCGCACTTGTACTCTACCGCACCGCACAATTGGTAGAGCGGTGCGGGACAAGCATTTTAAGAGATGCGGTACGGTTTAAGTGCGATATGGGTGGAAGAAACGCACCATACAAAACAAGTACGGTTAGTGTAAAATAAGCAGTGCGGGATAATATTCGAATGGTGATTATCATAAGAGCGGGACGGAAATAGTAATTATTAAACTTTATTAAAATATTTTTAACACCTTTTTTAAAAATAATTTTCTCTTTAAAAAAAATATGTAAACTGAAAAATTTTAATAATACAATTTTTCAGATTTTTTACCCAAATAAAAAAGTGGAACACACATAAAAGTTGTGAAACACACCTTATTTACCTCTTTTCTCTTGTCCTACGTTTATAGGATAAAAAGGTGATATTGTACTGTGGCGTTTCAATTATATTATTGTTTTTAATTTTTTAATTAAATCTGAAAAATTGAAAAAGTTTGTATGAATGGTGACACAAATTGGTCCCGCACGTCAGAACGCACCTTCCCGCTCAACACATTCATGGCCTATAATAAAAACTCAAGCTTCTGAGAATCATCGACGAAGAAAAACACACATTATCCAACCAATTATCAAATTCGATGGAACAAAAATAATATAAACAAACCCAATCGAATTTTAATCCACCGATCATGATTTTTTTTTTTGTAAAGAAAAGCAAAGATATTTGCAACTATGCTCGAAAGATATATATTACCAAACGCAAAGAATCAAAAACTCATGAAAATTTTACATAGGAGATGGAATCGAATCCAGAAAAATGATTTAATAAATTTCCCCAGTTGATGAGTCTTTATGATCGAAAGGGATGTCGAGGATGAGCTAACGTTTTCCATGGAGAATGGATTTGGGGCAGATACAAGACAACCATATGCTACAATTTAATTACAACTCGTTGATTTGAGTTAAGGATTGGAATTGATATCGAGATTGAAGTGGAAACTGCTGTTGTTGTTCGGATCGAGGTTGAATCGGATCAGATTGGCGTATCTCCGACGAGGCTTGATCGGCGGAAGAATCGACGTCCCGTATGCGCCGTGTAGATCTTGTTGTCTGTCCCCCTATGTGCTCGACGATTTGCTTAAGAGAAAATAAACAGAGAGTGAAGAATATTAATGGGGTTTTAGATTACGAATCGAAAGATTAAGTGGGTGATTGGTTGGATTGTAACTGTAGACGTTTTTGCTGTAGTTGTAGTTGTAGAATTTTAGCTGTAACTATTTTTAAATTAAAGTGCGATTGGTAAAGTATAATTATGCTGTAGAATTTGGGCATATAGATGTTTTTGCTATAACTGTAAAATTTTGGCTATAATTATTTTTAACTAAAGTGTGATTTGTAAAATATAATTATACTGGCAAAAATTATTTATCATATATATTTTTCAAAACAAAATTAATGATATTTATTAATATAATATATATGAAATTTTTTAAGAATAAAAACTAAATATGGAATATTTTTTTATACGAATAGTAGTACGCATATATAGATACTAAAATTATGATCCGACCAAAAAAAAAGATAATAAAATTATGCAATATGCATATACATCTATAGAACGTCATTATGTATACAGGAAAAAAGTATATAGATGTAATGTAAGTGAGTTAGCGGAAGCAAATTCTACTAGGCATTATATAATACAACTATGATCGTATTAATATATATATATATATATGTATTATATAAAATTTTAACAAAAATAAATGTGTACGTATAAGAAAAGGAAACAAAAGAAAAAATAGAAACAAAAAAAATCGTACAGCCTTCTTTTTTTATAAAGCTTCAAATATAGAGATGTAGGAAATATGGGTTCTACAGCCAATTTTTTTTTTTTTTTTTGCTATAGTTTAAAAAATAATTTAAAGCATGATTAATAGTATTTAGGGCTGTAAAAAAAAATTAAAGTTGTAAGTGGGTTTTACAACCCAACCAATCACCCCCTAATACTAATGTTTTTTTATTTACAGGGCAAAACGACATCGTTTGCTCTATCTTTTTTTACTAAATAAAATATTACATATAATGTGACTTGTATTTTATATCAATGACTCAACAATCTAGTCAGCAAAATTGATGGAATAATTAACTCCGTGACGCGTAAGATATGAATACACCGATTTTAATAAATTTAGGTATGAAAAATTTAAATTTTATTGAGTTGAGCTATGTAGATGCAACGTCGCACGGGTATAAATTTTTGCAGTATTCGGATATGAATAAAGCCGAAACGCCCTTATAAATTGGTATAGCAAAAGCCCAAGTCTACCTTCATTGTAAGGAGAAGTGTTTTGGTGCTTAATTTGGGATCTCTAATCAAACTTAGTTTTGGATTGCAAAAGCCCAAGTATGAGCCCAAACAAAGCCGCACCTTGGGGTTCGATTTGGCGATCTCAAATCAAACTTATGGCATGAAATAATACATGAATCATACAATCCACCAAGGTAATTAATTTTTAATTGTGAATGCATGTATGTTTTTTTTTTTTTTTTTTTTTTTAACCTTAATGCATGTATGTTAGCAAGCAAAACTTATAAAAACCAGTCTTACAACATGTAGGACTAACCACGATAAGAAATTCGAGTTTTATTGTAACTTTCTTAGTGGATTTTTCAGGTCATGAGAGTATTAACAGGTCATACTCAAAACAGCTTGAAATTTACCGAGCAATCTATCGTTCTTCACTAAGGACCATACTGTGTGTTCTGACTCAATTTGATTCTTCTTCTTTTTATAAAGAAAAAATAAAGATTTTTTTGTTTGTTTGTCTGAGGAAATGTGTAGTAGTTTCATGGTCACAAGACAAGACCCACCTGCACTACTTCTTCATTCAGCACTGTATGGTCTTTTTCCAAAGTCACTAAAATTAATAAATAAATAAAAATAGAGCCAAAGAAGACTTTGAAGTGAGATGAGGACCTAACTTATGAACATTATTGCTTTTCACACCACATCTCCATTACTTTTGACTTTTCTTTTCTTTCTTTTAATCTTTTTATTGGCTTTTATTACAAATAAAATACCAGAAAAGAAATGCAGTATCTTTTTATTACTGGTAATGAGGTTTACAAAACAAAAAGTTCCAATCACGCTTTGTTGCGTTTCTAATTTTCTTTTGGAATTTTTTTTTCATATGACAATTTTCTTTTGTAATATATTCGTATAATAAAAGTGTTATTTATATATTCCGAAAAGAAGAAGCAATTCTCCAACTGAATTTTGATATATTAATATTTTCTTTCTATTTCCATTTCCATTTCCATCTTTTTATTGTCAACAAGAATAATAATATTGTTTACAATTTCAATATAATTTTCGTAATATCCTATTGTCTTTAATAAAAATCAACAAAAAAACCCATATAAATCGAAGATTATTATTATAAATGACGCTTTATTTAATATATAATAGGACTTCTAACAATGTTTATTAATTTCATTTTTAAAAAAACCTACACTTGTATTTCACTTACATTAAAACGAGAGGATCCTCTATTTATAATTTAGGATATTAGGTACAACATCATCAGAGAAAACGGATTGGATTCTAGTGGGTAAGATTACCGATATAATACATCAACAGAAAATAAAATATATTTCCATTAAAGAGTGAAAAAAGGAAACAAATTACTTTTTTTAGGAAACTTATTACTTTTCCAACAATGAAAAATTAAAATGGGTCAACCGCAATCGCTCTCAGTGGTACCACTAATAGTGGAAGTGGGCCCACAACATCAACTCTCTTCACATGAGAATTTTTCAACCTTTTAGAGAGAGAAACGAAAGAGATAGATACGGTCACCATAGGAGAGAGATTGAGTCAAGTTTAATTTATTAATTTGGTCATCAAAGACCATTTAATGATTCCTATTTATGCAACCAATTAATAAATTTCAAACTTTCAAACAAGCCTTTAATTCTTTTTTTTTTCCCTGTTCTATTTCCTTTTAAGCTAAAACCTTTGACCAAGAAGTATTCAAAGAACATGATTAATTAATTGATAAAACAAAAATCAAATGGGGTCATTTTGCCATATGCCCATAATTTCAATCCATTTGTCTCCATCGACCTTCAATTATATTTTTTCCAAATGAAAATTCCACATGATCTTTTGACCTACGATATTATATATTACTAATGAATTGGCGACACAAGACTAACAATCAAAATCATTTAAATTGTACGACTAGTAAACACCAAACAAATTTACATTTTGTTAGAACAATCAAATTCTATAACCATTAACTAAAATATGTATTTTGGTAACAATATGATTAGGCTAAAAATTTAGGTGAAAGAGTTCTCCAATCAAATCATGAAAATGAAATAAAAGAAAATCAAAAGAGAAGAAAAATAGTCAAAAGATTCCTTACTCCTAAATTAATACTCTCCTCTTTAGACAGCTAAGCCCCACTCTTTCTCTCCCTTCTATCCAATTTACTCTTTTTTCAAATTGTATTCTCCTTTTTCTATGGAGAAAAGAAAAACAATATTTTCAACAAAAAAATCTCTTTTTCACACTCCTTTTCTCTTATTACCCTTTCATTAATACTTAGCAAAAGAAGGTTAGACCAATCTCTTCATCATTGTATTGAATAACAAACACCATTTCCTAATTAGACTAAAAATTTCACTTAAAAACAATTGAAATATTCATATCTCTTCATCAAATAACTTTAATTTTGCAGAATGAAGAAGAACCAACCAGTTGAGAAATCAAATCAATTAACAAAAAAAAAAAAAACCATAGAGATTTAATAATACAAATGAAGCGATTAATTTTATAATCGCAACTGATTCATCTCAGCATTACAATTTTGTTTTCTCGTATAATCCTCAACATGATTCATCATCTCACATTCCACATAATATATAAATTAAGAACACAGAAAAAAGATTAAAAATTGAGTAGAAAAATTAGGGTTTTTTTTTTTCACGAAGTAGACGCAGCAGCAGAGGAAGAAGAACCTGAGATTCGAGGTGATGTCACAGGGAACAGAGGAAGAAGTCTTGGCTCTGAATCCATCGGAGTTGTCACCGGAGATGGATGCAAATAAAACCCTTTCTCTTTCATAGCTCTCTCTTCCGGATCTACACTCGGGTTCGATGACCCGGATCGATCAAACGGGTCGGGTATAAGAGGAGTAACCGGGCTTAAGACAAGAGACGGGAAGTCTAGGATGCTTGGAGACAAGATCTCGGGTTTCCGGGGCGAGTTAACAGGGTTAAAACCCGGGTTTAAAGGGTTGATTTTGAGGTTCTTGATTGAATTACGACGCTCGTAGAGACGGAATCCTGATGAAGAAGACTGTTTCTTGTTTGGTACGGCTTTGATTGGAGGGATTGAGAAAGAAGAAGGAGAAGAGGAGGGTTGATGGGTCGGGTTAATGGGTTTAAGAGACGAAGAGTGTTTGGTGGGTCTGTCGGAGGATCCGGTAAGCATCTGAACGACTTGTTTGAAAGAAGATGTGTCTGCTTGGACGAAAGTTGTCGGGTATGGGTTACCGGATTCGGATCTAGTGGTTAGATGTCGGGTCGGAGTTGTGGGTGGTTTGTTGTTATCAGTGCTACTGCTCATACTGCAGCTACTGTTGTTGTTGTTGTGTCCTCCTCCTCTCGGCGATGGAATCAGATTCGTTGTTGCGGACGCATCTCTGTATCTCGGTGAATTCTCCATTGAAAGAGAGAGAGAGAGATTAGAGAGGAGAGAGAAAGAGGAAAAATTGTGTTTTTTGTTAAAGAACTTTGTTTGGTTCGGTAAGAAAATGTTTCGGTGGGCACTATTGGCTCTTTAGTCTTTTTTTCCTCTCTGATTTTCGGGCATCACTGACGCGCTTGCGGTGGCGAGTGAAAATACATGAAGACTTGGCTAAATAGCAGTAAGATCCTCCATTTTATTTGTTTTTTTGTCAACCCTCCACTTGGTTTAACATTCGAATTATTTTAAAAAAAAAAAGAATACTACATTCAATATATATAGAACTAATTATGTTGAAGCTAAGAAGTTGTTGAGACCCAACTAAATTCTTAATCATGATTTGGTTAAACTGAGGTCAGATTTGCCAACTACAGTTAATAATACCTTTAACTTTTACTAGAAATAGAGATACAGTGTGATCTAACAAGACATCTTTTATTCTTTCCAAAAGAGTACAAGGGATCAGAACTTTCCGTTCAGATCTCTAACTCCGCCAAAGAAGCCTCAGAAAAGTTACCGCTGATCAGAAAACACCCTGAAAGACCCTCTTCTCTGTACTAGTTCGTAGCAACTTAGTAGTTAGAGATCTGTCCGACCTATTACATTTGTTCTAGTTCACAGCAATCTGATAGCTCGGGATATGTTCGGTTTATCACATAGTAGTCTACGTTGTAACCTTTTGTCACGAACTTATCTTTCAATACATTAAATTATGACCTCCTATCTATTATAAATTCATTGTTCGACTTAGTGGTTAAACAAATTACATATATTTAAAATCAAGACTTACAAAATACATATACTTGTGTATATATATTTATTTTATATTTATCAATTTATTATTTTTTTAATCGATTCAGTTACATATATTATTGAATTTTTCAATGTTTTAAACAAATTCAAAAACATCATTAAGTTTTTAGTCATTTTTAATCAATTTTTTAAATTCATAATTTTTTTACAAAAATTCATAAAGATATCCGATTGAATCCGATTCATAAAGATATATCCGATTGAATCCTGGTTTTAACCGATATCTGACTAGCCACACAAAATACTAGTAATTTTAAGTGGCGAACCAGTTTACATTTTGCAATGCTACACTTGTTTGTGACTCATCATTGCCTTATGGTTTTAGTCCTGGTAATAATGATACAAGTAGCGACTAAGTCCTAACAACTAGTATTATGCAATTTCCACAAGAACATTTAATTTCCTGAGTAGAAAAAAATCGAACTCGATTAACCAATCATATTTGAGATGACTGAGAATGTGACTACCTTTTGGTCAAAATAATAAACACTCGAGATAATCTTAAGGTAAGTACATTTATCTACGTGTCGAGATATACTATCAACCAAGAGATCTTTTCTTAGAAATAATCTAATCATTGGTTGACCAAGTAAGAAAACAAATTGGGCTTATGTATGTATTAGGCTTATATCGTAAATTAAATTAAATAAGAGGTTGTTAAATTGGGTAAGAAACCCAGTCCGTTAGTGTGCATTTATACGGGCCTTGGAGAAAATTGCAATTTGCAAAAAAGGTCATCAAGAATCTTCGTTTTCATGTAAAAAAACCCCAACTAAAAACATGGTATCAATTATAAACCCAAAGTACCAAGTTTACTAGGCCAATACCCGTATATACACGCGGGTTTTTTTGTCGATTAAAATTCTAAAAAATGTGGTGTATAAATTTGTGGTGTTAGATCCGGGAGAAAAAATTGTGGTTGAAGTTTTTTGTATAATATTCATCAAAAGTTGTAGTAAAATTTCAGCAGAAATATGTATGCGAAAGATTATGGAACTGGAAGGCAAGAATTGTGAACTGGAAGTCAGGCATCTCACATCCTGCACATGTCTTCTCAAGTAAAAGCGAAAAGAGAAACAAATAAATTTACAAGTAAAACTCCCAACTCTTGTAAACCATTAAACCACCTTGGATGGAACATAAGAATGAATATAGAACGTGGTACCTTCTTTGAAGTGTCTCTGCTTTTGATGTTGGAACAACATGCTCCTCCATTCCTTTGATTGGACGATTTGGATCATAATTTCATGTCGTCACAAATGTAAGGTCTATCACAATCTTATTGTTAAGATTCTTTCAACCAAGAGGTTTAAAAATGGCTTACATAACATAACCAAGAAATCGAGTTATAATGGAAGAGAGACTTCTAGATAATTTCAGCTGGAGATGAAGTTGATTTTTTCCAGCGAGATTTACATAATATAGCATGATAGCGTTAGATCACCAAATCATTGCCCACACTTCTCAAGCATGATTTATTTTTACCAATGCATTCTTACTTGTCACAACGGCCAACAAATTCCTATCACAAACACTTGTACAAAGCACCATACACTACGAATCAAATCTACATACATTAGGTATTTGATTACCCTCAATCGAACAAACCTAGAGTCGAGAAAACTTGATTAATGATATGTTGCGGATTTCTCAGTTTTCATCGGGGAGAACATTTTTTATCATCGGAGCAGCGATTCCATTCAAATTCTTCATGAGAGTTCTTGTGCCACTCTTGTCAAATCAATTGCAGCTGGTACGAACACAATACTATTTCTCGTCGTTGTTCTCCTTGACAAAGTTCAGAACCATCTTTGTCGGACAAACCGAACTTGACACTAAATCTCCAGGGCGGCCTCTGGTGCTGCAGCGTCTGGCGAGGGAAAGTTTTTGAAGAGAAATTTCAACCAAAATTTTGGATTGATATTTTATCATCGCTAATTCCAACGGAAGCTGTATGGACAACAAGAGAACGTGAAATTGAAATTAAAGCTCTAGAGAGTAAATGGTCGTAAAGGCTATTAAAGGGTTATGTTTGAGAGGTGCAAAATACAACTTTTTGGTAAACACGTGTCAATCAGAAAAGCCGCCGCATATCGCATAGATGGAGAGGGTTCTTTCTTCTTTCATATATATGATTTAATGAAGATTATACTATAGCAATCAACGTTGTTAAGAAACTACTTCATTTGTTCCATTTTATATAATTTTTTTTTAAAACAGAGAGATTAAGAAACTATTGAAAACCATTTTTTTTTGGTCAAACAGATGATTTTATAAATCAAAAGAGGATATAGTTGTTACAAGCCATCAAGGCAGAAAATTCAAATTGAAAAGTAGCAACATTGTTAAAACGTGGACTGGGTAGAACTAGGATAAAAACAAAGGAGTTACATCCAGCAGCAGCCTTTGAGATAAGTAGGAAGACACGATTCCACAAATCCAAAAACACATTCCGACCTGAAGTCATTGTCGAGACTGAGATGACAGCCTTCTTGATTACCAAAACCACGTTGTGGTCAATTGTTGCTCGCACGTTTAGTACTATGGCCATCGAGGTAGAGCTTTATAAAAGACACTCCATAGAGCAGGAGATTGGCGATTGGTATCTATTCGTGGGTCTCTCCTTAAAGGAGGAAGTTTTTTCCATTGATGAGGATATGGGTCTCTCCTTAACGGAGCAAGGTTTTCCCATTGAGGAGGATATGCGTCTCTCCATAGAGGATGAATGTTGAGGAGTGTAAATCTCCTTGCAAGGGAAGCAAACAAGTGCAAGAGTACTCTCTATGATATAGAAGATGTAACAGGAGTTTACCAACAATTGTGTTCCTTTTGTTGTCATTGAAGAAGCTTTTGCAGAGAGGTGACCACCGGAGCAACCATGAGGGCCATTGTATCGTTGGGTCGAGTCGTTGGAGAGGCGTAGCTTGGAGAATATAGAACATTGATTATCACTGAAGAAGTTTCGCTTGAGGAGATCTCGAGATCCGGAGACACAAGCTTTAGTGCTGATGGGAGACGAGCTTTGATGATACAAAGTTGAGGAGCATAGCCCAGATCCAGCAAGGCAGAGATCCATGACGGTGGAGCAGGCGGCAGATCTGGGAGCACCGGAGGTTTGGGAGAATTTGGTGACACCGGAGCTGTAAAACTCCGGATGTGGAAGCCAGAGAAAGAAGATGACGCAGATAGGTTCACCGAACTCCATGGCGAGAGAGCAAGGACAGGAGATGTAGCCATAAATTCAAGGTCTAAGTTCTGAGAGGTATAGAAGAGGGACTCACTAACGAAAGCGAAACAGCGGAGGAAGAGGAACGATGGTGGTGAAGTCTCAAGAGGTGGAGACGAGAGGCTCAAATCTTGTAAGAGGAGCCAAGGTGGAGAAAATCCATCGTCGGAGGCAGCAGCAGCAAACTTACCTGGGTAATCGGGCCTGGGAGAGTTTTCTCCTAAGGCGAACTCAATTTTAAACAATATTTCAATATATGTTTGTAATTCTTTGTCGGTTAAGAAATCACTAGAATTCTTCAAGATATACAAAATTTTATTCCTAGCTTTGTTTTCATCGACTTCCAATATGTACCTCGCGGCAAAAATACGGTAGCCGACGACCTCACAAAACTACCTGTAAGAAATTGGTCTATTGTAACAACGACGTGAGTATGGAATGAAAAAAATTTGATGTTAAAAAAAAAGTTTTTGTTGGTTTTATTTTTTATTTTATTTTGATTACGGGTTTTTCGGATATTAAAGAAATCGATATTGAATGGGTCTAATTTTTTGTTTTGGTTTGATTTTCACATCTGTTTTTAATTGTTTTTTTTGACCCAAACAAATTGCTTTAACGGGAGAACCCTTAGTTTGAATGGTAGAGAATTTAGAAACGATCTTATATCGCTGCTCAAATCGTATTTAAAATATGGTTGCAGCGGCGGTCTTATATAGACGATGGAACACTCCAACTAATCCATCATTCAAAGCCTATATATGATTTTAAATTATGATTTAATAAGTGAAAATGAATATATATAGAAGAAAAATGGATCAAATATTGGAACTAGGAATAGTGGTGCACTCGATCGTAATAGGTCTATCAGTAGGAGCTACTAACAATACTTGCACCACCAAATGTTCGAAGGCATGGGTCTCTGCGGTTGCATCCTCCAGGTGAATTTTTCCTTTCCAATTTCTTATTAATTTGGTCCGGTTTAGTCCATGTCCATTCAGTTTTAGAATTTTGTACTTAATCCGGTTTGGTTTTGTCAAAAATTGTGTTTCTTGAACAAATCAAATTTGATGAAAACATGTGTAGGCGGAATATGGTAGGGTTAAAAAAGCAGTGATGGTCACAACGCCTTTTGGAATTGCTTTAGGGATGGCCTTATCTAATACGTACAAAGAGAATAGTTCTTATTCGCTTTTTACAGTTGGGCTACTCAACGCTTCTTCGGCTGGACTACTCATTTACATGGCTCTAGTCGACCTTTTAGCGGCCGACTTCATAGGTCAGAAGATGCAAAGAAGCATCAAGCTTCAACTGAAGTCATATGTGGTCGTTTTGCTTGGTTCCGGTGGCATGGCCGTTATGGCTAAGTGGGCTTGATCTTCATCAAAATGGACACATATCTTATATAACAAAATAGTCAAGTTTTTTTTCTTCCTTCGTTAGTTCCTACTTTTTTGTAAAGTCACAATGCACATACTTTCATTCTCTTTCCTCACACCGAAACGCATGGATTTTTTTTTTTACTAATTATTTTTCTTCTTCTTTTTCCCAACTGATATTCAAATCAATATTTCAATTTTGGTATAATTTATTTAAACAAAATTTTATGAAATTAATCATTATTACTTTTTTCTCTTTCTTTTAAGATCTATTTTGTTAGTATATCTATTAATTAACTATTTCTTGTTTATTACTCCCTCTGTTTCAAAATAGTTGTCATTCTAGGTTTTTTCACACATATTAAAAAAATAATATTAAAAGTCTATTTTACCCCTAATTAATACGATGTTTTATTTGATATGAGTAATTAATAAGTTTAAAAGTAGGAATAAAAATAGAAAATTAGTCATAAATGTGCATTGAAATTGCAGAATGACAACTAATTTAAAACAAAAAAATAAGGCTAGAATGACAAGTATTGTGAAACGGAGGGAGTATGTCAATTACTTCTTCATAATTAAAGATAAATATTTAATTTAAAAAAATAAACATTTAAAGTAATCCCTAATCTATAGTTTGAACTATTTAAACTCTAAATTATTGAAAACATTTGTTTTAAAAAGCTTTAAACACTATTTTTAGCATAATTAAATATTATATATACCATAAAACACAACGGATGTCTAGTAGAATTATAACTCAAAGAAAAATAATCCAAAGTTACTACCCCTAATTCCAACAATAAAGCTTTATCGGAAAAAAAGGTGGGCCGTGCGTTTTCAAATTTCTCTCAGCTTCATTTCCCAATGGAAGCCCACCTACTTTTCGATATGTACTAGTCAGCCGAATCTCTCATCTTCTCCACCGTAGAAAAGCCCTCCTCCGCCGCAACCACTTTTCCGACATAGGCATCTTCTGACAAGCTCATTCTCGTGCTTCTCGGAGCTTTCCAAACTCCCCCGTAGAACTTCCTTGTGTGGCTCATCCATGGCAGTTACGGTCAAACAAGTGTGGCTGAGATTGGCTTCAGTTCCGACCGGGTGATACTGGAAGACTTGTGCTCTCTCTTTGCGAGGACTGGTCCGGACCAGCCGAGCCGTCGACTCCCACCAGAACCGTCTGATCCTCCGGACCCTCCGGATCCAACCTTGGCTCCTTCATCTTCCCCCACCGCTGCCAAGACCTACCCCGTCTCTCCAATCCGGCAAATTTTTGAGATTCGATGACACCAGATCTGGAAGATCAATGGCTGGCTCACGCCGTCGCTCATAGCCGAGATCCCATATCATCTATCCTGGCCCAAACAATCAATCTAATACCGGTCTCTCATCCTTACCGGCAGAGACTCGGTTCTCCGAGCAACCACCGCAAGTCCTCCACCATCCCTTTTGGGTAACGACCCTCTATTCCCATTTTAGCATCAATCAATCGTGGGCACCGGCGTGTGCAAAACTGACTTCTTCATCGAGTAGTTGTTCAACACCGGCAAAGGAGACGATGGTCTCCGTAAGATTTATGGGCCCTCGAACAAAAGTGGTTTTTTGGTGGGCTTGACTCATATGGTTTTTGAAGACAGCCCAACAACAGGTTTCAAGTTGTTCAAACGGGCCTAGGGAAAAAGGCCCAATATCAGATCGAGATTCTTATTTGTAAATCAAGTATAAGACCACTCACGATTTATCTCTGAAAAGATGTACCGCCTTTCTTGTCGACTTAGACATATTGTTATAGAGCTCGTTAAATTCGAAGTTCTCCTAATCGAGCATGGAGAGTCCAATTCGCCTTCACTGTGCTTCATTCTATCAATCGTTGGATTCATATATCCACGAATGAGAGGCTCAAAGTTTTCTAGATTCTCAAATCATGTATTTTGCGAGCTCGATATCTTCTTTGTTGAGAGAAGATCAAAGTTTTTTGGATTCTCAAATCCTGTAATTTACTTCCGGTGGAAGAGTTCATTTCCACCTTCTTCCATCTCTTTGAGATTGGTCGTATCTTTTTCCCTCTTTTGGAGAGTGGTCGAATCCCCGAACTCTATGCCGGGATCTTCAAAGTCACATTGGAAAGTGACCAACCTGAGACTCTCTGGCTTTGCCACGAAAATCTTCTTGATGCATCTGAGACATGCTTTGGATTCGCTGTCTATTTTTTGTGATGATCTATCTGCTCTTTGCTTTATTGATTTTTAATTATATTATAGTAATGTCAGAGAATGTTTAATTCTCTCTTTTTATATTTTGATCGATTAAATAAATGAAATAAATTTGTTTACAAAAACAAAAACAAAAAATACTACTCCTACGATGTCTAGACGTTCCTATAAAAGCATCACCTTTACGTTGTATTGATTTTTTTTTTTTCTAATTGTTTTTACGGCAAATGGCAACGTCATCATTTTCTCGTAAGATAATGTATAAACTTATTAAAAATATATATGTTTTGAGTTTATTTATTAGAAACTTAGAAGCGATTTTTGGTTATTAAATCTCTTTCAATTTTTTCAATGAGATTTATTTTTCATTATATATTTTAAAAAAAATTTAATTTGTAATAAGTTAATGTTGATCACAATAGTCAAATATTTATTTTTGTGGGTTTCACTTTTATATCATCAGCTAATACAAATTTAGCATAATATATATATATTTTAATATAAATTTATGAAATTAAAAGTAATAGCAACAGTTTTTACAGTTTTTATTACCAATCAGACTTTATTAATATTTAATAGCTACAGTTCTTACAGTATTTTTTCTACAGTAAAAAATTTACAATCAAAATCTACGGTCACAATCCCCACCAATCAAGCCCTAAATGTAAATAAAACCATCCTATTTTAGTTATGTAATCAGTTTTCTTAAATAATTAGTATTGGGTTGTACACAACTTATATTTCGTTTCTTGATTCATTCACATGAGTAGAACCATTTAGACCCAAACACATATATATTTAGACACAAAGGTATTCTATTCAAATATATTCAAGTTTTGCATTGTAATAAACACTATTTATTACTATTTAACTAAAAATAATTTAATCAATAAAAAATATATTTACAGAATTCAAATAATCATAAACTAGAATGAAACAAACCAAAACTTTTAAGACATCAAATAAATGAAACAGAATACTAACAAAACATCATATCACTCCATTTAAATATTATTAAACGACGACCAAAAAAAAAAATTATTAAACGATGTCATCTTCAAACTCGGCCGAATCAAAATCGATCCTAAAAATAAAAAAATTTGCAACGTTTTCTACAGCTTTTTGCATAAAAATCTAGTGTAGCGTCTCATGTATTTAAAATGTTTTGATCCCTAAATTTTAAGAAACATTTCTATAGAAATTTTAAAAAATATCACTTTTGAAGTGTTATTTTTCAAAAATGTTTACATTTTCAAAACTTTTGTAAAAATGTCATTTTTAAAAAATTATTTATTTATTATATCATTTATGTTTGGATTAGCTATGTTGTATTAGGGTTTAGTTTTGAGGATTTAGGGGTTTTAGGGATCAAAACATTTTTTAGGGTTTAGAATTTTAAGATTTAAATTCTAAAAATCTATAATTTGTAGCATTTTTACTAAAAGTGGCATTTTAGCAATTGTCCCTTCGAACAATGATTGAAATTTAATTCTTGTGTTTTATTTTTTTTCAAAATTTAACTAATGTGTGTGAATTTGAAAATTTATGTATTTTGTGGAAGCTCCTTTAGTCCAGTGGTTTGACAAAGGGTTCACTAATGTTTCTACACCAGCATGTACAGAGTTCGAGTTCCGGAAAATACAAATTAATAGAGGCAAAAATTACAAGAAATTTTCAGCGTGGTGTAAGGAGAATCGTTCGGAGTGGTCCCGTACATCAAGCCTAAAATTGCGGTGTGTAAACATCCATGTAATTAATCTTATAATATGTAGCAATTCATAAATCTAGACGATTTAAAAAAAAATGTATTTTACTTTGGATCTACCGAAATTAACTCATAAAATTCTCTAATTTATTATGGGGTTTGACTAGTCTGTTTGTTGATGGTGGAAATATTTGAACACTTTTGAGTTAGTTCAAAGGACGCTAATTTTTTTGGTGCTACGCATGAAGTATATATACTAACGATGTATATAGCTGGATCACATTTTAATTAAAACGTATAAATGTGTTGATAAATATTTTGGATGGTAAAAATAGCATAATCACTTTTTTGAGACGTCAAAAACCCAAAAACTGTTATACCATATCAATCGATAATTGAAGTTGTTTTATGAGTAAATTGTTGAATATAACACTTTATGGGAAGGCATGTGAAATTGGCACTTCCATGATTTTGGTGCAATTTTGACAGTTTGTGAGAATATTCATCACAATTTTATCCTTTCTAAGACAAAAAATCACGGTTTCTCTCTTCCTCACACTTGTACACGCAAACACACACATTCTCTCTCATATTTTCTCTTTTAACATTTGTTTGCTAATGAACCCATGAAGATGTGTGTTACTTGTCATAAGATCATAATATTCTCAACGTGACCAGGATAACTTCAAACCTGACAACTACTACTGCTACAAGTAATCCTATGAATACGTCTTAAATCATCATTCGAAATTCCTTGGATCTCCGCTTTTCTTATATGATTTTTGTTAAAATCGTAATAACAAACAGAAAATGACTTGGTTGATTGAATCCATGGACTAAACACCATAAGTTCGCCTGTATGAATCTGTCCCTTGGAAACTACGTAATTATCTCCAAGTAAATCTGTCCCTTGGAAACTACGTAATTATCTCCAAGTAAATCTTTCCACTCAGAAGATAGGGCACATGTTACTTTCGACAATTCTTGTTTCTCAGCATCCTCTAGAATCCACAATTTCATCTTTTCACTGAATTTATAATCTACACCGGCCAGTTTTCCATTGTAGTTTAAAAGAATAGAATTAAATGTTGTCGAGATATGCGATTTTTTGGGTGATTGAATCAACTCCATCTTCTCAGATCTAACATCGAATCTAGCTATTCCTGCATCTCCAACTCCATAGTATATAGCACCATCAATACATATATTTCCTCCGGAGATCGTGCGATGAGTATATCCTTGGTTGATCTCAATCTTTCTCCACTCTTCTTCTTGTCCAGATCTTACCGTGCAAACGAAATGCTCCTGTTGGATATTTCTTAAATTATTGCCGTAATCATTAAACATCATCACACACAAGACTTTGTATTGATCTTGGACCGGATCGTACTCGAGATATTCGTTGACGTCTCTTCCGTTGGGTTCAACATCGGGCAGTTTCAACATTTGTCTAGTGGTCGGATTACAATCAGCGATGGAAGAAACACGTGTGCAGCATACGAAGAAGCCGTTTACGGGTCGAGAGTCGATGTAGTAGACAAGATCCGAGATCGTCATGTCGTGTCTTGCGACGGCTGTCTTGTCGTTGTTTTGGTGTTTAGGAGCTGAGAAGATGAAGTTGTTTCCGATGGTGAAAAGGATACGAGGCCGAGTCCTTGATCGGGCCAGGAACGAGTCAGTGAAGTCTTTGTTGCGGATGATAGAGAACCACAACTTTGAAACGGATTGAAATCGGATGAGGAAATTCGCCGGAAGTTTTGAGAATATCTCGACGGTGAGATCAAGAGGAATGTATGTTGTGGAGTTTGCGACGTGAACAAGGTTACGTGAGGGATACGGTTGTGAATCTTCCATGGCGGCTTCGTACGTAGTAAATTGTGTGATGAACCTTAAATTCCAACAACCCTATTATGGGGTATGTGGCAAGTATCTTTCAAATCTTTAATGGTAGACTTTTGCTGTAGATTTTTAATATTTTAACTGTAGATTTTTGCAGTAGATTTTTGGCTGTAAATGTTGTGATTGTTATTTTCAATATTAATAAAAGTTTGATTGGTCCTAGAAACTGTAAAATATTAATAATTACATATAACGTTTTGTAAAAAATATAAATTATGATATAAATAATCACTACATAATTTATGAAAATATTTATATTAGTAGCATAATTCATCAGTTCCAAAATAATTATCAACAAAAAAATACAAAATCATAGAAATAATTCTATTATTCATATAATTAACCATTACCTACCAGCTCCAATTAAAATATCTAAAATAAACAAATCACATTTATATTTATTAGTTATGAAATTTATATTTATTAGTTATGAAATGATTGTTGATATTATTAAAAATAAATTGTTTTTGAAGAACATTTAAATCACTTTTTTTGTTATTCCAGTTTTGATTTTTCAAGATTACATGTTAAAATAAGCACATGTAGTCTCGTCCGATACATATATAAACTATATTATTCGATTGAAGAATTTTTTTTTGAATGAAAATGACAATAGCAAAATTAATCATTCTTTAGAAAAATTAAAAATATATTTAAATATACTGAAAAAGATATCAAAAGAATAGATAAAAATATATAAGAATTAATCAATCAAATTTATTTAGTAAAAAACTATGTATAAATCTACAAAGAGTTTTAAATACTTTTGGGAAAGGAAAAAGAGAATAAATTAATTAAATTTATTTATTTTGTAATGGTAAAGACTACATCACGAGGCTTTAGAAAAAAAGTGCAAAACATAACTAAAAATTGAAAAACAAATTTTTAAGACTTTAAAATTAATAAAGACTTTAAATCACGTTTGGCAAAAAACATTCTTTCAACAATTTTATATTTTCTAAAGTCTCAAAAGACTCCTACCAAACACCACCCTCTATATAAAGATAAATGCGTACATACCATATCTTTAGGTAAAACCAAAAAGAATATATAAATTGACAAAAAATATATGGATATTTTGGTTTAAAAATGTAAGTTATGCATAAGCATGGAAAAAAAAAACCTACAAGCATATTTATCTTATCTTATTATATAACACATATACAAAATTACAATTCACTAAATTGTACCCACGTGTGTAATTGTTAATTTACATCGTCACATGTGTCAATATATATATATATATATATATGATATATTAGTTATTTTTATATTTATTTTGGTTAAGTTTAAAATGTACAATTTTTTTTCAAATTTTTTTTTGAAACTAAATATTTTTTGAAACATTTCAACGAATGAAACTTTACAATTGCTTCCATTTTCTTTTTGTCTTAAGATCCATTTTGTGTCTATTTAATTTTTGAGATTCTTTAAATTATGTATTGTTCGACGATATTCTCCAATATTTAACTTGTAGACAACAATTTTTGTGTTTTAGTTCAAACATGAATCAAATACATAGAAATTCCATACAAAATAACTAAAGGCAAATAATGTTTTTAAAATAGAAAAAAAAAAGTCTTAGTAAGAGAAACTAAATCGAATTACATGAACTGGAGGGTTTGTGTTTGATGAAAACGAACGAAATCAAAGTTTTATTAGAAATTGAAATAAAAAGCGAAAGAGAAGAACCGTGAAGACTGAAGACAAACTTCTAAAACTGTAATCTTTTTAATTAAAAAACAAACCTTCTAATCATTCCAAGGATTTCATTAATTATTTAAATCAACAACACACAATCATATTTAAGCCTATTACGTATAAATATATGGACAATGGGCTTGTAGACAAAGAAAATCAAATTGGGCTTTACCTTTGTATTTAAGATATTGAAGTTTCAATTTTTCGTTCTGGATTCACAAGAGATTGGGAGGCATAAATAACATTTCAAGAAGGACATATGTTAAAACTATGATAAAGTTAAACCAATTTTTTTTAAAACTATGGTGGGCAAGTGCCCCTCCCAAAACTTACTTTAATCTACTAAGAAGAAAAAATGTCTCAGGTGAACCACTGGTTCCCCAATGGCCGACCTTCAAGTCTGAATCCCAACAGTCTCTCTCCGGCCACTCCACCGCCTCCATTTCCACCAGACCCCTCTGACGCAACCCCCTAGATCTTTCAACCTTTCTTTCTCTTACTTTCTCCATCTCATCCCTCTCTTCCTTCTCCTTTGGCATCGCTACAAGCTGCTTTTTCTTCAAAGCCTGTAGTTGTTGCTTATCTTTCTCCTCTCACTATACCTACTGCAGTGGAAATAAAATCACTGCTTAAAAATTTCACATCCACTCACCCATTGTCTAGAATTGAAATCCCTAGGTCTCATGTTACTATTCACAAGAGGATCTTACAATCCCAAGTTACAAGCTCTGGTTTAGAAGCTCCTACTACTCAGTCGTTGGGTCCTCTTAATCCTATAGTTGGATGCGGAATCCTTCCCATTCCTACCCTAGGCTCAGAATCTACTGAACAAAACCTACAAAGGCAATATGTTCTTCTTGGAGCTGATAAGCAGATTGACAGAGCTGGTGCCCCTGTGCTTACGTCTTTTGCTCCCTCTAAGTTTCCAACACTCGCCAAAGCTATTCCACCTACTTTCATGGTCCCTGCTAAAACTTGGGCTGAGAAAATGAAAAAAACAACTGATAAGACTTTTAAAAGGTTAGCTCCTCCTTCTAAAACTACTATGGGTATTCCTAGACTAGAGATACCAGATGAAGTGTTTATTAGAGGTGCTTCGCTTCACAAGGAATTTATTGTGGGATACTTCTGTGGAAAGACTCCTTTTTTGGCCTTGTTCAGAGTGTTTTGAGCCATATGTGGGGCAAAGGGAATAAGATTGAAGTCCATCTATTCCCTGCTGAAAGAAAAATGCTTGTTAGGATTCCAAATGAGTTCGTTAGGAACAAGGTTCTGAAAAAGAGGCTTTGGTATGTAGAAACTACCATGTTCCATGTCATGGCTTAGTCTGCAAACTCCTCAAATGAATCCCCTTCATTGGATAACATCCCAATTTGGGCTCACCTTAAGGGTGTTCCTTTTGACCTAATGCATAATGAAGGTCTCAGTCTAATAGCAGGATAAATTGAAGAGCCAAAAGAGATGGATGATTGGACAAAAAAGCTTACCAATGTATGTGTTGCTCACGTTAAAGTTGAAGTAGATCTCACGAAGGCTCTTCCTAAAGCCATAGAATTGCTCAGAGCAAGTGGTAAGATGTTCACTGTGGAAGTTGAGTATCCTTGGCTCCCCTCTACTTGCTCTCACTGCAACCAACTTGGACACATAATCAGGCATTGTCCCTCTGTTACTCCTACTCGAGTCCCAAAAGTCCCTGCCCCAAAGCAATAAACCTCTTCTCCTCCCACTACTACCACTGTCTCTGGCTCTGAAAAGTCAATCCCAGATATTCCCCCTTCTATTGTACCTATTCCTTATACAGTGGCCTCTTCATCTAAAAAAACCTTACCCATTACTAAGCCAAATACTCCCTTATCTTTATCCTTTTTCACATAACCTTTTATAACCAACCTTTTACCGATATCCTTTTGCAACCTTTAGTTAATCATATTTTACTACGTGTTGAGGAATCCCTCCTTTCCCAAGGAGTGTCTCCTTCTCAGAATCTATGATTCCCAAACTCTTCTTTTGGAATGTCCGAGGACTTAATGACTCGGATAAGCATGGGCCCCTGATTTTTTGGATGCAAGCTCATAATCCCCTTTTTGGAGCTTTGTTAGAAACACACATAAAGGAAATGAACCTGAACCAAGTAATGCTACGAACCTGTCCAGGTTGGAACTGTACCTCAAACCACCAGTCTGATGATGATGGTAGGATTGTGATCATTTGGAAGCAGAATGTATATCTCGTTGTTCTCCACCAATCTAGGCAATCTCTCACTATCCACCTATAAATCCAAGGAGGACCGGCCATGACTATACAACAATGTATGCCTCAAATATATCCAAAGAAAGGAAGGAGTTGTGGAAGGAACTTATCTCTTTGAAGCAGAATCTCAACTTAGATCAGACAAATTGGGTCATTGGTGGAGACTTCAACCAGATTATCCATTACGATGAAGACTCTACATGCTCAACCAACCATTTGACAAGCAAAATGAGAAAAATGAAAGACTGTCTTACTGAGCTAGATGTAACTGACCTAAGGCATCAAAGAACTCAGCTTACATGGACTAATAAGCAACCTACAGACTCAATAGAAAAGAAGCTTGATTGTCTCCTGTTCAATTCCAACTGGTTGCCTATGTTCCCTCATAGTGTGGCCTCCTTCCTACTTCCTGACTTCTCTGATCATACCCTATGCCTTCTTGACTTGGCCAGCCCTTTGCCTCTCCTCGGAACCTCTCCCTTCAAATTCTTCAACTACCTTACCTCTCACCCAAACTTTCTGGTCACAGTTGAGACTGTTTGAATTCAGGCTGGAAATGAGGCACAAACATTGGCATCCCTAAGCTTCAAACTAAAATCGATAAAATCTTTTCTCAAAAATTTAAACAAAGATAATTACTCACAAATTCAGAGGAGTGTGAGAGTTACTAACGATTTGTTGAATGTTGTGCAGATACAAGCTTTGAATTCTCCATTTTCCTACATGTTTCAACAAGAAAGAGACCTCTCTGAGAAACTAAACTTCCTAAAACAAATTGAAGAATCCTACTTCAGACAAAGGTCAAGGATTACCTGGCTAAAGTTAGGAGATCAGAATGCTGCTTACTTTCATAGGGTCACTAAGATAAGGAACTCTCTCAACTCCATAAGATCTTTCACTACGGAAACAAGTCTTATCATCTCTTATCCATTTGAAATTATTGAGATGATTGTAAACAATTTCCAATACATTTTAGCCCCTGGTTTCCTTTCTGATCTAATCACCATCCCTAGCTGGTTCCGTATCTTATCTGATTTCAGTGTATCTTCTGCTCTAAAAACTACTATGGCCATTCCTTCTACAAGCCAAGAGATCACCTCAGTGTTACTTAAGTTAAATCCAAACAAGTCTCCTGGGCCGGATGGGCTTACCTCGGGGTTCTTCAAAGCTCGCTGAAACCATCTCTGGAATATCTCAATTCTTCAAAACTGGCACTTACCAGCTGCTGTGAATTCAACCATCCTAACTTTGGTACCAAAAAAACCACGAGCTTCTCTGGTTTCTGATTTTAGACCTATCTCTTGCTGCATCACCCTCTACAAAACCATATCAAAACTCTTAATTGTCAGATTAAAGCCTATTTTACCGGACCTGATACTACCAAACCAGAGTGCATTTATCAAGGATAGTTTGTTGGTTGAGAATACTATTCTAGCTTCAGAGATCGTGAATGGCTACCAAAAAAACGAGGGACCGAAGTGTGTAACCATAAAAGTTGATATTGCAAAAGCTTTTGACAGTGTTAGATGGGAGTTCATTCTTATCTGCTTGAGGAAACTACAAGTGCCTGATTTGTATCTTAGATGGCTCCATGCTTGCATTTGTACCCCTTCTTTCACTGTTGGGTTCAATGGTAAGGTTAATGGTCACTTTAAGGCGAAGAGAGGTTTGAGGCAGGGTGATCCACTATCCCCATATCTCTTTGTTATTGCTATGAATTGGCTTTCTCTTTCTCTAAATAAAGCTGCAGAAGAGGGAAAATTTGGTTATCATGCAAAGTGTAATAGCTCAAAGCTCACACATCTCTGTTTTGCTGATGACTTACTCAATTTTAGTGAAGGATTCACTAACTCTGTCAAAAATATTATGCTCATCTTAAAGGAGTTTGAATCTTTATCTGGCCTTGCCTTGAGCATCACAAAGACTTCCTTCTTCTCATCCGGCCTGTCAAACCAAGAAGTTCAACAGTTAGTAGCAGATATTGGTCTTTCCCATGGTTCCCTACCAATTAGATATCTAGGTGTTCCCCTATGTACAAAAAAGCTTACCTTACTGAATTCTGAACCTTTATTGCAAAAAATCAAGGCAAGGATGACTTCTTGGTCAACCAAGTCCCTCTCTTTTGCCGGAAAACTACAGTTGCTCACCTCTGTCATTGATGGTATCACCAACTTTTGGTGTTGTGCTTTTGTCCTTCCCAAGAAATGTATCACGTTGATAAACTCTTTATGTAGTGCATTTCTTTGGAAGGGCTCTTTGGAGGGTCGACATTCTGCTTGTGTAGCTTGGGATTGTGTTACTCTCTCCAACTTGACCTGCGGAGTTGGAATCGAACTTGTATTCTAAAAATGATCTGACTTCTTTTCTCTAGAGCTGGTTTGATCTGGATGAGTTGGTACAAAGAAAAGGTCTTATCAGAAAATTTAAGCAACTTTTGGCGTGAAAAACCAAAGCAGAAATACTCTTGGCAAGCAAACAAGCTACTGAAAATTAGAGATCAAATCTATAACTGGATCAGGCTCAAGGTAGAAGCTGGAAAAAATAGTTTGTTTTGGACTGACAACTGGTCTCCCTTGTCATCTCTTTATTGCTATGGTTCGGTTGTATTTCTAAAAATGTGTGTAATGGGTTTTCTAGTAGCCACTTGGTCTCTTCAAAACAAAACATTGGGTTGGGGCCCTACAAACATTTTATTTCTCATGCAATTTAAATAGAAGAATATTTTCAAATAAAAAAAAAAGTGCCCCTCCCAAAACCAATGTACATTTGCCATTCATTGTAAAAATCGATGAAGCTAAAATAAATTTTATGATCAATAAAATTGGAAATCTATATCTATAAGCTCGGAAAAATATTAATTTTTCATATGCTCCACATCTTTGTACATGATGTATCACATTGAAAAATGAATGAACATAAATTAATATAGAAAGTGAAACAAACAAAAAAGTAGTATTATTTATGAGATTTTGAATTTAAAAAAATATATATATATATATATTATATCTTGTGCATTGTGAAATCAAGTGCATCACTAAATTGTTCCACCACAATCCAACTCTTCTTGTTAGTTAGTACTAGATTTGAATAGTAATTTACTTCTCTTTCTAACTCCAAAATAATTCGTACAATTCTAGATTAATTGATCCATTGTTTTTTCGTTCTCTCTTATTTGAACGAGTCGATCAACTTTCTCCTCTTGCATCTTGAATTATTTTCTTTTGTCATTTTTAACTTTGAGATGTGATGGGGAAATATGTCAGCCACGTGGCCGACAATTTCACAGCTGATTTTTTCCGAATCCAAGAACCGACTAGAAACTCTATTCGATGATTCCTCTTCCTTTCGACCTTATCACCCCTTCACACTAATCATATTCTTTTGTCTGCAGCGTAATTATAAATATCATTTTATTTGATCAATAGAAATATCAAAAGTAATTTTTGTGCAATTCTAATTTTTTTTTTATGTAGTTAACTAACCCCTAGATTCATTTGTATGCTTCCATTTAATAATGTGTCATCTTATGGAATCAGCTCATTTCAGTAACTTCCACTTTAGCCCTTTAATAAATTTTAAAATCGAAAATGTTCTTCAAAGCTACTCTTTTATTCAAACCAAACTTAAGAACCGACACTTAATCAAGACACATTCATAAAAACACAAGCATTCATTGAAACTTAAGCTAACATTAAAATTCCAACGTCGACACACATAAACTCTCTTTCTTCTCTTTCACTTCTTTAAACAAGAGAATCACAAACATTACGTAAACAAGAAAGTAATCATCTTCTTTATTTAGGGCAAGCTGGATCGAACGCAAACGGACCGACGTTAAAGAGACCATAGGTGAGTTTGTTAATGACCAGCGCAGATTTTCCTGGAACTCTCACCGGCTTGAGTACGGCACCAACATCTCCACCGTAGAGCTTGGAAACTTTGCTACATTTGTTGTCTTTTGACTTAACCAAATACACACGACATCCTCTGAAACCGTAGTTCGTCACCGTCTTCGGACCCAACAACAAGAAGTATCCATTCTTGTCTGTTGTAGTTTCAGATACAATGTTCTTCTTGCTCTTACACAGTAGTCTCACAACAGCACCTACACAAAACCCAAATAATAAAAATAATATCCGTTAGATTTGTTTTGGACTAATGGAAATAGTTATGTGACTTTTAATAATCCTTTTTTGGGGGCTCGTGAAATTTATGTGACAGACTGTAAAAACAGTGACTGATGAGTGCAGGAGTGTACATAAATATATATAATGGTCACTTTATTTTTGTTCACCTCTTTTCGAAACATTGCCTCGTTACGTACCTATGACCCACTTATGTTTTGAAATTTGAATCATTTTTTTGAAGTTTGCGTCATGATTTGAGATCGAATACGTATAATAATGTAAATCTACGTACGTATACAGTATTGAATAAATGCGTATGCAGAGCGTATAAGTTTAGTTATTTTAAAGATCCATCACTAATCTTTAACAAAAAAAAAAGATCCATTACTATTATGTGTTTATAAAATAAATTGAAGGGAAATATACGAATTAAGTTATTGAAAAAAGTTTATACCTTCCACGGGTTTAGCGCCTAGGAGTGTGTTGTAAGAAGCGTATTTGCAGCTTTTGCAGTAAACTAGACCACGAACGGCGACTAGGCTCCGGTTAAACTTTGGTGGGTAAACCGGAGGCAACACTGGTGGCTTTGCTGGAGGAGAAACCGGTGGTTTAGTTGGAGGGGAGACCGGAGGCTTAACTGGGGGTTTAGTTGGGGGCTTGACCGGGGCTTTGGCCGGAGGGTAAACCGGAGGCTTAACCGGAGAAACTGGTGGCTTAACTGGGGGTTTAACTGGCGGCTTAACCGGAGCTTTGGTCGGAGGGTAAACCGGAGGCTTAACCGGGGGTTTGGCAGGTGGAGAAACTGGTGGCTTAACCGGGGGTTTAACTGGAGGCTTCACCGGAGCTTTGGTCGGAGGGTAAACTGGAGGCTTCACCGGAGTTTTGGTTGGTGGAGAAACCGGTGGCGAAACCGGTGGCTTAACCGGAGATTTGGCCGGTGGGTGGGGGTGAGGGTGAGGGTGAGGGTGGTGGCCATGGGGAGGGTGAGGGTGGTGGTGGCCATGGTGGTAAGGAGAAGGAGCAGGAGCAGAAGAAGGGGTTTGAGTCACATGGTTCACTTCTTCAGTGAAAGCAGAGGAAGTGAAGCACCAAAGTGCAATGAGAGTAACCAATACAATCTTACCCAAGAACCCCATTTTTGTTTTGTTTTTTCGGTTTAGTGTATGGAATTTGAGATAATGAAATGGGTGTATTTATAAGAGGAAGAAGGTTTCAGCCTTTCAGGTTTCGAGTTACATGAAATATCTCTTTTTTTTTTAATTTTCTTTTCTAAATTATTGAATAAAATCGATCGACATCAATTATTCCATTATTAATTACTTATATAAACGTCAAAAAAAAATTACTTTTATATATATATGTACTATAGTTGTATATATATAGGAGTCTATGTATATATTTATCATTTTTTGTTAGAACCATATTTATCATTTGTTACTCTTGTGATATTAGCTCTAGAGAATAAAGACTTTCTTGTTGTTTTTTCTTTTCTTCTAGTAGTATATTCGAAATGAACTTATATTTTTTTACATTACAATGGTTATCGTTTTATAATCATGTGATACATAACATAAACTGACTAATTATTGCGGCACAAATATTTAACAACTCGATCTAATTTTCAACTTCAACTAGTGTCCCACTAACCTTTTATACTAACCCAATCAAAATTTAAAATTATGCCCATATACATAATTTATCAAGATCACAAAAAAATATAAAAAACAACTTAAATTTTCATTAAAAAAAATCAAATTTCATAGTCTAGTAAAAAAAACAACGATATTAAGAACACTTATTTTTGAAATATAGATCTTCTTGCATTTTTTCTTACAAAATCATCCATTAGACTCCTATAGTCAAGTATTTCAACCATAGCTGTCTCAATTGATAACATAGCCAACCCATTTAACCTTTCTTGTGACATGGTAGACCGCAGATAATTCTTTATCAGCTTCAACTTCGAAAAACTTCTTTCAGCTGTGGCAACTGACACCAGAATGGTCAACAATATGCGATAAGCAATTTCTGTGTTTTGATAACAATCCTCCATTTTTTTCAAAAAGTCAAGCATTTCAATAGGTTTTTGAACTTCTTCGGGTATTGATTCTCGAAGAATTTTTAGCTCCATAAACAAATCGTCATCAACTATGTCTGAATGAGTATCATTCCGTAAAAAAGCTTCCAGATTCAAACATGATGCTCTCAATGTATCCTCACTTACATCTGTTAGCTTTTTTAAATCAAACAAAAATCCAAAAGTTTTTTCATACCTTTGGAATTGTTCAAATTTGGACTCAAGAGAAACTAAAGCTTGATCCATGAGTGTGTTAAAGTAATCAATCATGAAGCTCTCCTCTGGTGATAATAGCACATTTTCATCAATCTCTGGATCTTCATCATAGTGTTTTTTCCTTCTAATGATACGATTTTGTTTCATAGGAAATTCAGCTTCAATCTCTATATCAGCTGCAATTTGCCTAGCCTTAGCCTTTGTTTCCTCAAAACCAGTCTCCCGATATTTAAAAAAAAAAAGACACAAGCCCTTTCAGATGTTGAATTGCAGCATCGATATCAATGTTTTCTGATTGTAGACTTTTGCTTACTGTGTTGACAACAAAAAGAAGATCATACCAAACAAGAACTCGAAACCTCCAATTCCATGTGTTTCACTTAAAGCAAGGGACTCAGCACTACTTCGCGTTGCTGGATCGTCAGTACTTTCAGCCAAGCAAAGTAATGCTTCTCTGATTTCTGAAGCTTGAAACCGTATTGCTTTGACACTTTCAACATGACTTTCCCAACGTGTTTGAGACAAAGACTTAAGAGTTAGTCCTTTAAGCATCTCTGTCAATATGTCCCACCTGTTTGTTGAAGAAGAAAATAAGCAATATATTCATTGAACAATTCCAAAGAAAGACACAGCTTTTGGGGAAGAAGATGCTATATCGCATAACACCAGATTAAGACTGTGACAACCGCATGGTGTAAAGAATGCCCTTGGATTGATTTCTAGCAACCTCTTTTGAACTCCTTTATTCTTTTCTTTCATATTAGATCTGTTGTCATAGCCCTGTCCTCTCATATCACCAATGTCTAACTCTAGCTCAACTAACGCATCTTGGAGCGAAGCAAAAAGCCTTTCTCCTGATTTATCTTTGACAATCAAAAATGTTAAAAAGAATTCCTCAACCTTGGTTGACATTGTAGAAACATCCACACATCGGATAACCAAAGTCATTTGCTCTTTGTGACTGATATCTGGAGTACAATCAAGAATTATGGAGAAATACTTCGAATCACGGATCTTATGTATGATCATAACTTTGATATCTTTAGCAAGCATCTCAATCATTTCATTCTGAATCATGTGACTGAGATAATGCGTATAGATTTCCTTTTTCTCAATTCGTCTAACATGCTCTCTCATCACTGCATCAAACTCTGCAATCATCTCAATAAAACCCAAAAAATTTCCATTATTCGCTTCACCAAGTTTTTCATTATCTCCATGAAACGCCAAGTTTCTTTGAGCTAGAGTTTTCACCACTGCAAATAATCTCAACAATACTTCTCTCCAATGGATTTTCTCTCTGTTTAATTCTTCTTGAGCATGTTTATCAATTGTCTGATTTCCTTTAAATCTCAACTCCAACTCTCTCCAACGTGTCATAGATATAACATGATCATGAGAAACTTCATGTTCTTTTAGCCTTGCTGAAAAGTTTCTCCAATCATTATATCCTGTAGTTGCCAAGTTACCACCACCTTTGTCGTACCTGAACAATTTGCAGCAAAAAACAAAAAGCTTTATCTAAAGCTTTTGAGTATACCAACCATCGCCTATCTTTTTTTTCTCCGTTTACCATATCTCTTGTATAGAATACATGAGAAAAATGTCTGCCAATACTGTCTTTAGAAAACCGATGATGACTTGATAATCTTGTCGTAGGACCCTTCTTAACCAACAAGTCTCTCAATCCCATATCAATGTTTTCCCAATTTCCTGGATCAGAGACATCTTTATTTGGTTCATTTATCTTTTCATCTTGCTTTTCATTTTCATCTTGATGAGTCTCTTTACATTTCTCTGAATTTTCAAGCTCACTATTCTGACCAATATCATCGACATCTTCATCTTCATCTTTGTCTTCTTCTCTTTGAGCGGATGAATTACCAATTTCAGTATTATTAGCTCTCGTCACAAACTTGGACATAGAACCTTGTAGTGACTTTATAAGTGCTTCTTGTTTCTTCTTCTTATTTCTGTTTTGAGCTCCGGATTGTTGATTTTTTTTATTTCACATGGTTTGCTTGTCTCAGACGGTGCCATTTTGTTATCAAATAAAAATAAAAAGTAAGCATAAAAATAAGGGATTGTCGTAACAAAGTCAATAACTCAAGGCATCAAGCTTTTATCACAATTAAAAACGACGAACTAAGAAACGTACCTTCTTACTACGTAAAGGATGAATTGAAATAACTGAAGCAATAGAACTAAATTATGTAATCAAGAGCAAGAGGACAAAAGAAAATAAAAGTGCTGCAAGCTTGCAAGACGACGGAACAAATTGGAACAAAAGGAAAAACTGTTTTGTTTCTAATTTTTAATTAGGGTTTTAATTATCATGAAAAATAGAAATTTACTAATATATTTAATTTTAACAAATTTATAAATATTACTGAAAAGTCTAGCAAATTTTATTCTAACTAAAATGCCTAATAAGTAATATTTTAACAAAAAACCTACAAATTTTATTTATTTATCAATATTAATAAAAAAAATTTTAAAAAATATGCTCCATTAATTTAGATGCCCCAATCCTTGGCTTAGGTGGCTTCTCCTCTAAACCGGCCCTGATTAAATAGTTTGCAGGGGGCTTCGCATGAATTCAAACATGGAGAAAGATAGGAGTATTAACGAACAAAAACATTAAAAATCGTTTAGAAACTCAAATTATAGAATTAGGCTAATTTGTTTTCGAAACATTTATCTCTATATCTAAAATCTATGACTTTTAAATTTCCGTTTGAATACAAAAAGTTAAAAAAAATGTTAAATTCATCTTTTGATATGTTCACATTTTATCCTAACATCAAGTTTGAAAAAAAATCATTTAAAAGTTTCCACACATTTAAACAAACAGTTTTTACGAGTTAAATTACCTAATATCTAAAATTGTGTGAGTAATCAAGTTTTAGCATAAAAAAAACCTAGATTAAGAATTAATTTAATGAATCTCTTAAACATGTAAATCCATCAATATCTTTGCAACCCCAAAACATACGCCTCACAATAGCAAAAAGAAAGCAATCTACTCATATATGGCATAGCATTAATTTTCTTTTAGAAAAATCGTAACTTTTTTACCAAAAAAATAACATAACAAAAAGTTATTAAATTTTCTCAAAAGTAAAGTAAATTAAGTATGAGAAAAGAAAAACACATTAAAATTTTTGGGTATCCAATTATAAGTTTTTCTTTTGCTGATCATTTAGCTAAGCAAATTATGAAAAAAAATAAAAATTCATATATCGTGATAATTAATGTCGAAAGATACATTGTTTGAGTTATTTGTTGATTGTTAAATATATTACATTGAATTTAAGTTGATGGTGACACAACGACAATTTTAACACAAATCACTAAATTAGTAATCATTTATTTTTGTTTTTTTGTTAAATTTATTAGTAATCATATATAATGCTTGATCTTGAGATGCTTACTGTATATGTCACAAAACATTATAATATAAAACTTTTATATATGTCAAGTTATGTCATTTACAATCATTAATGGACTGATTTAATTAACTGTTAAAGTGTTTCTATATATGTCAAGTTATGGCATTTGAAATCATGAATGGACTAATTTAATATATGTTTGCGGTGACAAAGAATGAAAATGAGATCGCGTTTGTGCGAAAATCCAACTTTCTTTGCATGAAGATCCAAAATTTTGTTCAGATGAAAAAAAAAAAAAAGAAGATCCAAAATTTTGATAATAATAATTATATAATTTATTAGATCAAGAGATTACCGACAAAAAAAATTGAAGAGATTAATATTACAGTAATTTATGAAAATCTTGGCTCTTCAATCAATAGTAGTGCATAAAGAAAACTTTATAATGCGAAAAATCATTCATCCCAATCAAGTCACCATATTCAAATTTGAACCCAGCATCATTGAATTAACTTTTCTCCAAATAGTAAAACAAATTTTGTTTTTCACTGTCCAACATTTACAAAAATGTGTAAATTGATTCAAGGATGAGTCCAAAAACCCTACATTATTACAATGATCAACAATATTCACGAATGAGTAAATTTAATTTATTACCGTTGGGAAAGAGACATGTCATGTTACATGTTCGTGTTACTGCAAAAGTATGGGAAAAATGATAAGAGTCATAGACTCAAATATTGGACCCACTCTATAATTATTTTTTATTTTCAATTTAAACCAATCTTTGGATGCTTTAATCTAATGTTCCCCTATAGATATAACACAATTATGAGCCATAACAGTTCAGACGCTAAAATCAGATAACGCGATGATGCATCATTACATTTACATCATTATTGTCCTCGGAATGATTCTCTGTGCTTTTATGATTTATATTTTACTGAATTAAAATTTAAGCAAATAAATACGGCCAAAATAACATGCACCTTGCCACATTTTCCTCCAAGAAATATGGCTACTTTTGTGTTAGTCTTTGCCTTATACTTTTCTTTTTTTTTCAAAAAGCCTTATACTTATTTGTGTGATAAAATATTTCATTAATTAATAACTATACTATTACTTCTAGAATTTGTTTAATAACTTTACTTGAACTTATGAGTTCACTTTTATCTCCAGTACTCTATTTAAGTACTTGTTATTTTAATTTTACCATTTACTTGATCAATATGTTAATTGAGACTTTGGTTTGTTTAACTTTTTGTAGTTTTGTTGTATATTTCCTTGTGAAAGTGAAACTTTATTATTTCAATAAAATTTCGGTTTTGATCAAAAAACAAAAAAAAACCAAAACAAAATTTCATTTGGTATTTTATTCTTTTTTCCAATGGCTTTACGGTTTAAAAGTTGTTTCAGTTTGTTGGTAGATTAGAATAAAGACAAGAAAAATCTTTGAGAATATAATGATTTCTGAACTGTTTGGATTATTACTAATGACATTGTTAACCTTTATGTGTATATACAACTTAATTTGTTCAATGAATGCTGATATCGATTTGATCCGATTGGAAAGGGTATTTTGATGGCTCATCGCAACACTATTGTAATTTGAAAGCATTGTTTTCTCAAATGTTATATTTAAAACTATATATTTAGGTTTGATTGCTTGTTTATATTTCTGTACATGCGCTTCCATTACTATTGAAAAGAATCAAAAGATGTCTTGATGGTGTGTTGTAAGGCTATTGTAATTTCGGAGGATTTTTTTTCACAATCAGACGAGAACTATTTTGGAGTAAAAGACCCATTTGTTTAAATATTTGAATAGAGAAACACAAATACAAAATATACGGTACAATTCGCCGAAAATAATGATTCATAGAAAGTGACTGATTCAACTAGCAAATTTGGATGTGTGATTCTTAAAGGTATTAATCTGATTCCCCATATGAGTTTTGAAATGATCAAAAAGATACTTATGCTCCTTATTCCAAGATTTTCGTTTGGTTATGGATACACATATATACTTGATGCACGTCATTTTGTAGACTGAATTTCGATGATCGAAAACTTAGAGATTTGGTCTGCATTTCCAACAAATTTTATTGAATTTCCCTCCCTACGTAATTCATTCTTATGTTTTAAATACTTTTTAACAAAACACAATTTTTGAAATAGTGTTTTAAAACACAATTCAGGTGGCTGCTATGCGGATTATTATTTTTATTTTTAAATATTAATATAATTATATATTAATTGTAGGTTTTTTTAAATAGTATTTATTTTTAGTCTCTAAAAAATGAAATATAAGTTTAGACATCATATATTCATTTATCTTTACATTTTTGTGAGATATGTTTTCTTTCTTTGAGATCACTTATATATTTTAAATCTATAGATTCATTTATCATAATTATTTTTTTTGTTAAATCCAACATTTAAGAGAATGTATATATATTTAAAAACATAAAATATAAAATCGTTTCTTCACCGTATCATTATATATATTCCCAAAAAATTTATATTCCTAGAATATGTTTACGCATTAGCTAAATGTTCGTCTATCGACTAAAAAACCTTTTTTTTTTTAACTACCAGGAAGTTTTAAACCAAAACCTATAATTTTTTCAGATCCGTAATTAGAATATGTAATATAAATTTTGTTTTAAACATCACTCGATCTTATAGCATATAGGTTTTTCTTTTTAATATTTTTTCTTGAAACCTTTCTTTCGATTTTTCTAGATTTACTTTTTTGTGAAAAAAAAACCTATTAGCCTATTAAGAACATAATTAAGTACATTAGAATATGAAGGTTCATACATAGTTACATGATCTACACCTACACATAATATGTACATGGAAAGCAAGCTGCGCATGGCGCTGCTTCCGTGCTGTGTCACAAGCCTCGCCACATTACACATTCAATGTTCACATTAACTATACGCTTTCTATCTTTTATAGTATACTTTTTGTTCTATTATATAAGATGTTTAAGATATTTTTATTTGTTTTAATATGTAAGATTTTTATGCAGATTTTAATATTATTCGATTTTTTTTACTTTTTAAATTCTGTAATTTTTTACTATTCCTTCCGTTTTAAAATAATTGTCATTCTAACCTTAATTTTTTGTTTCATATTATTTGTCATTTTACAATTTCAATGCATATTTATAACTAATTTTTCTATTTTTATCCCTATTTTTCAGCTTATTAATTATTTGTATCAAATACTCCTTCCGTTTCAAAATAATTGTCATTCTCGAGTTTTTCACACAAATTAAAAAAACAAATTAAAAATCTGGGGTTGATTGTTTAGAGCCGTACATGCTGTGCAGAGCCAAAAAAATAATCTACAACATATATATCAACTATTCATGCTTTTGCTCTCCATTTTTATCTCACAGCCAAAATTCTCTTTGGGTGCTGTACAAAGCAACTTTTCTACAGCAGATATATTTAGGCTGTATGTTATTTTTTTTTCTCTTTTTCTATAAAAATATTTTTATTTGTATTTCTGTACGTATAGTATAGAAATTTATGCAAAAAAGTTTCTCTCTCCGTAAAGATTTTTTTTTTCTTTTCTTTATACATATATAATAACCTAAATTTATGCACATATTACAATGTATACAAATTTATAACAACACTCTATATATATGTTATATATAAACTAATAATATGGTTGTCCAAATAAAAAAAATATATATATATATATATATATATATAAAAACTTATAATGTATATAGTTTACCTATATGATTTAAAAAGTATTACATATGTTAATTATTAATTATTTTAAATTACAATTCTTAGTTAATATATTTTTTTTTTGTAAACGTAATATCATTTTTTCTCAAACCTAAAAGATAAATCAACAGAATATATAAATTTACCAATCATACTTTTATTTCTAATAACCACAGCTAAAATCCTACAGCTACAGTAAAAAGATCTACAGTCTAAATTTTACAGCAAAAAAAATAAAGCTACAACCATTACCAATCGAGCCATCTGTTTTGCTCCTAATTAATATAATGTTTTATTTGATATAAATAATTAATAAGCTGAAAGCTAGGAATAAAAATGGAAAAATTAGTTATAAATGTGCATTGAAATTGCAGAATGATAAATAATATGAAACAAAAAAATTAAGGCTAGAATGATAACTATTTTGAAACGGAGGGAGTAAAACATTATATTAATTAGGGGCAAAACATATTTTTAATATGTTTACTTAATTTGTGTGAAAAGCTCCAAAATAACAATTATTTTGAAATAGAGGGAATAGTTATTATATGTTTTATTTATAAATTATTTTTTTCTAATTTCCGTATATTCAACCAAAATATCTTATAATATGAGATGAAAGGAGTAGTATTTAGGAATTTATAGTACTTCGGAAATTGGAATTCATTATAATCTAGTACTAATAAAGAGTAAACAATGCTTTTAAAAGTCATTGTTCAATAAATTCACTCACTGCGACGACTACAGATGCGATATACCATACTCGAGATGCTATAAATGTAGACCTATTTTATAGTATACGTTTGATATGCGTAGATCTAGATGTCAACTATTATGACCGAATAAAGTTTAGTCAACTAGCTTTTTTTATTCGTACTAGTGATTAGTATAAATTTCTTAGGCACAGATGCGATTACAACTAGCCATACTTTTTTTTTTCTTTCTAATAAACTTATATATATCTGGGAATTGAATCCCTATCTATTAATGAAACAATAATAATCTCACGTGAGACTGATCTGCAATCAAATCCTTCGGAGCAAAGTCTATCCTGGAGAACAGCATAGACTTTTTCATTTTCTTTCTTGAATATAAACCTCCCTTTGTTTTTCGGTTTTTTCCTGATTAAATTTAAGTTGAAAATATTACCAAATTTTACATTTTAATGTGATCTGTTTTTTGTTACAAGCTTGTTGAAAATCGGTCTTTTATTTTCTTACTCGTGCTTTCGAACTTCTTAAAAATATTTTAAGAATGATGGATTACAATACTATTTTGGAAGTTTCAATTCCTACTCCAGTCACGTAAGTTTGAATGTTTTTATAACTCTAGACAAATCAAAATTTCACATCCAGAACTACACAAAATAAAATTTAATACTGAGAACCAAAACAATTTTCGAAAATACTATTTTATCTAGCTACAGTGATAATGGCTAGTATTACATAACGAAAACGTACATATAACCGAGTGAAATGCTAAATTAATCTAACCTAACTTGAATAAAAACCTGACCCAAAATCGATTTTTATCCCTAATCTAACCTGAAACACAAAATACTACTCCTGGAAAAAATTCGAAGGGTGTGATGAAAATTAAGGATTGTTCTTTTGTTGTTGAAAACTTGCAGTATGATTTATATTAGGCGCTCTTCGTTTGTACATCCAGATGGACTATCTGGATGTAGATGACAGATGATGTTCGTTTTAGTGCAATTAAACACATCATCGAGATGGATTATCTAGATGTACTTCTAAAACTCTTGCAAAAAAATTGTAGATGTCGATGCTTCATCTAGATGAGTTTAAGTGGTGCATCTAGGTGTAGATGATTTTTCTAAAAATTGTAAATATCTAAAATATCTTCATTTACAATTATAATTCAAATAATGATACTTTTCTATAGATTTTCGTTTTATATGTAAAAATAATAGATTTACACACAAAAAATTCTCTAAAAACCGTAAAATAACTAATTATTATTTTTCCCGCAAAAAAATAATTCTGCCAAAATTGTAAATTCGCGAGATTATGTTTTTCCGCCAAAACCGTAAAACTATGTATTTTCCGCTAAAACCGTAAAATCTAAAACTTTGTGTTTCCCGCCAAAACTTTAAAATCACACTTTAGCCGAAAAAATTGCAAAATATTTATTTTTCCAGCCAACATTTCTTTTTGTGTCAAAATCGCAAAATCGTGTAATTACATTTGTCCACCAAAATCGTAAATTTTGGTTTTCCACAAAAACTGTAAATCACGATTTTGGCGAAAAATAACGTAATTACATTTTTCTGCCAAAAAACAAAAACCGTCAAAGCCGCAAAATTGTGTTTTCCCACCAAACTTGTAAATCATGATTTTGGCGGGAAAATAGCAGATTACATTTTCCCGCAAAAAAAAAATCCGTCAAAATCGTAAATTTGTGTTTTCCTGCCAATATTGTAAATTACGATTTTGGAGAGAAAATGGCGGTATTGTATTTTCCCGCAAAATAATAATAATATATTTTCCCGTCAAAACCGCCTAACCGCGTGATTATATTTCCACCAAAATTGTAAAATTGTGTTTTAATTGGCGGAGAGAAGACTTTAACGTTGGATTCGAAATGCTAAGTCATGTGATTTTCACTCCGATCACTAGGAGGTCCAAAGCCAAATATATTAGTTCGATTTCGCAACTTCCTGTTAGGATATACCAGAGCAGGAATGTTAGTCTAATTTGAACAAAAACTCTATTTCTAAAACTAGAGCATTAAATTTTGTTATGTGTGGTTTTTGGATGTGAAACTTTAATTTTGTATAACGTTATAAAGAGAAGGGGTAATTGTAAAAATGCCACTTTTGGAGTGTATATTTGCAAGAATGCTATTTAGGGGTGTCCAATTGCAAAAATATCACTAATTATAGTTTTTTAAAGCCTAAATCTTAAAATTATAAACCCTTAAAAATGTTTCGACCCTTAAAACCCTTAAAACCCTCAAAACTAAATCTTAATACAACATAGTTAACCCAAACATAAATGATATAATGAAAAAATAATTTTTAAAAACTAGCATTTTTGCAAAGATTTTAAAAATGTGATATTTTTGAAAAATGACACTTGAAAAATAACATTTTTAAAAATTTCTCTATAAAAAAGCCTAAACTTTGTGTGATTGGGTGAAAATTTAAACATCTGAAGGGGGAAGGCTAAAAGTTTGCGTTTGTTTTTTTGGCACATTAAAGTTCATAAAATTCAAATGACACAAATGACAACAATTACACCATATAGTCACGCTTCTTATAATTTAGATAATGTATACGTGAATTTTCTAACATATATCTGAAAATTATGGTGAAGTTTTCTCTCTTTAAAAATTTTGAGAGAGAGAAGAGAAACAAAACTAAGAACATCTATAATGTATTATTCTATTTTTCACTCCAAAATAAAGTAATTTCAAAATGGTGTTGGATTTGATTTTATATTATTCTATTTTTCTACTAAAAAAAAAACATTTTAAGTATATGTTATTTTTTCTCTTTATTATTAATTGCTAATGATACACATGATCTATAAAATTTACGAATTGGCCCCATTAATTTTTTTGTTTTAAAAATCAAAGTCAGAACATTATGTTTTGTTATATTAACTTACATATACGTACATATTAACTTAAGAATACATAAATTTTAAGAATTACATCTGTAATGACATATATATAATTAGACATATATACATATTTTTAACAAAACTTGTTTACACATACATTATAATTTCATACACTATAATATAATCTGATTATTTTGTTGCAAATTGTTATGATTTGATAAAATCTTAACTTTTAATTAATGAACATATATAAAAAAATTTCAAATAATTAATTTTCTTTTACAATGAAATCAAAGGACTATTTTAAAAATTAAAAGGTTCAACTCTAAAATAAAGTGAAAAATGAGATTACTCTATATTTGGAGGAAAAAATGGATTTATTCAATTTTAGAGTTAAAAATAAAGTAAGGTTGGAAAGGATTTTACTCTAAAATAGAGTTTGGAATGGGATATGAAGTGGGGATGGAAATGTCCTAAGATCATCTCCAACTCATTTCTTTATTTTTTTACTCTAAAATGAAATGGAGTGGAGTTAAATGATTTAATGAGGTTAAATTTGGGGCCTCCGATCATAGTTTTAATCACCTTTCCTACTTACTCATGACAAAATTATGAATAAAAACATGGTATGCATAAAAAAAAAACAAATGGATGGGCCCTTAAAATTTTGAGAAAATTTGAGACAGCAGTTGCAAAAATGACATTTTTAGTATGTACATTTGCAAGAATGCTACTTAGGGATGTCTATTTGTAAAAATACCACTAATTATAGATTTTTAAAGCCTAAATCTTAAAATTATAAACTCTAGAAAATGTTTTGATCCCTAAAACCCCTTAAACCCTCAAAACTAAACTCTAATACAACATAGTTAACACAAACATAAATGATATAATGAAAAAATAATTTTGAAAAAGTGGCATTTTTGCACAGATTTTGAAAATATAGCATTTATGAAAGAGTAACTGAAAAGTAGCATTTCTTAAAATTTCTCAAATACCCAACACAAATGTGTCTTGGATGTATGCTTAGGGCCGGACCTTAAAGCCATACAATTTGTATACCTTACGAATATGTTGTATAAAAAAAGAGAAAATTTTAAATTTTTTTATTTCGGTGGGCTATTTTTTAAAATTATAAAAAATTATAAACAAGAATAAGGTTTTATAAAATTAATTGTGATTTTGTACTTGTAATAAGCATAATTTATGAGGCTTTATCGCTTTATAAACTTTACATAAGGCAAATTTATAAAATTAATAAAGTTTACAAAATAGGGCCTCTTGTCACAAGAAAAAAAAAAATCTCAAGTCTGGTTTCTCAAGCTATAAAAGAGAAGCATATTCATCCCAAGGTCAAAGCCAAGCCCAAACCCAAGCTCAAACCCAATCCCAAGTCGAAACCATTTACAAATTATATCGATATTACAAAGGTGAGTAGAGATAATTAATCCAAGTAATACGATCAACAATGGTATATTTTCTTATGGATTCAAGTATTCCAAATCATTTACTAAGATAACCGTACATATCACCAAAATGTAAATATCCAAAAAAAGTTATTGCAAATTATGATTGATTGACTCATTTTTCTTTTTTCATAAAAACGACTATTTCATAACATAATGACGGTATTAACACAAATCCAAAAGTGTGAAAATAAATAATACTTCTTCCGTTCCATAAAAATTGATGTTTTAGGTTTTACACACGTATTAAAAAAAAAATTAATCCAACAATTTATCTCTTTTCAATAATTGTACTTCCACCTACTTCAAATATTGTTTCTCGTCATATATTTTTATATTTCCACATAAAGCATGATAACCAATAAAATTTTCAACAAAAAAATTGAACTTTTGTCAAAAATTCAAACAGTGCCCCACAATTAGATAATCAAAAAGAAAAAGAAAATTTTGGAGACAAAATGAACTCGTTGACAATATATATACTACAATAACATTGATTTAGAGTCCCAGGTAGATATCATCAATGGTTTTCATAGCTTCAATCTAAATTCACCACATCAAAATAATGGAAGAGAGTTTTTGTTTGATTTGAATAAAAATCCAACAAAAGAATTCATTTGGTCGGACAATGGTTTAGCCATTCCATTTTATGAAGAAGCAGAGAATGAAGATCCGGAAAATTTTTCTCATACGAATTCAAGTTCTTTTGTTTATTTAGTTATTAATCCTAATGATTTGATATAATTTTCGTATATACGATTGTTTACAATTTAGACATGTAAAACTGAGTTTTTTTAAGGATATGTAAAACTGAGATTTTTAGTGATTTTATAGAGATAATATTCAGCTTTTTTTTTAATGAAACATGTCACAGAATACGCTATGTTTAGTAATTATATGGAGATATTTTCTGATTTTTTTTAACACATTTATGATTTTTGTAACACACTACGTTATTTTTTTTAAATAACATTGCATGGCTTAAAAACATGTCATAGAATAAGATTATCATTTACTGATAATGTTTTTGTTATAAATATTTGTGATAGGAGGAAGCAATGAGATATCACATGGTCCTCAAGAAGCTAGGGTGCATAAGAAATAAATGACAGATGAAGAAAGATTAGAGATTTACCTTGTTCTATTGGAAAGGAAAGAAATGTCAATAAAAAAGTGAAAAGAAGAATGCCCTCATAAATCAAGAACACGAAAAGTAATAAATTGAAGAATAATGGAGTACTCTAACGGTTTCAAATTTTATTGTTAAAGACAATTAATTTTCTATTAGTACCAATGAAAATAATAAATTTTCTTGTAAAGGAACATGAATTTATTAAAACTAAAACATCATTTATTCAGAAACAAAAATAAAATCTAGAACATCAATCTTCATAGAATAGAGGGAGTAGTTCGCAGACTGCATCCAACCCATCTCATCGTAGAATGAATATGGGATTAAAAATTTAGACCCATTTAAACCCCCATGTTCCGCGGATTGGCAGACGCAGACAAGAGACCGAGACGCGATGGGTAGTTTTGGTCGAGAGAGTTGAATTCGGTGATGTAAACTAAGTTGGGCAGTTTAAATCCGAACTGGGCGGATTTTTCGGAGTCGCGGTCTGATTTCAAACAGAACGGTTACCGCGGTCGGATTTGGACAGGATGGTTACCGCCTTCTGTTTTGGACAAGGCAGTTGGGGTAGGCTGTGGCCTTTTAGCGGGAACGGTTACTGGACCAAAGACGCGTGTTTTTAATGAAAACACTAAAACACGCGGGAACGGTTATTTCTAGGCCTTGGACGCAGAAAAGTGCGGGAACGGTTATCTGATGGTTTCCGAGGCAGTTTCTCGATAGGAAACTTACCCATTGCCTTTGTTTTACGCGGAGAAACAGAAAGAAAGACTTAGAAAGAAAATTGAGAGAGTTTTATCGAGAAAAAACTGAAAAGGCTCGAAAGAATTTGTGAAAGACTCGAGCGTGGGTTACCGTGATCGCGGCGATCGTGTCTGGAGGGAATCTGGGTGATCGGCAGGAATTCGTGTTCGAGAGATCATCGCAACAAGAGGTGTCGGAACTGGAACGGGACAAGGCAAATCGAATCCGAGTGACTAAGGTGAGTGTGTGACCGTGGGCCTAAGTTTAGGATAGTTTTCTTGCATAGATTCTTTGACGACCGCAAACCAATTTCTGTGAATTTTGGTCGTGCGTCGATCGACGCACACGATCGACGCAAGGTTGAATTGAACTGACGAATTTGGTTTTAATTGTTCGGTTTGGCTGGTTTGTGTTAAGGGAACCCTAGGGTTCGTGTTTAAAAGGGAGCAGCCTCCGTTTTGTGCAGAGAAATTGAAAGAGAAAAGAAGAGGAAAAGGAGATGAACAATCGCGTCTAAGAAGGAGATAAAGACAGTTCTAGCCTGTTTTAGAAGAGTAGAGGAACAGACAGTCTAATCAAATCGGATTGGAGTGAAACTTCTAGGGTAAGTTCTCCACTCTCATATCTAGCTTTTGGCGAAATCGATTTGTCAATTGGATTAGTATTCTGAGTGTTATTGTTGTTTTCCCGAGAGAGGTTCATGTAGAATTGGATCTGCGACTAGTCCACTTCGTGAGTGTTTTCCTGTCGAACCAGAAGAAGTTACGAGGCGTTCTACATAGAGTTGGAAAGGTCTCGTTCTCAAGATTTCAGATCATATTTCTGATCATGATTCTGAGGTATGTTCCGTTCTCAGTATGCTTTTGAAGTCGGTGTGTTGTTTCTGTTTTCAGAAACCCTAATCCGGTTTAGGGGAAACTCCAGTTTGGGTCGGTTCGGTTTAGTTAATCAGACTGGTTTGGTTAGTTGGTTTAACCGACTGGTTTGGGTTAACCGACTGGTTTGGTTTGCAGTGTTCATGAGGCAAAGCTTGAGGTGAGAGGAGAGTTGTCAGAGGTTGAGGTTAGAGGCAACTGATAGGCTAAGGTGAGTACATGACCATGGCTTATCTAGGTAAAAGAATTGATAGGATGTGATTGATTGTGTTGTTTGTGTGGATTCGTGCTTGTTTTGGTGGAATTCTGTGCAGAAAATCTGTGTGATGCGTTCTCAAATCGATCCGTGAGAGGATAGGTTCGATTTCTGGACTCTGCGATGGTGCTTCGATCGACACATGAGCAGTGCATCGATCGACACCGGGGTGGTGTGTCGATCGACGCACAATCTGTTGTGTGGTTCTCGCTTGATTGTTCGTGTTGTGCATTGTTGTTTGCTCATCCTGGTATTGTATCTCTTGCTTATGCTTGTGTGTATAGTAGATGGGATGACCGTCTCACTGGGTATTTATGATAATACTCACGTATCTCTTTTAACCATGTGATGCAGGTAGAGACAAGTGTGATCGTGGAATCATGGCCGGGAAGAGGAGATGATCTAGTGTCTCAGGTTATTGTTCGTTGTTGTTAGAATTGCTAGGTTGCTAGTGAATCCTGGAAGTATTCATTATTGTTAATGGAATTGAAAGTGATTGGTTATTGAATTGATTTCTGTTGGTTTGATGAATTATGGGGTTTATCGAATGAGTGCTTGGTTTAATTGAATGTGTTGGTTCTGCTGATTTAGGTTGGTTTAGTTATTGTTTCCGTATATTTGTGTTTTGACCGTTGAGGATTATTATTGATGATAATAATAATCCGAGTTTAGAAAATTTTAAATTTTTACGGGTCGGGTTGTTTCAGATTCATCGAGTCTTATCTGTTAGAGTGATTCCCGATTGTTTGTATATCTGTTTCTGGCTTGATCATGACGATTGGTCCTTTCACCGAGAGTCTAGATCACGCAACACGCTTAGGGGCAGCGATGCTCGCTAAGGCTTGTCTGGTTGCGGGAAGACTGCTCTGTGACTTTAGATAATCGGGCCGACAAGTGACTGATGCGATGAGCATGATTGACTGATGTTATTGACTATTTGATTGCGATATCTATTATGTGGCTAAGTGGGACGGGATGACCGCTCTCACTAAGCAATTCTGTTGCTTATGCCTATTTTGTGGATGCAGGTAAAGAGATTTCCCGTGAAAGGAATCTGAATGTGTGAGCCGCAGTGACTAAGGTGGGAAAGGAAAGGATGGTGAATTAGATCGGATAGCTAGGTGTTTTGCAATGTAATAGCTTATTAGCAAACTGATCATTATAATTGAAACCTTGCGATTTAATCTAAATATGATGTTTATGCTAAAAAGTCTTGTCTAGATCGAAATTACGTGAAAAATGGCTAAGTAAAGAAAAATCTTGAAAAACCCACGAGGTTAATCTGAAATCGCCAAGTCTGGCCGAGACAAACCGATCGGAAACCTCACTGCGGTAAGAAAATTCGGATCGGAGCGAATTATTATGTCCCTAGATTAGCAAGTCGGCCAACTAGATCACTATTAATCTACGAAAGTACTTGATATATATATAAATATTTTAATATTATTGATAAAGTATGATCCATTAAACATGTGGTATTTTAAAGAGTTCTCAATGAATAAAGTTAGAAAACTTATAAAAAAAAAATGAAATTTTCTTTCATTCGAATTTACTATTAAAAGATTATGTGATATGAGAGGGAGGTGATACATTCTTGAATCCAATGGATGAAGGTAGGCCAACAACACATTCTCGCAACTTAACTCGTTGGGCAATCAATCGAAAGTGCCATTCAAAATTTTCATTCGAGTTTATAATCCTGTTTTAAGTCATATACTACTTATATGATTCATCGCTTCCAAACAATAAAACTCAAATGATAAATTTTGTAATTAAAATTAGAACTGAACACAAATGATCATCCTTTTTTTTAGTTAATAGATTAAAAACTAAAACACTATGAAACAAATCTCTCTCTGTATATCTCTGATGATGAAAATTACTCCTTTTGTTTTTTGTATTTCTTGTATACCATTATTAACTTCCACATCACCATTCAAAGTCGTTTAAGCTCACATGATGGTCACTGGATGGATCCACGTGCGGCGGATTGATTACATGATCAACCAATGGCAAGGTGGACGGGGCAAGATGATTCTGAAGATCTAGTGTGAGGCTCATGAGATCATCTGGGATAGGATACTGATCGTTTAGATTTCCGATAAGCATTTCGATAGAAGCTTCTTCTTCGTCTTTTGGTAGGTAATCAAACATTAGATCTTCGAAGTAGTTTATCTCGTTCACTTCCATTGCCTCATCTTCTTTTATTTCATGTTGTTTGTCCGACTTTATGATGGAGAAGTACTGCAATAAGAGCAACAAATCATATTTATCGTTGGCATTTGGTTGAATCTATAAATTGTAATTATTTGAGTTAAATCTTGTAGAGTTACATGGAAGAAAAAGATTAGACTCATTAATAACCAAACCCATTCAAGCCAAATAATATTAGCCCAAACAAAGTCTAGTTTCTTAAAGCAATCCAAGTGGATCAAATTTTAAAAATTAATGCGAATCATAAATAAATATATGAAGATAAACAAAAAAATACGATGTTAACTAAAAAAATTGAAATTAAATTTGTTTTATGAAATAGTCCGAATTGTAAACTAAAACATTTCATTAAATTCCAACTTGATGGAGAAATTAAACTAGTAAAACTTTAACTCTGACCACATTCAAATGAATTAAACCTTGAAAATTTTATGTAAACATTCAAACAAAAAATCGGTTTTTTAGAGCACAGATTTCTTTAGAAAAGATAAACAAAAAGTGTAAATTTAGAATTTTTTTTTTTTTTAGTAATCGACTTTTCGTTTCCATTCAATTTTTTACTCTTTACAATTAATAGAGGGTTTCGAGCAAAAAAAAAAACAATTAATAAAGGGCTGGAGTTATTAATAGTTTCCATATATGAACAGTCAGCATTAACAGAAAAAGGTCAAAAAGGCAATAAATTTTTGTCTGGATGCTTAACAAACTTAATTCAAAGACCACTTTTCATATTCCCAATTGTGGACTACTACTACTAATTCATCATTATATAACTTTTTGTCTTTTTTAAAAAATTAATAAGGAAAGAGAGTTAATAAGAGAGCTCACGAGATTCTTGCTTTCGTCTTCGTAAATTGTTAACGAATCTCCCGTCTCTACTCCATTTTTTTTCACAAATTCCCCTTTAGTTTTCACCACAAACAAAGTAACAAAAGTAATTTATAATTAAAACTAGCTTTAAAAACTACTATATGTCTTTTTTCTAAAAAGAATATCAGAGCACCTTAAATATTACCTGTGTTTTCGAGGACATACATTCTGCTCTTGTTATTGGACCAGAACCTATGTTTCACAATAAAGCAAGCTTTTAAGTCATCTAGTTCTAAAATCATTTGAAATTGATAACTTTTTTTTTTTGTCACTATGAAACTGATAACTATTGGTAATCAAAATGGGTTAATAAGAAAATGCGTATTTTAGATATAATTGATCTCATATCATATATTTTATGAAAAATATGAAATGAGACTTAACTTGTATTTGAAAGACCAAGAGCTCATAGAGTCAGCATCTCTCATCTCTACTATGATTCCTTCTTTATCCGTTAGCTTCGGAAGATTTCCTTCTGATTCTCTCTGCATTCCAATTTCCAAACTAAATTTAGTTTCTTATTTACAAAAACAAATATATGGTTATAATTGGCTTAATAAATTACATTTCGGTAAAAGTATCAAGTTATATAGAACCAACTATTATTTTTTTGTCACAGGAACCAATTAAGAAGCAACTAATAATACCATATTCATTAGGAAAGCCATATAGACGACATTCCATTTATTCAATTAGAAAAAAACCATTTTAGCTTTGTTGTTTACTTTAGCTAAATACATATATCAAAATCGGTAAATTCATATTTTTCATTTATTGGTTTATATTTCGTATATTTATAGAGTGCTCATTTTACATAGACCAAAAGGATTTGAGTTGAACTTAAGAAAAACAAAGTTAATAAAAAAACCAAGGTTAGCCTTATAGTTAAGAGCTTATTTTTTTTACTTCTATACATCCAAAATTCCAAAACATAGTGCAAACCAAAGCTCATATATATTTTTAAGAAATTCAAATAGAGGATATGTTTAAATAAACCAAATTTAAATGATTTTTTAAAATTAATTCCTTTTATAGTTAAGCTAAAAACATAAAATTTCAAAAGCGGAAAAATTGAATAAACAAATTTATGACATTCCACATTTTATTCTCATGTTTCATAATCCTCCTGTTTGTCGTATGATTATTTTTAAAAATATTTTTTATTGGTTAAATAACGAAAAAAGTTGTTTCTTTTGTTAATTAAAACGAGAATAACTACAATGTACAAATCTAACGCCGGCCGTCAAAAGTACAACACCAAAACCAAAGTACAACAATAAAAGCAGTCAAAATATAACAATAATTTATGAAAGTGTAAAAAAAAACAAAATTGAAGGGGATGAAATGTGTGAAATAAAATCTAATGAAACTACATAATGAGTGAATATCTAGGGAATCGATTTTTGTTCCTTTTCCCAAAAATCTCTTTTTCTAAATGTTGGAAGTCAAATCCTGAAATTATTTATTTTTCAAAAACAAATCCCATAGGCTAACAAGGTGAGTGATAATTTCAGCGAATTTTCACCGTACACCTTTTCAAATTCATTTTTTCAACAACAGAAAAATGGTACAAAACAAAGGAAACCGATATGACAATTTTTCTGATTAATGGTTCGAGATATATTTTAAGGAAGAATTGTAAGAATTTACACACCTTTGGTAGAACAATCCTCCCAAGTGACCCAACATCGCTGTTCTTCAAGTGCTTCACCAACAAAACCTTAAGCTTCTACAATCAGCAAACAGCAAACAGCAAACAGCAAACAATTTACATAAATGTTTTAAGCGACGAAAATCAAATATTATTCACACTTGGACCGACCAAAAACCAAACCTTGTTATCGAACGTGGAGTATCGATAAAGATCTTTTTTAGCAGCAGCGATCTCAGCATTTTTTTTCATGTTAAGCATCACTTGTCTCCTTGAATCAACCAACTCATTAGAACCAGAGTTAGGGCTCGAGCTATTTCTTGATCTTATCATAGCGTTTTTCCTATTGATCCTTGCCATCTTCGTCATGTGTGGATCAAGAAACCCACCTCTCTCTTGCCTCAAACCAGGATTACAAACCAGAGAACCGAACTGATCACTTCCGGCTTGCGTAACCGGGATCTGAGAGAAGCCCTCCGATGAGTGAATCGGCTGATGATTCATCGCCGCGGGACATGCAACGTTTGCATACGGAGGCAACATGTTGAGGTGTTGATCATAAGCATGAAACGTTGTGAAGTGATTATTGGTAAGATCCATTGAGTGTTGTTCTTGGACCGAGCTTGCGTTAGAAGAGGAAAAGGGCAAGAAGTTATCCATATTTCCCGGGGATAGAGAGATGAATGGAGAAGAAAAGAGAGGTCGTTGGGGAGATTGGGAAAGAAAGATAATGAAAGAGCGAGTGAAGAAGAGACAAATGTTGGAAAATCACAAAAGAAAGCGAGTCAAGATGTTGCAGATGGTTCGATGCTGCACCTTATGGGGATACACATCTCACCACTCACAAAAGGAGAGAGAAGAAGAGATGTGTACATACATATTTATAATATGTATATGAGGCGCCAGATTGGTGTTTGAATGTATATACGGTTCTTATGGCACAGAAGACCACGAGAAGGTCATTGGCTGTGTTTTTTTTAGAGAGAGAGAGAGTGAATGCTCTTTTTTGTTTTGGAGTTCCTTCACTTGCTTTCTGATTTTGCTGTGAAAATCCTAGTGACCATAATCAAATTTATAATACTAGTTAATATTGAAAAAAATGAATCCTTGGAGTTTTGGTATGACAGTTAGCATATTAATTGTTTTGGAAACTCAATTAGTCGCCATTTGTATTTTATAGAAATTTAATTAGTATTTTTTGGAAACTTAATTATTGTTGCTTTTACATATTTTGGAAATTAGCTTCTTTTACAACAACTTTAAAATAAAATTAGACTTCAAACGTTGAATTTCGAAACGATACGATATTTAGAATTCAGTTAGTCGTTGTTCGTATTTTGTAGAAATTCAATTAATTGTCATTAATACTATTTTGTCTTTTTACTAAACTTTGAGAAAAACATACTTTTTCATAAACTTTGTTTTATATCATATTATTAATACAGCAAATCAATGTTTGACCATTTTTTAGGCATGGAATTAATATAAAAATTTGTTATGTTAATCATTTTTTGCCTTTTTCTTTCTCTTATTAGTATATCTCAATCTTATGATTTTCATTTATATATATATATTTTAGTCGAAAGATTCCAAATCGAATTACAAATTAAACGTTAGAACCCGCAACTATTCAAAAAAAAAATTCTTAAATTTTTTAAATTTATTTTTTCGTTATTTAATATTTTGTTGGCATCTTAGGGAAGAAAAGAAAAAAATTAGTTGTATTGATTAAAAAATTGTGATTAAGAACCTAACCATTTTAATATATTTGATTAGGTTCATAAATATCTTTCATTTTTTCGGCAAAAAAAATCGTTCTTCTAATCTTTTTCTTTTTTTTCTTTAATTTTTCTTCATTCTTTTCTATAACTTCAAACATACAAAAACAGATTCATATATTTTAACTTTGATTTTTCATTTTTTATTTATTTTTTTTCATTAAAAATGCTTTCATTCCCCAAAAGTTTTATTAAAATTCAAATTTTGAATTTCGAAACAATATGATATTTAGCATATTAAATTTTTGCGTCAACTCAGTTAATCATTATTTATTGAATTTTTTTAAGAAATACCATTTTTAAAGTACCACTTTCAAAAATGTCATATTTTCAAAAATTTTGAAAAAATGTCACTTTTTCAAAATTATTTTTCATTATATCATTTATGTTTGAGTTAACTATATTGTATTAGGGTTTAGTTTTAAGGGTTTAAGGATCAAAACATATTTTAGGGTTTATAATTTTAAGATTTAGGCTTTAAAAATCTATAATTAGTGACATTTTTGCAAATAGACATCCCTAACTAGCATTCTTCCAAATATACACACCAAAGTAGCATTTTTGCAATTGTTACTAAATAATCTCGTTGTCATTAATTATAAAATCATGTACATAGGGGTTTATATACAGATTTAGGCCTAAACCAAAGCCTTCAAACCGACATCAAATCATGTACAGATCGGTTTATACTATACTGGTTTACAAAAAGTGTAATCAAAAGTCAAAACTATGTACATGAAATGAAACTATACACAAGATGGGACGGAGATACTAAGAAGATCCATTTTGCTTGCCAAATTGCGGAAAGGTGTAGGATATAGCGGTTTATTGAATGAATCTGCAAGTTATAGCTCCATATCGAACATGAAGAAGCTTGAATAAGCATGCAACAAATCTTCACGAGTACTATGGCGATCACTCTCGATATGTTAGTGCGTTCATGAAAAACAGAGTTATTGGCGATATGACCTAACAATAAAACTACTTAGAGATCATAACGAAATCGCTATAAATAGATATTCATAATCCTAAAAGCAAACTGAAACAAAAAGAGTTTAAAAGTTCTTCTCTATATGATAATATAAGATTGAGATTTCCTTTTTTGAACTTCTTCAATCAAAAATCTATGAATAGTCTAATAAAATGTGTTTGCTGTTTTTTTTAATCTAGTATGAAAGCTTATTCTTACCGCTAAATTCAAAAGTTTAGTGCGAAACTATCAAATCTGGACTACGGATATGGACTAAAGATTCGTGGCATGTATTAGAGGAATTGGAAATCACGACCAAAGTGGTGACACCAGCCTAGAGTATTGGGACGAGGCTTATGAGATCCCTAGCAAGTACTCGCTCTTTTTTCGATCTGCTTTACCTTCAATCCAAAAGGGCAAGTTTATTGCTAGAAGAGGGCAAAATACCCGAAATCAAACCGAACCGGAACCGATCTATAATTACTATTTTATTAAAAATATCTTATCGGTATCGATTTTTCTAGAACCAAAAAACCTAAAACAAACCTGATCGAACCGAAAATCGAGCGGGTATCCAAAATACCCAAAATATAAACTAACTCAAAGGTATTTATGTTTTAGGTTGGATATGTTTAAGTGGTTTGAATATTTTTTATAAGATTTTCTTTGTTTTTTCAGTTAATTTAGTAAAATTAAATTGTTTGAATTTCTACAAATTATTTTTATTAAAATTTAGAGCCAAAATCTGAAATACTTGATTATCCGACTGCCCACAACACATTGCCGTTTTCAATGACCATTATTTTATATGAATTTCTTTTAAAATTCTTTAGGTAATTAAGTGACTTTAGGGTTTTTAAATTCACAAGGATTTAACAATATTGTCTGAACTAATTGACGAGCTTCCTTGCATCTTCAAGAGGTAACGGATATTCCTCTCTCAGAGAAGAAGGTTCGTTGTAGCAAATGCTCCACAGTAAATTTACGAGCTGTGTCTCTTCTTTAACCGTTCTGAGATCCCGTTGTAAGTGCGAAAACTGCTGTAACAGAGAGTACTACATGTACTAGTACAGGAAACGAACACAATACACTAAAGGTTCTTTTCTCCAAAACGTTTTACTAGATCAAACGATAAGTACACTTACAAGTTCCACTTATCAACTTCAATCCTAGCCTCATGTATTCGCAAATCACACATGATCTTGTGAACCTATCACTACCCCTTAGCCCATTTGATCAAGATCTCTTTTCTAGACAATCTTAAATCTTCTTTGCTAAGAAATATGATATATCATTGTGTTCACTGCCCTACTAGGCTAACACGTCCTATTTATACACAATAGGAAAAAGCGGCTAACCCTAGCCTTCATCTCCAAGTCTTGATGATCTCAAATCTTTAGGAATATTCTCCCTTTTCTTATTCTTAGCCAAGAGATAAGGAAAGATCTCCAATGCTCTCCAAGGCATTTCTCCAACTCAGCTCCACGTCTAGGCTTGTCCTTGACACTTGAGCAGCTTGGTCCAGCCTATCTCTTCAAGCTCACGTAGCTTTAAGCTCCATGCAGCTTGTATCACTTTATGTAGTACTTCGCAACTAATACAAGACACTACTTCAACAGCTACACCTTCATGCTTCATATGTTTTACCATAAGCTTCTCAACTCCTTTGTATCAGCTCATACTGAATTCTAAAACTCATCCAACATGCACTTTCACCTCTTGTGACATCAAGCTGATTCCTTTGATCCGTTCTTCCAAAAGCCACCTCAGTTTCTCATCACCTTTCTCTATGCTTCCATTAATTATGTCTCTTGCAAGCTCGAGCAATGCGTGAAGAGCGGCTTCTCTGGTCTCATCATCTTCACTAGACGCGTGATGCATCATCACTCGAGGAAATCCGAGTCTAGTGGCAATACTGCAGTCTGAATCATCCACTTGCAGAAGATATGGCAACAAGTTTAAGACTTTCCTGGAGAATGTAGAAAGAAATAAAGCAACTATTCAAGAATCTTCGAAGGTTTAAAATCCGCATAGACAGTATTGAATTAAGAGTGTTAGCATGATTACCCCTGAAATCTTACACTATTAGATGCCAATGTGTCTTTCAGGCCAGCATAACCATTACCAAGCTTGAAAGCCGTGACTCCGTGTTTGTTATGGCGAATCAAAGCTACATATTATATTGAAAAGGTAGTCTTTAGTATCATAAAAGGTTTTTATCATCTCAATCTTTACTATAACATATCAGAGCGGGCTTACATAATATTGCGCCAAGAGCCTGAGTTTGAGCATGAACATCTGTGTCGGAAGTGAAGTTCTAAAGTAGTGACTCCAAACCATTGGCTTCCATAACTAATTCCTGACTTCGAGGATTATTCTGAACTATTGTGCTTACGACATCAGTAGCTTTTGCTTGTATGTTAGCATGAGAATGTTTAAGGAACCCGAAAAGCGGATTCAATCCTCTTACCGAATGAAGATGTATACAATAGCCAGTAACCAAAATTCAAAGGAGAAAAGGAGTAATCCAAAGTTTACCATTAACCATATCGATGGATTGAACGTGCTCCTGTAACTCATCCAGCAAATCTACAAGATTATAAAACTCAAAAAAGTACACCCCACAAGACTGCAAAAGATAAGTTCTAAACAATGTATTATTTTCGAAGTAAGCACCTTCGATATCTTGAGGTGTTACTCCATGATCCACCAAAACATGTTCAGGTTTTTGCATAACTAGTGCAATCTTTTTCATTTGTTTGACTACATCTACAGTCTGCGATTGCTTAATTTTCATAAACCATTTTCGATCCTCCTCGTTGGCTTAATCAAAAGAATTCAATCAACGACAAAATCCACAATAAACACCAAACACAATCTAGGCTATAAGCTAAACAAATTTTCATGGCAAAATGGTGAATTTATCAAAAATACCAATCAAGCATCCAATCCAATCTCGGACAAACGACTAGACATAACCTAAGAAACCAGAAACTGAAGTATGTTCCTCAACTGGCGAGTTGGTCGTGTACCGTCGGCGTGAGAGAGACTCCATTTAAGCAATCCATCCCAATTGGGTCCGTCTTCCGACATTGAATAACGCTTTTAACAATAAAAAAGAAACTTTGAACATTAGAGAGAGATAGATTACAAAACTCGAAACCTTTTTTTTGTGTGTGTTTGTATCATTCGAGAGGAAGAGTCGGCTAATCACTGGTTTGGTTTTATAAAAAATATCATATATTATTCGCAAAGCTACTGCATTATTCTAAATCAAGAAAGCGAAGACGATAAGGCATCTTCAACATTGTTCGGCTTTAGACTAAGGTACTATTTGGGCTTAAATAGACTCGCTAAAGGAAAGTTCTCTGCTTGTTTCCTCAATTTTTTATTAACTGTAAGACACTAAGTCTTTCATACATGACTTTAGTGATGAGGTCATCCGACGAGTAGCTGAATCGGAACTCCATCAAGCATGTCACACAAGCCGCATAAGACTCACAACATGAAACCACTTGGGAAACATTCTCACTCACCTACAACACACCAAGAATTTAAATCAACCCAATCAAAGTTCCGACGAATGAGATATTCAGTTTGGAAATCAAGTATTTTTGAACTTACCCGATTTGGACATATGCGCGTTGAAAAGAGGATTTCGAGGAGTTAAGCCATGAACCGAATTGTTTCATATTGTTGAGCCATAAAAGATATGCGGCGAATTGGATTGAGGCCAATACCAGTTCATAATTAAAAGTTATTGATTTTCTAAACTGGACATTCTTCAACTTGCCTTATTATGAACTTTCCAGGTTTGGAAAACTCAAAACGTATCATTGGCGCTCATGAGATCTTGTGCTATTTCTCGAAGCTTCTTACAACACTCTAAGGTACACCATACCTCACCAATTCAACATATCACTCGGATCAGCCAGCAGCTCCACTTATCCTTTTCAGACCAATTTGTCATTAAACTACAACGACACCTTTCCAATGTATTTGGCTGGGATTTGAGGACTTATTCAAGCCACCAAAAGCTTCCTAAGGAGCCTAGAATCTTTCCCAAGCTGACCATGTACAAGCAAAGCAATTAATTCCTTTATTTGGCCAAGATACACCCATTAAGAGGCTAGCGACTAGTATGTTTAATTATACACTATTTCTTTTTTTGTTTTTATTTTTAGACTGTTACTTATTTTGTAAGAACTCGACATAAAACTCATCTTTGTCCCATTTGTAGAGGATCTTTTAATCACTATTCAATAAAAGTCTTACTTCTATTTTCAAAGTATTTCTTTGCAAAGAAAATATTTTCTTTATATATAAATATGCGGTTTACTTAGCCCTATGAAAACTGCGAGATTAGTTTAAGTGTGAAATACTAGACTTTTATTGAAAACTAAACAAACTTTTTTTCTTTTTCTTAACTTTTGTATCGCATTATTACAGGCCTGGCCTAATGCATGTGTTGGAGGCATATGACTCATTATATAAAAACCTTTTGCCTAAATATTTGTTTGAAAATGGCCCGAATTGTTTTTACATGAATATTTGTTTTAAATGGCCCTCCAAATCGTTGAGCCAAGCCTGCATCTATATACTATAATAAGAGGCCAGCATTCTCTGGGAGTGGACACGTGGCTGGCCCCTCTTTCATCGACACATGTCCTTATTTTTTTTGGTTTTTTTTAAAGCGCAACGTTTAATAAAATATCTTTCCCTTGGCGATACTCTATAGAATCTCCCAAGCCAAAAGCATCAACGATCTCTCTTCTCTCCTCACAAACCAATTAGACAATCAAGATTGCTTCAATTCTCCACACAAACAAATCGGTAATCTCTCTCTCTGCCGTCGACTGTCTCCCCTTTGCTCTCTTCTGACTTGGTTGGATTCCTCCGGTGTTTATTCTTGTTATGGTTATGATCGAATCTACATTTAGGTTCGAGGCGCTGGTTTTCCAATCGAATCAATCGAAAATTTGCGTCTTCATCGGCGTTTAGTGACACTGAATCCTTCATCTACTTTAAAAGCTAAGAAATCAAAGATAGCAGACTGTTCTAAGTTAAATTTGGTAGGAGGACGAGCAGAGGGTTTGGAGACAGCTCGAGCCCAATCTGCGATGCGACTGAGCTTCTCAGAATGAGAGGAGGAAGCAAAACGAACTCTTAACGCTATCTCTTCTCACCTTCATTCTGAAAGAACAACAACCTCTGCCTATTCACAACAAATTAGGTCATTTTCCAACTCTCAAACAATCTATCCCAGCAAAATCTAAGCCCACCTTATCGCCTCCCTCCTCTTGTCTTCACTTTCTCCGATACGTTTCAGAATTGAGAATCATCTTAACTTTGATATACTATCCATTTTAGCGTTTGATATTCTGGTGTGTTTGAAGTTATTATGAAATTCCTATTTATTTAGCTGAATCAAAGCTTGACTCGTAGGTGATTTAATGTGACAAAGCTGTATATACTCATGTTTATCAAGATTTCGGTTTTATTCGATGGCGATACTCTAGCTGAATTGCAGCTTGCCATTTAAAGAAAGATGATCAGGTTCATATTATTGGGAAGTTGTTTAGATTTACCTCTTCCGAATGTGCCCTCAATCTAATGTCCATATGCTATGAGACACACTTATGTTGTGTATTTGTTTTCTTAAACTTACAATACTTTCTTGTAGCTAATAGCTCGAGCTGAAAGTTTGATTATATTTCTCTTTTTCAGATAAAATCAAGATATCCTGACTTTTAGAGCAAGGATGGTGGTATTTCTTTGTGGCTTTACAATGCTTCTCCGGTTGGAGTTTGATGTTTTTGTCCCTTAAGGAAAACGCAAACAATGGTGAGTTCTATAGAAAAAAATTAGGCAGGAATCTGGCATTTGGTTACCGTTATGTTTCCTAAAGCAAGCTATACTCAGATGTAGGATATGATAGAAAAACTTGGTTAAAATCCCAGATAAATTGTTAGAAAAAGATCATAAAGGTAATATAATGCACATGGGGTTATTTTTGAAGATATTATCTCTTCTCAATTCTCCTCTCATATTCTTTTTATACATCTCAATAACATCTGTGAACGTATGTAGACAAACGCAAAAGCCCCTGACTTCAGGCATATGGAGACTGGTGAAGCATTGTGATTAATACTGCTATATTTTCCACCTTTAGGAAGAACCAAGAACAATCTCTCATGGCCAATACTGTCTCGCAACCAATATTGAAACAACTTAAAAGTAAGTTCTTCTTTAATCGAGTCTTAGGAAGCTGTGGCATGTTGTTACTTTTGTGTTGTTGAAATCATGAACCAGACAATTATTCAGAGAATAATTTAGCGCAGTCTCGAACTCAAACATAAATGTATAACCAATCCACTGTCGTGGCATCAATCACTTTAACTAGGAACCTAAGATTCTAAACTGTCGTTTGAACTTAGAATTCTAGACAAGCATTAACGAGCAGGTTTGATATGTTCATAAATTGCCTTAGCATCAGCTTTCATTGGCTAAGGACAATTTGCTCATCTACGTTCTTTCAGGCATTTAATCGAACACTTTTGGTGCATTAAACATCCTAACATCAGGAACTAGGTGATCAATCTAATTCAAGCAATAAGAACAATGATAGATGAAGAAAAATACAAATCCTATCTATGTCTAATTCATCGATTCATAAAATCCTTTGAAACCCCTAAAACCTAACTATGGATCTACTGAGACATAATCAGAGAGAAACCACAAAGAGATGAAAAGAATTGCATAATTAGATTAAAGAAATAAAGACTGGATTCAAAAATCTTCTCTGGAGATGCAGAGTTAGAGATTCTTCTCCCAAAGCTTACAAGCTTGCAAAAGCCAAAATCTGATGATAAAAATAAAGCGTCACCTAAAAAAATGGCTAAAAACTCGAAATATATAGGTCAAATCACGTGTTGGTGAAAATCTTTTGCAAAAACAAAGTAAACTAAGGAAATCTAAATTTTTTTTTTTGCTTGATTTAACAAGTGGATCGATCGATCCATCCATCAAATCTTCAATTCGAGTAGCGTGGTCGATCCGCCGGTCTTCCGGAACTTTGAATAAAATCGGATCGATCGATTCATTGGTGGATCGGTCGATCTAGTCCTCTGTTGTGCACTTGCTTCTTTGCTCGCCAGACGGACATGTATTCACTAAAGCTTTCATAACTTTTGATCGCACCGTTGGAATGATCTCAAATTTCTTCCAAATGAAAGCTAACTCGATGCTCTAGCATGTGTCCAATTTTCAGCTCGTTCCATCGGTAGAAAAGACTTCAACGAGTGTCAAATGTCTGACCATTTTCTGCATCTTTGCTTTCATTCCTTACTCATTTGCCTTAAACTTCATCCAAACGTGTTTTTATCTGAAAAGAATCTAAAGACATAGAAAAGACTCGAAAAACGTTTGAAAAATTTGGTTAGAATGTGTCAAAAACGCAATACATCAACTCCCCCAGACTTAGCTTTTTGCCTGCCCTCAAGCAAAACAGAAGACTGAACTTGTGAAGAGGTTTGAAAACTTAGAAACTCAGCTTCTCTTTTGGAATGTTTATTGACCACTAAATTCGTAATCCACGTGTTGCAAAGATGAATCAAATCACACCACCATGTACTTCTCCGCAGACATATCCAGCCTCCTAAATTCATCCCAAGATTTCGCAACACTGTCCACTATTTATCATCGCTAGCGTCATTGATAATCTCGATGCCAAGAACCTTCTAGACTTATTCCCATACAATACCATTACATATCACCAATACAACCTTTTGGTACTCTTCCTCTCCCCCAGACTTTTTTTTTCATCCTTTTTTTTTAATAATAACTCAAAAACAATGCTTCTCACTTTTATGTTCCTTGTGAGGAGATTCCTCATACTACTTTGAGTTGAGTGCAGTGCAGAAGTTGTCGGGGTACTGTTTACGAAAGCCTGGTCATGCATGGGATGAGTTCAACAGTATATTCTACAATGGTTTGTGGCAAGTTTCTATGGTTCCTACCCGATTTATACGTCCAAGGACATTGCAAAAATGGGTATTGCAGAGGATGTTAGATCCATGTTGAGTAAGATGAGACTTGGGACTTTGGCGTATAAGACGTATCCCCTGTATCCAGATTTGGTTCGACAAATTTTTCCCTCTGTGGAGCTTTGGTTCAAGGATATCGCTTTGCACCAAGCATATGAGGAAACCCTCTCCTACCTATCTAGTGGGATTTTATATGAGATTTTCATACCAGATTTGTGTGATCTTTATGGATTTGACAGGATAATATTGAGCTGCAAATTTCTTACTTTTCCCTTTGCCGATGAGTTATGGGGCTTGATTGGTTGAAGACCTTTTTGCAGTGCAAATTCTCGTAAGGCGAAGCTAAATTTGATCAGAAATCCTATGATTCGAGTTTTCGCCAAGGTTCTTGGGCATTCCTTCAATGCGAAGGAGGAGACATGTTCTCTAAGTGTAGCTGAGCTAATGATGATACACTATGGACTTCCTTCTCCACACGACATCTATGGTAGAGAGGTTTCTTTAGAGCTTACCACAAATTTGGGAGCGGTATTTACTGCTGTGTTAGTCACCAAGAAGTCTCGAGGTCTTAACACTTTGCAAAAGACCAAGCTAGAGGGTGTTGGCAGTCTCTTGACACCCATTTTCCAATTCCATGGGATTGACCTCACTTCTATTAAGTATGTGAGCAAGCTTGAATTTTACAGTGAGAAGTTCTTCAGCAACAACAACATTTGTGATGCAGGGTTTAAATATAAGTTCTATGATCGCTCACTGATTCTCCGACGCTGCCAGCTTCTTCCCCCTGACCTTATACCTCCCACATCTAGGGATAGCATGGAGTTCTTTTTAGATCCTCAGTTTTTCCTTCCAGATCCGCCATCTGATAGGCATCGTGGTGGATCCTCATGAGGACCTGTTTCACAGTTCGAGGATGTGAGAGGAAAAGACGATATTGCTCCGCAAGCACCTGCTTCATTTGAGCCACTCCTCCCTGCTTATGATGGTCGGTATGATCTTCCCTCTTTTTCTCAAGATGGACCCGATTCAGCTCATTGGCAATGGATGGAGACTTCTCTGCGGTCTCAACATTCGATGTTGGAGACGATGTGGACCAGCTATCCAAGTTAAGTTGCCCATGTCCACCTTCTTGTTTCCGCATTAGCACTATAGAGACTACGGGAGGAGACGATGCCACTAGAGCTGGTCCTAGTGTCGATGGACATAGGAACTCTAATGAGGATGATGAGATTAGAAATGTACACCTAGGTAGGCGTCAAAGAGCACTAGGAGATAGTCACAGCGCCAGCTCCGCGGACCATTGATTGCACTATTTCTCTCACCCCTTTATCTTTTCACGTTTTCTTTTTATGTATTTTTGCGTAAGTCGTATCCTTCTTCTGATTTATTTCACACCAGGTCGGTGTGAAGTAAGTATGGGGGAGGGTATTTGCTGGGACTAACGCCATGTTTCTTTGTTTTGTTTCTTTTGAATCATTTTGATGTTTTTTTTGAGTCAGTCCAAGTTGTTTTATTGAGTCAAGAGTATTATAGTTAGGAAACTATGATGTAACATTTCTCTTTGTTTACTGACTATTTCATTTAAGTGACCATTGCTTCAGAATAAATTTAGATCAGACTAATGGAAAATCCAAAGGCCAACCAGTTAACTAGAGACGTCTCTTGTTTCCAGCAAGGTCCACTAAGCTTGAGCTAATTGCACCTTCATTGGAATGATTGGTGTCTATAGAGCTTGATTCTTTTCATCCGTTGGAATGATTGGTGTCTATAGTTAACTGGCTGGCCTTTGGATTTTCTATTAGTCTGATCTGAATTCATTCTGCAGCAATGGTCACTTAAATAAAATAGTCAGAACAAAGAGAAATGTTACATCATAGTTTCCTAACTATAATACACTTGATTCAATAAAAAAACTTGGACTCACTAAAGAAAAACATCAAAATGATTATCTCCTAGTGCTCTCGAACGCCTACCTAGGTGTACATTTATAGTTTCATCATCCTCATCGGAATTCCTATGTTCATCGACACTAGGACCAGCTCTAGTGGCATCGTCTCCTCCCCGAGTCTCTATAGTGCTAACGCGGAAACAAGAAGGTAGGCGCGGACAACTGAGCTTGGATAGCGCGTTCCACATCGTCACCAACAACGAATGTTGAGCCCGCTGAGAAGTCTCCATCCATTCCCAACGAGCTGAATTGGGTCCATCTTGAGGAAAGGAGGGAAGATCATACCGACCATCATAAGCAGGGAGGAGTGGTTCAAATGAAGCACGTGCTTGCGGAGCAATCGTCTTGTACTCTCGCATCCTCGAACTGTGAAACAAGTCCTCCTGAGGATCCACCATGACGCCTATCAGATAGCGGATCTGGAAGGAAAAACTGAGGATCCAAAAAGAACTCCATGTTATCCCTAGATGTAGGAGGTATAAGGTCAGGGAGAGGAAGCTGACAGTGCCAGAGAATCAGTGAGCGATCATAGAACTTATATTTAAACCCTGCATCACAAATGTTGTTGTTGCTGAAGAACCTCTCACTGTAAAATTCAAGCTTGCTCATACACTTAGTAGAAGTGAGGTCAATCCCATGGAATTGGAAAATGGGTGTCAAGAGACTGCCAACACCCTCTAGCTTGGTCTTCTGCAAAGTGTTAAGACCTCGAGACTTCTTGGTGACTAACATAGCAGTAAATACCGCTCCCAAATTCGTGGTAAGCTCTGAAGAAACCTCTTTACCATAGATGTCGTGTAGAGAAGCAAGCTCATAGTGTATCATCATCAGCTCAGCTACACTTAGAGAATATGTCTCCTCCTTCGCATTGAAAGAATGCCCAAGAACCTTGGCGAGAATCCGAATCACAGGATTTCTGATCAAACTTAGCTTCGCCTTATGAGAATTTGCACTGCAAAAAGGTCCTGAACCAATCAAGCCCCATAACTCATCGGCAAAGGGAAAAGTAGAAAATTTTCAGCTCGGTATTGTCCTGTCAAATCCATAAAGATCACACAAATCTGGTATGAAAATCTCATATAAAATCCCACTAGATAGGTAGGAGAGAGTTCCCTTATCTGCTTGGTGCAAAGCGATATCCTTGAATCGAAGCTCCCCAGAGGCAAGAAATTGTCGAACCAAATCTGGATACAGGGGATTCGTCTTATACGCCAAAGTCCCAAGTCTCATCCTCCTCAACATAGATCTAACATCCTCTTTAATACCCATTTTCTGCAATGTCCTTGGACATATAAACCGGGTAGGAATCATAGAAATTTGCCGCAAACTATTGTAGAATATACTGTTAAACTCATCCCATGCATGACCAGACTTTCGTAAACAGTACCCCCGCAACTTCTGCACTACACTCAAAGTAGTATGAGGAATCTCCTCAACATTCTTACACGAAGGTAAAGCTGTACCCTCAATGCGAGGTTAAGGAGCTTTAGTAGGTTGGCCTTCTTGATCATGCTCCATCTCATCATTCGTAGGATTCGAAGATGATGCAACTTCTTTTCATTTTTCCCTTGAGCCTTTGTTGTCTTGAAGTCCGTGAGGTTGGCCGATGAGGGCCAATCGTTCTTTCGACTTAGCCATTTCCTGCAAAACCAAAATAAAGCCATCTCTATAAAAAATTTCTCTAGCATAGAAAATAAGGGATTTTGCACAACATAAGCATGAGAACATGAATTTCTAGCAATAACATGCGTCAATAAGTACAATGTTCTCCAATCATGTCTAAGGTTGCAACAAAACATGTTTAATCCAACGCTCAATTCCAACGAATTCAAGGCATGGGTTTAGTCAAAAATCACTCTAGGAATGTATATCAAGCCACAAAATCACCTAAATCAGCCCATTCAAACTCGAATTTCACTTATTTCTTCAAAAACATCAAACTGAAAAAGTGGGGTTAGAGACACATACCTTTGCAGATCGAGTGAAAAATTGCTAGAATCAGAAAGAGGATGAAAATCCGAGTGGAAAGCACCCAAAAATCATTCAAATCCGTGAAGAATTGAGAGAGTTCGAGTTTAAGAGATTTTTGCTCAAAAACTTTCAGGTTTTCGCGATGGAGAAGAAGAAAAAGTGTGATTGATCTTTAAAATCAGATTTGTTGAATTTTAAAATGTGTAAATCCGGTTCGATTCTGGGGAAATCAAACCGATTTAAACCGAATAAACCGAATCAGAAAGATTATCTGGATAGTGGATCAATCGATCTGGTAGAAGGATCGATCGATCCGATGCGGCAGAGTGAGCAGATCGATCCTGAGGTAACCCGACGAATTGGCAGTTTAGCTCAGCTTTTTGTATCGATCGATCTGTCTCTCTGTTTTTTTTTGTTGAAAACCTGAAACACTTAGAATTAAAACCAAAAGTTAGCAAAACAAACGAAAAAAATGTTGAACTATGTACACTTACCAGTGGGTTGACCATTAACCACGAACTCACCTCCTGCAGCGTCCAGCAATATTACAGCTTCATATGGTCTCACCTCTTTGTTGGTGAAAGGACCAGACCATCGCGAACTCAACTTCCCAGGAAAGAGTTTCAAGCGAGAATTGAAGAGCAACACCTGATCATTTGCAGCGAAGTTCCTAGAGATGATCTTTTTGTCATTATAAGTCTTTATCCTTTCCTTGTAGATCCTTGAATTCTCATAGGCCATATGATGAATCTCATCCAGCTCATGTAGTTGCACTAACCTCCTTTCAGAAGCAGACTTGATGGCAAAGTTCAACAACTTAACAGTCCAGGCTGCTTTGTACTCTAGCTCCACTAGAAGATGACGTGATTTCCCATAGACAAGATGAAACGGTGTCGTGCCTAAAGGTGTCTTGTAAGCAGTCCTATATGCCCAAAGAGCATCATCAAGCTTTATAGCCCAATCTTTCCTTGTAGTGCCTACAACCCTTCTGCAAAATGCTCTTGATCTCCCTGTTGGAAATCTTGACCTGTCCACTCGTCTGAGGATGGTAAGGAGTGGTGAACTTGTGCTTGACACCATGCTTCTTCAAAGGACCATCAAAGACCTTGTTAATGGAAAGAGAACCATTATCATTGATTATCACTCGAGGCACACCAAACCTCGGGAAGATCACAGATTTGAACATCTTCATAACGACCCTTGCATCATTGGTCGGGCTAGCCAGCGCTTCAACCCACTTAGACACATAGTCTACTACAACGAGAATGTACTGATTTCCATAAGAAGATGGGAAATGACCCATGAAATCAATACCCTAGACATCAAACACCTCAACCTCCAAGATAAAATTTTGAGGCATCTCGTTTCTCTTGCTGATGATGCCTTGCCTCTGACATGAATCACACTTAGAGACGAAAGCATGAGCATCTCTAAACATAGTTGGCCACCAGAAGCCAGCTTGTAAAGCCTTAGACACTGTCTTAAATGTAGCAAAGTGTCCTGCATAAGTTGAACCATGGCAATGAAACAGAATACCCGAAACCTCTTCCTCTGATACGCATTTTCTGAAAACTCCATCAGAACACTTCTTGTACAAATATGGCTCATCCCAGAAGTAATGTCTGATGCCTCTCAAGAACTTCTTCTTCCTATACCCAACAAAGTCCTCAGGTTCCCTGTCTGCAACCAAATAGTTCCATGGCCACTGAGTATGGCATCAGATTGACGCTTGAGCCTAGATCACACAAAGAGCAAGCAAAAGTCATCGGTCCAATCTGCGCAGACAAAACAAATCTCCCTGGATCTCCCTATTTCTTCGGCATCTTGTTATGAAGAACAGCTATACAATCCTTGGAGACCTTCAAGAAATAATCTTCTGCAGAGACTTTACTTATCACCAAGCCTTTCATATATCTCTTCATCGAAGGAATCATCTGGATTGCATCAATAAGACTAAGCTTCACTGTAAGCCCATCCAACATCTCCTTACACTTCGTATCCTCTAAGTCCTTCCGTGACTTCTTAGGGCGTGTAGGATATAGAACCCTTGGAGCATAGATACGAGTAGGCAATGATTCCTTTGCAGTGTCCTCATTTACAGACTCTCTCACCTCCTCTAGCTCTGCATCATCAGTCTCTTCCAGATCAATGGCTAGCTCGGGACTTTTCCGTTGTGATGCAATAGGATTCAACGCTTTCCCACTCCTGGTTGTAATGGCATTCACGTTCTCAATCCTAGGATTTTGTTCTCCTTTCCCAGGAAGAACTCCCTGCGGTCTCTTGATTGTCTCAACAGTCTGAGATACTTGAGTGTCCAACTTCTTCACATGAGAGGAGAGAGCTTCAAACTTACCATTGAGATCATTGTACATACTATCCACCTTGACATTGATCTCGTTAGAAGACTTTTGCTGATTCAGTAGAAGTTATTGCATCAGTTACTTGAGTTCATCTTGAGAGTTGGTTGCAAAGCTCGCAGGAGCTTGGAAATTGTTGAATGACTTCATCTGCTGAAATCCACCCTGAAATCCATTCTAACTCAGATTTTGCATGAACTGTTTCTGAAAACCCTGTGAATATTTCTCTGGAAACCCAGATTTTGCACGCCAGACTACCCTGAAAATCCCTGAGAACCAGAAACGCTCGCGTACTGCACGTACGTTTTTTCCTTTCCTTGAGTAACCACTTGTTGTGGATAAACATGATCATGGGGATTTTCAACATTTGTGCTCCTGTAGGATAGATTTGGATTGTTTCTGTAATTCTGGTAGAAACCCTTGTTTTGCACAAAACCCTGTCCATTCACATAGTCGACTTCATGCTGCTCATTAGTCCCTTCTTCAGTGTACTCTTGGTAGACAATTGGTTCTGCTCCATCTTCACAAAACTATATACTCCTCTGATTCTGCAGCAACTGATTGTAGTTCTCATTCAGCTCATCGTACTTCTAAGACTCAATGCTACTGACGTGCTTCGACCTGTCATACTCAGAAGGGCAATTAACAGAACTTGCAGCTAGGTTCTCGATCAGCTCAGATGTTGCCTGCTCTCCTCGAGTCATGAAGTTTCCATTGCTTAGAGCATTGAGTTGATTGTTAGATTCTCTGTCAACTCCATCATAAAAGATGCTAATAAGCTGCCCATTTGAATACCCATGGTGAGGACACTCTCTCCAATATTTCTTAAACCTCTCATAAGCCTCACACAATGACTCTCCTGAAAACTGCTAGAAAGAAACAATCTTATTCCTTAGAGAAGTTGTCTTGGATTTGGTGTAGAAATGATCTAAGAATGCAGCTCTGCATTGATCCCAAGTTGTCAGAGATCCAGGAGGTAGAGACTTAAGCCATCTCGATGCCTTGTCTGCTAGAGAGAAAGAGAACAACTTGCATTTGATCCAGTCCTCAGGGACTCCATTTGCTTTGGTAGTACTACAAATCTCCTCAAAGTTCTCTATGTGATCCATTGGGATCTCAGCAGGCAACCAATGGAAAGTGTAATTTTTCAACAATCCAATTAGCTGAGAATGCAGTTGATACTCGTTCCTGACGAGAGCAGGCGGACATATAGCAGATCGGTTATGATAAAACATGTGAGGTGTGTTTGCATCGCCAATCCAAGGCTAAAACTACTGCAAATGTCTCAACTGTTCTTGCATCTGTTCCTGCATCCTATCAAACTCAGCCCTTGTAACCCCTGCAGCTACCGGCGCATTGTTTTCATCGTCTGAATCAACCATATTGACTTGTTTTGACTTTGCTTTCGCTCTGTTTGTTTGTTCTATTCTTCCAGGTGTCGGGTTCTCAAAGTAGAGAAGGTTGTCAAAGCCCTCACTTCTTCTTTGCATACACCTGAAACACCTAAAAGAATAAATAGAACTCGTTAGTAACTTCTTAGACTAAACTTCAAATTGAAATTCGAAGCTAACGCTATTAGTCCCTGGCAACGACACCAAAAACTTGATAACACAGGTTTTAACTCTATCAAACTACTGCAAGTGCACAGCAACGAAGTAGTATAAAAGGGATCGAATCTATAGAGACCAAGTGCTACACTACGAAAGTATGAGATTGAAATTTAGGTAAGATGATGAAAATGATAGTTGTATGCAAAATAAAATATGAATGACAAATAAACGATGTAAACTATGGAATTAAAAGCGTCAAGCTTTAGGCATATTCGCAGGAAATCAGAAATCATGAATCAGACAATTATTCAGGGAACAATTCAGCGCATTCTCGAACTCAAACATAAATGTGTAACCAATCCACTGTCGTGTGATATACTCAAATTTGCCCTGAGCTACTCTCTTAAATTAAGAGATCGTAGTAGTACTTAGGAGTCGAATCCACAGGGAATCAAATCACACAATCAATTATGAAGTCGAATTAGGCTAAGCAACAATGTAAATTAAATATCAAAAAAGCAAGAAAACGATGATAAGTAGGGTTCTTAAAATCAATGAGACAAAAGCTAGGCTTTCGGGAAATCGCAGGAAACTCGAAACTGCAGACAAGTTAGATTGTTAGGGGAATTAAGATCCGTTCTTGAACATGAAAACTCTATAAAGCTAACCAACTTTTGTTGCGAAAACTATCTATGTCTAACTTCTTAAATCCCAAATTTCTTTGCAAATTCAATAGGTTGAACAAGCATTAAAGCACATATTCAACTGTTCACAAATTGTCTAAACCAAATTTCTTTGCGAATAGATAATTTGCTCATCTAAGATTAGGTCAGGTAATTATTAATACTTTCGCATCTAATAATTAACCTAAGATCTAAATTCTAGGTGATCAAACTAGAACTAGCATTAACAACAATCTAGATGAAGAATCTACGTGATGTTCCCTAACAAATCTAACAGATCTAACAATTTCTCATGTTCCTTTGACTAACCCTAAGCCTAACAAGCAAACTATTCAGACATGATGATTGAAACAAACATCATGAATAGAAAAGATTGCATTAAAAAGATAGAGATAGAGATAAAAAAAAGATTCAAAATCTCTGTAAAACAAAGTGCAGATTTGTCTCCTTAGAGCTCTCCAAATCCAAGTCTCAATTAACAACAAGATAAAAACCTGAAAGCCTAAAGAAAAACTATATATAATGTCTAAAAATCAGATTGGGTTTTTCTGTAAACTTCTGGGCTTCTTGGGCAAAAGAGGAAATTCTTCAATCTTCACGTCGGGCATGAGCGTGTCGATCGACACACATGGCTTGTGTCAATCGACACAAGCTCCAAAGTTTGTCTCCGACTTGGTCACTTTGGCTCTTCTTTTCACAATGCTCCAAAATGCTCCATAAGCTCCCATTAAGCTCCAATCGTCCATCAACCTACAAAAACTCTAAAAGACTAAAAAAATACCAAAAAGAGTCTATGAAAAGGACTTATATCATGGTCAAAAACGGGTAAAAACCATGATATATCATCGTGGTATCAATCACTTTATCTAGCAACCTAAGATTCTAAAGTGTCGTTTGAACTTAGAATTCTAGACAAGCATTAACGACCAGGTTTGATATGTTCACAAATTGCCTTAGCATCAACTTTCGGTGGCTAAGGACAATTTGCTCATCTACGTTCTTTCAGGCATTTAATCGAATACTTTTGGTGCATTAAACATCCTAACATCATGAACTACGTGATCAATCTTATTCAAGCAATAAGAGCAACGATAGATGAAGACAAATACAAATCCCTATCTATGTCTAATTCATCGATTCATAAAATCTCTTGAAACCACTAAAACCTAACTATGGCTCTACTTAGACATAATCAGAGAGACACCACAAAGAGATGAAAAGAATTGCATAATTAGATTAAAGAAATAAAGACTGGGTTCAGAAATCTTCTCTGGAGATGCAGAGTTAGAGATTCTTCTCCCAAAGCTTACAAGGTTTTAAAAACCAAAGTCTGATGATAAAAATAAAGCGTCACCTAAACAAATGGCTAAAAACTCGAAATATATAGGTCAAATCACGTGTTGGTGAAAATCTCTTGCAAAAACAAAGTAAAATAAGGAAATCTAAATTTTTTTTTTGCTTGATTTAACAAGTGGATCGATCGATCCGTCCATCAAATCTTCAATTCGAGTAGCGTGGTTGATCCGCCGGTCTTCCGAAACTTTGAATAAAATTGGATCGATCGAATCATTGGTGGATCGGTCGATCTAGTCCTCTGTTGTGCACTTGCTTTTTTTGCTCGCCAGACGGACATGTTTTCACTAAAGCTTTCATAACTTTCGATCGCATTGTTGGAATGACCTCAAATTTCTTCCAGATGAAAGCTAACTCGATGCTCTAGCTTGTATCTAATTTTCAGCTCGATCAATCCGTGGAAAAGGCTTCAACGAGTGCCAAACGTATGACCATGTTCTGCATCTTTGCTTTTGTTCCTTGCTCATTTGCCTTAAACTTCATCCAAACGTGTTTTAACCTGAAAAGACTCTAAAGACATAGAAAAGACTCGAAAAAACTTTGAAAATATTGGTTAGAATGTGTCAAAAACACAATACGTCAGTTGTCTTAACCAAATAGTTGGCAGTGTAGAAGAGGAATTTTGGAAGGACTTGGTTCACAATCCAGATAGTTGGTTGGATAACAGATTAAACAAGGTAATATATTGTATCTGAGTATGTCTGAAGACACTAATATCTTCCCATATCTCCTCTCATGTTCGATGTTGCCTTCCAAAAATGTTTTTGAACTTTTGTAGACAAACGCAAAATCCCTTGACTTCAAGCACAAACAATTGAGAGGGAAGACATCAAAGTTGATATGGTATGTGAGTTTGGTTCTTAAATACACATTTTCCTTGGAACTAATTTGATTGTATAGTAGCTGAGATCTAAGACTCCATTTTTTTGTGAACTCTACTTTGTTAATTCTTAAGCTATTAAAATTTGAATGACATTGTTGATGGGAATGTCCTGAAATAATTTGTACTTTACTCTTGTTAAAGTTTAAATGTCGAGGTGAATCGTATAATATTGGGTGGTTATAATGTTTTGCTAGAAACCACTTATAACTTATGGGTCTAAATGCTCATTATTAATATTATGCGATCCTATTGGGTCACACACCTAATCAAACTAGATAATTAATAAATTGGGTTTTAATATGATACAAATATATATTATATATATTTGATATATTTGTATGCATTTAGAATAATTATACATATGTTATATATGAGATATATACATACGGTATATTTATTGAGTGCACGTGAAGGTCAAGTAAAATGAGAAGTAATTATGATTACTTGCTCACAAAGTTTCTTCTTCTTCACATATGGATTTTGGCCCATTATGTCACATATACAAGACTTGTATATATATATGTGTGACGTTCGGATGATAATAAAAAAAATTCAGTAGCCACCGATTAAAATCCTTAAGAATGGTAAACTGATGCTACTGAAACGGTTTCGCTTTATACTCGAGATTAGATCTCTACAGCACTAGCATCTTATCTTGATCTAGTTTGTGTGCGTATGGATACCGATAGAGGCAGGACGTTTGGAGTGCTACATAAATTTGATCTACCTCAGTTCATCTTTCCGCTGCCGAATATCCAGGTATATTCGAAACCATAGAACCTAGATCTAATTTAGTATTCACACGAATCTTGGTATCTTTGAATTTTAAATTGATATTTATAAATAGTTATAAATTACCTATGAATTCTAATAGTGGTATCAGAGCCTACGTGTATAATATTGAAATTGGTCTAGTTTGATATTATATATATATGATATATATGCTAATTGTGTGAATAACTCGTTAATTATCTAGAACCTTGTTAAAATCGGCATGATAATTTTGATAGTTTTAATGTTATAATATGATTATAATCGGTCACTGAAAATTTGCATGCATGGTTAAAGCTCTTTGCATAACTGAACGAATACGTAAGTGATATTATACGTAAGTGAATTGATGCATGGTTGTTTGACTTTTGATATAATAATGTTATATGCATGTGTCAGACAATATTGTATCATTGGTTTGAGTTTTATTTTAATTGATTCAACTAAATCAAAATCCAGAAGCGTTGTTGTGTGTTAATCTTTCACCTGATTAAAATTCTAATTTGACTAGAAATTCCGAATTGATCTAGATTAGTTATATACCTAATAACTTATAATAGCCAGTTTAAAACATATAAGATATGTATTATATCATTTGTTTTATATTTAATATAAATTTATAATATAAATATAAATTGATTTAAAATTAAATCTTCAATATTGATGCCTATCCAATCTCTGTCAACTGTCAAGACTTATTTTATTTTGTGATGGGTCTGTCAAGCAGGATGTCCACTTCTACATAAGTGAGATACATGGTAATGGTTACCATATGAAGTGAGATTGGTTGACTTGACTAGGTTATCAAAATGGTTTTGGGCTTAGAAGCATATGTTGGATTGACATAAGATGTCATTCGACAACCAAGAATTGTATTGGATATAATCAGCAAAGTGTGTTGCTTCCCTAAATAGATAGACATTCAGGCGATGAGCCAAAGCTCACTTGAATATGGATCTTGGATCATTATATTCATTTTGAGGGTAATGTTTTTATGAATATAATGTGAGTTTTCTTAAATGTTGAGACTTCTCAAATTAATGAACATCATATTAATCTTTACTGTTCTTTTTGATAGCTATGTCAACCCCCTCACAATTCATTTTCATTGCGCTCCGTCCTTGAGAAGGACAAGCTGAGTGGATCGAACTTCCTCGAATGGTATCGAAATATGAGAATTGTTCTCAAACAGGAGAAGAAGGACTATGTTCTGGAAAAGAATCTCCCACATGAAAAACCTAAGACCAATGCTCAACATGCAGAGAGGACTGTTTATGATAAGCATGTTGCTGACAAGGTTGATGTGTGTTGTCTTATGTTAGCTACCATGAACTCAGACTTGCAAAATCAATATGAGAATGTGGATTCGTCAATTGACATGATCACTAGCCTGAAAGGGATGTTTCAGGAGTAGGCACGAACTGAGAGATACAAGACCGTTAAGGCTCTCATTGAGTGCAAGCTGCCTAAAGGCAGTCCAGTTAGCCCACATGTCATTAAGATGATGGGTTATATTGATAACCTGGCTAAACTAGATGCTCCTATTAGCCAAGAGTTGGCTACTAACATCATCCTGCAGTCATTGTCGTCAAGTTATGATCAGTTTGTTATGAACTACAACATGAACAACTTGACAAAGACTTTGATTGAGTTGCATGGAATGCTCAAGACAGTTGAGCCAAACATCAAGAAGGACACCCCGCATGTACTCATGGTACAAGGGGGTAAAAAGTTTAAGAAACCTGGTAATAACAAAGGAAAAGGTAAGGCAAGCTGGGTTAAGAATCTGGGCAAGCCTGTCCCTGCTCCTAAGTTTAAGCTTGGTCCTTCTGGTGAAGACAAGTGCCATTATTGTAATGGTTGTGGGCATTGGAAGAGAAACTGCAAGAAATACTTGAAAGATCTGAAACAGAAGAAGACCTTCGAGGCTTTTTCTAAAGGTATTTATGTTATAGAAGTAAATGTTACTACTTTTGGTTCTACTTCTTGGGTATTGGATGCCGGTTGTGGTGCTCATATTTTTACGAATATGCAGGGCCTAAGCAACAGTAAACTTTGGAGAAAGGACAAGTGGACCTGTGCGTGGGAAATGGAGCAAGAGTTGCTGCATTAGCTGTAGGAATATTTCATTTGTCTTTACCTTCGGGCATGGTTTTAGAACTTAATAATTGCTACTATGTACTTGCTATAAACAGAAATATTATTTCTATTCCTTGTTTGGATTTGGAAGGATTTCATTTTTCGATTAAAGACAAGTATTGTTCATTTGATCGTGGTGATATTATTTATGGTAGCGGTCCATTGGAGAATGGGCTTTATATTCTAGACCAAAGTGTGCATGCCTATAACATTAGTACTAAGAGATTAAAAACGAAAGACTCTAATCCTACTTTTCTTTAGCATTGTCGTTTAGGCCATATAAATGAGAAACGCATTCAAAAGCTTCATAGTGATGGAATTTTGAGCTCATTTGATTATGAATCATATGAGAAATGTGAATCTTGTTTATTGGGAAAAATGACTAAGGCTCCTTTTACTGGACACAGTGAACGGACCAATGACTTGTTGTGCCTTATACATACTGATGTGTGTGGACCAATGAGTTTAAGTGCTAGAGGAAACTACCAGTACTTCATTACATTTACTGACAATTACAGTAGATATGGTTATGTTTATCTAATGAAACATAAGTCTGAATCTTTTGAAAAGTTCAAAGAATTTCAGAATGAAGTACAAAACCAGCTTGGCAAGACAATTAAGGCTCTCCGATCTGATCGAGGAGGAAAATATTTGAGGCAAACTTTCCAAGATCATCTGAGAGAATGTGGAATTGTTTCACAACTCACTCCTCCATGAACACCGCAATGAAATGGTGTGTTTGAAAGGAGAAATCAGACTTTATTAGATATGGTTCGATCAATGGTGAGTCATACAGATTTTCCATTATCCTTTTGGGGATATGCTCTAGAAACGTCTGCGTTTACGCTAAACAAATGTCCATCAAAATCAGTTGAAAAGACCCCATATGAGATATGGACTGGAAAAATTCCTAATTTATCTTTTCTTAAGATTTGGGGTTGTGAAGCTTATGTAAAACGTTTAGTTGCTGATAAGTTTGGACCCAAATTAGATAAATGCTACTTCGTTGGTTATCCCAAGAAGACTAAAGGTTATTACTTTTACAACCCTGTTGAGAACAAGTGTTTGTTGCTCGAAATTGCCTCTTTATGGAAAGATAATTTTTTTCTAAGAAAAACAGTGGGAGTAAAGTACAACTCGAAGAGATTCGAGAAACACATGGGATTGCTGAAACTTCTCAGGAAGAGCATCAATTAGATCTACGAAGAGTCGTAGAATCTGCACCTGTAGAACCTGAGATACGTAGGTCCGAAAGGACTCGTCATGAGCCTAACAGATATGGGGTTTGGGTGACGGATCATCATGATTTATTAATTGTAGAGAGTGATGATGAACCTACGTCTCACGAAGAAGCAATGATGGGCCCTGACTCCGACAAATGGCTAAAGGCCGAAGAATCTGAAATGAAATCCATGTCAGAAAACCAAGTATGGACTTTGGTTGATTTACCTGATGGTGTTAAAGCCATTGAGTGTAAATGAGTTTTCAAGAAGAAAATTGACATGGATGGTAATATTCAGATATACAAAGCTAGATTGGTGGCTAAAGGTTATAAGCAGATTCATGGTATAGACTATGATGAACCCTATTTCCTAGTTGCAATGCTTAAGTCCATTCGGATTCTCCTAGCAATTCCCGCTTATTATGATTATGAGATATGACAGATGGTGTGAAAACAGCTTTCCTTAATGGAAATCTAGAGGAGGATGTGTACATGACACAACCTGAGGGTTTCACAGATCCTGAAAATGCTGGAAAAGTATGCAAGCTTCATCGTGCCATTTATGGTCTGAAGCAAGCATCTCGGAGTTGAAATCTTTGTTTTAATGAAGCAATCAAAGAGTTTGATTTTATTAGAAACGAAGAAAAACCTTGCGTTTACAAGAAGACTAGTGGGAGCGCAGTTGCATTTATGATATTGTATGTAGATGACATACTGCTCATTGAAAATGACATTTCTTTGCTTGAGTCTGTTAATACTTGACTAAGTAGTTGTTTCTCAATGAAAGACATGGGAGAAGCCACTTATATTCTTGGAATTAGAATCTATAGAGATAGATTGAACAAAATCATTGGACTAAGTCAAGATACTTGTATAGATAAGATCTTACACAGGTTTAACATGCATGATTCTAAGAAAGGTTTTATTCCAATGTCTCATGGCATAACTCTCAGCAAGACACAGTGTCCTTTGACACATGATGAGCGAGAGCGGATGAGTAGAATCCCATATGCTTCTGCTATAGGATCTATCATGTATGCCATGCTCTGTACTCGTCTAGATGTTGCGTGTGCTTTAAGTATGATGAGTAGATACCAATCAGATCCAGGTGAGAGTCACTGGACGGCGGTCAAAACCATTCTAAAGTATTTGAGAAATACTAAGGATAAGTTCTTTGTCTATGAAGGAAGTGATGAGCTTGTTGTGAGTGGTTACACCGATGCCAGCTTTCAGACAGACAAAGATGATTTGATCACAATCTGAATTTGTCTTTTGTCTTAATGGAGGAGCTGTGAGCTGGAAGAGCTCCAAGCAAAGCACTGTGGCAGACTCCACAACCGAAGCTGAGTACGCTGCTTCTGAAGCAGCAAAGGAGGGTGTTTGGATTAGGAAGTTTATTAATAAGCTTGGTGTGATTCCTAGCATATCTGGGCCAGTGGATCTCTATTGTGACAAAATGGAGTCATCGTTCAGGCGAAGGAACCCAAATCACAAAAGAAATCCAAACACATAGAGAGACGATATCATCTTATTCGTGATATTATTGATAAAGGAGATCTAAAGATTAGTAGAGTCTCGACGGATGCAAACGTTGCTGATCCTTTGACCAAATCTCTGCCACGGCCTAAGCATGAGAGTCATACAGATGCTATATGCATTAGATTTCTTAAGATGTGATCTTGATTATAGTGGAAGAATTTTATTTTATGATATGATGTTCATGTATACATACATTTGATTTTATTTTCAAATTAATGAAATTTATTTCAGTATTATTTTGTTATTGGATAATTAAATAATAGTTTCAAAATAATTTATATCATTCTTATAGGTCATCAAGTGCGTGACTTGATCATGAAACCCTTTAAGTGAAAGATGAGATGAATTATAGAGGTCCCCAGTCAAAATTATTATCATGGGACATTAATAACTATATATGACTGGTATGTGAGGTGACTGATGACTAAGTTTTGTGAAGTCATTGATATGTTGTATTAAAGTCAATCACATAGATATGTGTTAGAGAACATAGTATTGGACTGACCCGCTATGAGAACTCTACAAGATTGTTATATGAGTGTCATAAGAGTTTCTCATCACAACTATAGAGTATAGTCCTTTGACCTAAGTTCATCATGATTTCTTACATGGAGATTGGTTTGTTTTGAATTTGTCAAACGTCAGCCGTAAAAGATGATTATAAAGACAGTGCTTGGGCATACTATGAATTGATTAAGGAATAGGGATGGAGCAAGATGGGATTTGTCCCTCCTATATGATAGGAGATAAGTATCTTTGGGCCTATCGAAGATTTGATACTGAAAATGCATGGCCGTGCTCAAACGAGGTGATAGTCAATCGTTTGTTTAATCAGTATGAATCGGAGTTCGATAAACGTGATTTAGTTTAATAAGGATGACGCAATTTCTTGCCTTATGCTAAGATCGAGATACAGAGACGAAGGGATTATAGGAATAGATGATTCCAGTACAAGTGGGAGATTGATGGGAATGTCTTGAAATCATTTGTACTTTACTCTTGTTAAAGTTGAAATGTCGAGGTGAATCGTATGATATTGGGTGGTTATAATGTTTTGTTAAAAACCACTTATAACTTATGGGTTTAAAAGCTCATTACTAATATTATGCGATCCTATTGGATCACACACCTAAGCAAACTAGATCATTAATAAATTGGATTTTAATATGATACAAATATATATTATATATATTTGATATATTTGTATATATATGCATTTATAATAATTATACATATGTTATATATGAGATATATACATGCGGTATATTTATTGAGTGCATGTGAAGGTCAAGTAAAAAGAGAAGTAATTACTTGCTCACAAAGTTTCTTCTTCTTCACATATGGGTTTTGGCCCATTAGGTCACATATACAAGACTTGTATATATATGTGTGACATTCGGATGATAAAAAAAAATTCAGTAGCCACCGATTAAAATACTTAAGAATGGTAAACTGATGCTACTGAAACAGTTTCGTATATTCGAAACCATAGAATCTAGATCTAACACGAATCATGGAAATTGAATTATAAATTGATATTTATAAATAGTTATAAATTGTTTATGAATTCCAACAATTGTGCCTACAAAGAAAGGCTCATGAAGGATTCTGCATTTTTTCCTGACTTAGTCAAGAGTTGTTGATGTTGTTTAACTTCTGTTGCAATCGGGCGCAGCTTCTACAACTTTGATTTTCTCTTTATTCTAAGCACATAACCTTTGTGTTTTCACCTATGAGAGACTAAGCAAGATGGCTTTAATGCACCCACAGGGTCAACACCATCTAAGGCAGGCAGCTCATGGAATCAATGCAGCTGCAGCCACTACAGCTATGTATGACGGTGGCTTTCAGAATGTAACCGTACCGCAACATCTCATTAATAAACCTCAGACAGTGGTGCTGGTTTCGTTTTTCTTAATTTTCAATCTCTTTGCTTTCTTTTGTCTACAACTTGTTTGTGTGTGTGCCTGTCTGTCTTCTCTCAAGTTATCTAAATAAAGCTTAATCTGTAGTTGTGCGCCTAGATAAAAAGCTCAAAGGATACTAATGACCATGAATATCTGTTGGTGTGAGACATGCCACTCAGATGTGAACTTGCTTTACGTTTATAAAATTTTGGTATTTGGTTTTGCATTCATTTGCCTTTGTTCTATATCGGAACCACTATTATGAAAATGGTTCAACAACTAATGGAACTAGCGGTTTCTATTCTTGGTGAAAAAGGTCAATTAAGAACCAATGTGTTTGCTGGTCTTAAAAACATTTCCCTTAAGCAATTGAATTTGTTGCTTTTCTCTTTTCAACGCTTGGAGAATTGTCTCTGCATATTAGTTTTGGTTGTTATCTCCTTAATTTTACAATTTAAAGGTCATTTCGTATACTAATAAGATTGTTTTTCAAAACAATTTGCAGAAATTGGCAAGCCAATATTAAGATGTCCTTGGGATCTTGAATTTGACATTGGGAAAGCATGTTGAGGCTCTAAAAAAGGTTCATGTGATTTACTGCAAGATATATTTGCATCTTATATAATCCTTATCATTTGGTCTGAATTACTTGTTTCTTGTGCTGATGATATCAGGTCGATAGTAATGCTTTTAATTCTTCTCCTTATAACCTTGAGAGCCAATATGATAAAAGCAAATCAATTTTATGTATAAGATGTTCTACAGAAATAAGAGAGAAGAAGATATGAACATTTAAATTCGTTGCGACAGTGAATGAAAAAATCCCCCAAGATGAAGAATGCTAATTACAGTACATATTATTCTAAAGATGGTATGTATATGTATGCTTCTGCCAGATTCATGGTAACTTGTATTAGTTTTGACGTGTAGTAACTATCAAGTCTATTGTCTTTTTACTATGAACCTTTCAATTGTCGATTATATTTCAAGTTGGTAGCTCTAAACATTCGTCAATTCTTTTAAAATTTTCAAGCATTATTATTATCCTTTTGTAGACTACTTTTTCGAATGAGGCTGAAGTATATAACTTATGGAGAAGTCTTGGTTAACTAAATGAATTTTTATTCGTCTTAACAAGATTAGTCTTCAACTTCTTGAAACTCAAAGAATATTGCCTCTGAGAGAGTAAGGTGTTTGAAAATACTTTAGAAGATCGATACTCTCAAAAATCAACACATAACCAGAGAGACACGAGTACTCTCAAGATCTCATCATATATAAACAACCAGAACTACAAACCCAAATTAATGAAATTAAACTCATCATCTAGTTATTACTAAAAATGTATTGTGATGGTAATAATTTGAAAAACAAAATCCATAACAAAATCACGATATATATACAAGTTTGTAAAACTCAAAACAACTTAAATATAAATAAACCATCAGATTCAACAATATGCATCATGCTTCACACTGCTTGTTCGCGTCATGATCAAGTCCATCTTCGTCTTCATGACTCAAATATTAAACTGTAACAAGCATCTCCAAATGGCACAATACCTTCCATAGAATATATTTTTGGATATATTGCACATTTCAACTGAGCTACCAAGAAATAAACCTTGTTGCAATAATATGGCTCATGCTTGCTAACAACGCATTTATGACAAACTCCACATACGGGTTGCGTGAAGCAGGAAGAAACATTTCAACCAAAAGAATAATATGTATATAAAGAGATAGATATAAAAATAAACCCCATATATATAAGAGACGGAGTCGACGAAGAGTTGGCTTGATCACTTTGACTTGTGGACGATCGATACAACTTTTATGAACTAAGTAGTTGCATGAGATACAAGCATAACGTGGCTCTTTGTTACCCCCCAACCCACAAACATTGCATGGTAATGAGATTGGATTATAAAAAAAAGTGAGAGAATGTTGATGGCTTTTCGGGTTAGTGATCTTAAAAGGAGGATCTTTCCAGATGCAACAGACGCCTAAACTGAAATTACATTCAGAACAATGATTAAACATTCTTCCGAGCTTGTCTTTACACCAATCACAAGTCTTGTCGGATTCAAACTCAAAACTTTTGTCATGTGCGGGAGCCTCGGCCGCCAAAAACATGCTGATTTCAGCCAAATTTTTGTTGAATGATAGGATTTCAGTTTCTGAATATTGAATGGCCGTGTTGAGAGTGTGGTTTGGGTGATGTGGATGCCTCATACCTTGCGGAAACTCGTGACAATTGTCGTTGTGGAACACGAGTTCGCATGTATCACAGTAGTAGTGCCAATCACCTTCTTCAAATTCATAACGTATTGGTCCGCACCTAAAGCAAGTTGAAGAGGGAGGATTGTCTCGACGGCGAAGGGTGTGAGGAAAAAGAGGATCAGAGAGACGGCATCTTTCTGTGAAAATAGGTTTTTTTTCACCAGCCATTTCTCGTGAGAGGAAAAGTCTTATGGTGTTTTGCAAATAGTCTTATAGTGTACAAAACAAGTGATTCGTTCTCTCTATATTTATAATCCCTTCTTCTTAACCCACTACATTTTTTCGGTGTTGATATTTAAATTCTATTATATACTATTAAAGTCAATTTATGTAACCAGTCAATTATTTTTAAAATTTGAATTTGTCTCTCGATTGGCTTTCATTATTGTGTCTTTTTTACTCTTTCCGTTTGATTCCAAATTCTTGTAAGGATTCTTATTTCCCAAGTCACAAATAAATATACGTTGTGTTTATATCAAATACCGATTCAATATGTATTGTTTCATTGTTTTTGCGTTCTTTAGAGCCATGAAAAGACTCTTTATTGGATGTCAAGCAAAGACAAAGATCTTACCATGACATTTTCCTATATTACTTTACCAGAAATATAAATAATTCATTAACCAAGACGGCAATATTAGCGTGTGATCTTCGTCTTTTAATTTTTCAATCTTCGTTATTTGAAAATCATTTTAAAGATATTCGATGAATTTATTTTGTTTTAAGGAATTTGATGAATTTATTCAACGGTTTCTATAACTTGAAATGGTCTCTCAGTGCTCATAATTGCTTGGCACCATTTCTTTCTAACATAGCTATTGGATATATTGAACACATGGTAATGGTGGAGGTGGAGTTTGAATGATAAATTCTTAAATCTTGACCATAGACAATGAACACACGTGGGTTAGATAGGTTGGTACAGTCGACAAAAATCCTTGGAAAGTACTGTAAAATTGGAAGCTTTCTGTACTTTACTTTCATGCAAACCATCCGTTTCGGATTATCCGCGGTTACAAAATTCAACACACAAATGAAATATGTTTGCAAAAAAAAAAGGTGATAACGTACAGCTGGTATATATATGTTCGATGAAGAGTGAAATAACAGAATAATAAAATAGCGATCGAAAATATGAGAAGTGAATGAATTTTTGCAAGATAATTAATCATGAAACGTTTAAAATTTAGTTCATTAGATTAATAATTTTTCATTTTTACTAGTCAATTGAAATGACAACTGAATGTGGATATGTGCAGGGGCTGATGTAGTGTTATAGGAGGGGGCACGTGCACCCACAAATTTTTTTAAAAATAATGTATTTTGTAGTTAAATTTTTTTTGCATTCATTCAAAAATTAGTCAAAACTAAAATAAACAAATTTAATTACTGCAAGTGTTAAGAGATGTTTTTCTGCGACAAAACTGTAAAGTGCATTTGTAGAATATTATTTTAATTATAGTATGATATTATATTTTTAATTTTTGATTTAATATATATTAATTTAATATTTATGTTCCTGTTTAAAAAAAAATTTGGATCCGCCCCTCGATATGTGGTTAATTTATTTGTGATTTCATCCCAATTCTCCGTCTCATTTCCTACGAATTCCATATAGTTAGTCACTAAACAGGGCTAATGTACGTATATTGACGAATTCCATAAATGTCTTACTTTTCCATCAAATATCATTTATCATTTGAAAATTAAAACCCCAAACAAGAACATTTCTTTGGTGTGCATTTTAGATTTTTTTATACTAGTCTTTGAAATATCTTAGTAATAAAATAAACATAATGTTTAGAAGTTAAGCATACATGTATGTAAAATGCCAAATAATCGGATCAAAATGCATGAGCTAATCTCAATTTAGGGAAGGACTCTGAAACGGTCGTAAGTTAAAAAAAAAATTCCAAAATAATTTTAATGCATGAGTCTCATTTGATGCTCTTTATGAGCTTCGAGGCATACGTGGAATCTCTTGTTACGTCTTTGCACAACAATTCATGGAAGACCAACGAGTGGATATCAACGAGAGAATCAGGACATTCGATGCAATCGTACTACTAGGATTTAACCCGTGGTACACCACTGGTCTAGGGTTTTTTCGAAATTCTTATATCTATTTTATTTTAACGTTTGTATTGTTAGAATATCACAGTGGTTACTTTATTTTAACGTTTGTATTGTTTGTATTTTATCTTTGTTTTAATTGGTTTGAATCTATGACTTTAGTATAGACTACGATTCATTTTTGTATACATCAGTTTCTTATATGAGAATATAAATGCTATGACGTAGTTCTACAGAATAGCGGATTATTCAGAATAACGAATATATAAAAGACAATGGGATAATTTTTGTTTGATAAGTTAAACGCACATCATAGTAATACAAATATACCACACCCAAACAAAATACCAACAACTGATAACTTAACAAACTTAAAAAAAAAAAAGACATTAAACCACATAACAAACTTCATAAACATCAAAATCCTTTCTCATTTTCGATAATCTAATAGGTAATAAGTTTTTAAGACTCGTGATTTAGGAGTTTATTGTCGATTTAATTTTTTTCCATAGAGAGACTTTTCGATTTAGGAAGAGAGAAGAAGCTTTTAAGACCCGTGATTTAGGAGTTTATTGTCGATTTAATTTGTTTCCATAGAAGAATTTTTCGATTTAGGAAGAGAGAAGAAGCTTTTAAGACCCATGATTTAGGAAGAATGATGAATATTTTCAATCATCTAATAGGTAATAAGCTTTTAAGACTCGTGTATCATAAATTATTGTCGATTTAATTTGTTTCCATAGAATGACTTTTCGATTTTTGATTGGGAAATATCCTAGATTACGAGTGTTTGGAATTTGATTGGCAATATCCTAGATTAGGAGTGTTTGGAAACAAACTTAAAATGCTGCAAAATAATAATATAGACCCGTGATTTAGGAGTTTATTGTCGATTTAATTTGTTTCCATATAAAGACTTTTCGATTTAGGAAGAGAGAAGAAACTTTTAAGACCCGTGATTTAGGAGTTTATTGTCGATTTAATTTGTTTCCATAGAGGGACTTTTCGATTTAGGAAGAGAGAAGAAACTTTTAAATCCATGATTTAGGAAGAAAGATGAATATTTTCGATCATCTAATACGTAATAAGCTTTTATGACCCGTGATTTAGGAGGAATGAAGAATATTTTAGATTTAGAATATGGAAGAAGTTTGTTTCCACATAACAAACTTCATAAACATCAAAATCTTTTCCCATTTTCGATCATCTAATAGGTAATAAGCTTTTAAGACCCGTGATTTAAGAGTTTATTGTCGTTTTAATTTGTTTCCATAGAGGGACTTTTCGATTTAGGAAGAGAGAATAAGCTTTTAAGACCCATGATTTAGGAAGAAGGATGAATATTTTTGATCATTTAATAGGTAATCAGCTTTTAAAACCCGTGATTTAGGAGGAAGGAAGAATATTTTAGATTTAGGATATGGAAGAAGCTTTTAAGACTCGTGTATCATACATTATTGTCGATTTAATTTGTTTCTATAAAGTGACTTTTCGATTTTTGATTGGCAAATATCCTAGATTAGGAATGTTTGGAAACAAATTTAAAAATCTAAATTAGGAGTTTTTGGAAACAAACTTAAAAGACTGCAAAAATAATATATAGATGTGATTTGTTAAAAAAAAAAATATATGGAGTAAATAATCTCCAACTCTTGCACGAAAAGAATCATTGCAGAGAAAATGACATGAAGAAGCTGGTAACGAACTCGTGCCCACTTTACAAAGACACCTCATCACTAAACTCCAACTCTGGACCAAAACTTGTGTTCATATATATAGTTCGTTTGTAACATATATGGAGTTGAAGCCAACATGCTAAAGAACAAAATCATCAATATGACTACGAGCAATATATGACGTAAACATATCTAACCAAGTATGTTCGCTTTGTCGGCCTACGTAATTACACACACGTATATATTATATTGATTGTACTCATTGACGTCGTTACTGAGAATTTTCTTGTATTCATGAATCTCCCATTTGTGACAACAGCTAAAGGACATTTTCTTTTTAGCAAAATGCAAGTGATCCACGTGTACCTTCGTTTTCGTGATTATACAGAAATGTATCCAAAAGAACCACAAGAACATAACTCATAGATGAATAACCAAAGTTAATTATAACAACACAAAACCACACCCCTCCATCTGTTTGTATACCCAATGAAAGCCACACCAAAAAAAAGAAATTTGAAACTACAAAAGATATAAAAGTTGAAAACTATTGAGTTCTCGGACCCCATGAGAAACTCAAATTAAGCCAAATATACCCTCCTCCTAATCCCAATGAAAGAAACACCAACCCATATGGTGGACCTTAGAATTACACAGGTGAGATACCAAAAAAAAAAGAGATCAAAGTCAGGAACATATTATATACATCCACATAATTTACCTCGAGTGAACTTAATAGTAGAAGATAGTAAACCTTGAACCGATCTTGAATGCCTTTTGATTTTCTTGAACAACGCGAAGGAAGATGATGGAGATGGTGAGATGAAGAGGATCCGAGGGAGCTTTATAGTACCAAGATCAACATTATCCTTGATTTGATCTCTCTGATCCAAGCTTCTTCTCTCATCTCAAACCACAAAGAAAAAAAAAGTGATGACGATAAACCCTAGCTAGTTATAGATCCTATAACCAAAGTTATGGTTTATATCAAGGAGGTGAGGGAGGATCCAACGTTATTATTTGTTGGATCAAGCCATGCTCCATTAACAAGACTTGCATTATTCCATATGTTGTTGTAGTTTGAAGGATCTAAAGATGAGGATGACGATGACATGAACCCATTAGGATCAAGCTTCCCTTCTTTGTTCATACCTTCATTGTTACCTCCAACATGCAGATCTTGAAGTGATGCTAGGGTTTGGAGATGAGATTGTCCCAACATCTCACCACCATTGTTCATGGGCTTGTGTGGATGCTGGAGAAGAGTAGAGGAAGATGAAGACACCGAAGACCCGAATAAACCCGAGAGAAGAAAGGGTTTGTTTATTGTAGAATTGTTGATGAAACTACCATTAATGGTGTGATCATGATGACTCAAATGATGTGGAAGCCCTAATCCAAGAGCACCAAGACCACTAAAACCAGATGAGAGAAAGTCACTCTCTAAACCACTTGATGAACAGGTCTTTGAAGAATCACTGAAACGGCTTGGAATCATTGGAAGATTGTTACAACTATTGACATGATCTGATAAACCATAGAACAAGGGATGATGATTCATGGAAGAGAAATGAGAGATCTGATGAGTGTTATTAGGGGATGAAGAATTCGTCGTGGAGGCGGTGGAGGCAGCGGTTGCGGTTGCTGGCCGCTTCACCCGTTTGTTTTTCCGGTAGCTACCTCCGACCGGAACGTTCCGGAGGGTCCCACCTCGTGTCCAGTACCTCTTGCAAGCCTTGCAAAAGTGGCGTGGCTGAGAGAGGCTGTAGTTGTTGTAGTAACAGAACTTTGTGTTGGACGAATCGCAACGAGGGCATTTAAGTTGCGGTTGCGGTTGCTGTGGTTGCTGCTGCTGATGAGGCGAAGCTACGATCATGTTCTTGCTCTGCATACTCGCCTGAGAAGAGGAGAGAAAAAGAGAGAGAGATGGTTATTAGATCGTGTGGTTTAACTAAAGGCAAGAGAACAAAGAGAGGACAAGAGGATATTATTCGGATCCAAAAGCTAAGAAACAAAATATAAATGGGTCATATTATTTAGAGAGAGAAAATTAGAAGGGGAGGGAGAGAGAGAGAGAGACCAATGGATTGGTGTTGGGAGAGATGATGATAGGCATCTTCTTCTTCTGGTCACAATTGCCAAACATATCTTTCTTGATTAAGCTCTTTTGATTTTTTTTGTTTTCTTTTCTTTCTTTGTTTCTTAACTTATTTAAAAGAGAATCCTTTTGAAACCAGCAGTGTACAGACAAAGAGCTGTTGGCTATTGAAGCTATTATTACTGTTTTAACTTCCAAAGACTGAAGCACAAAGATTCTTGACAGATGTTTTTTTTTAAGCTCTTTATTGTATATTATTTTAGTAATATCGTTATTTGTGCCACTATTGATTAACTCTATATATGTATGTGTGTGTGTTTAACTAGGACTTCCTCTAGTTGTACTTAACACTAGATTTTGACCCACATAATGGGTGGAATTAAATATGTTTTCTAATCAATTTATTATAAACGTACAAAAATAATATCTATTTTACATAAATATTATAAAGTTAAATTTTGATCAAGTATACTTTAATGTTATATACTTTGATCAATTTGCATAAAGTATATTAAAACTAATATAACTGTTATTTATTTTAATTTATTTAAAGTGTAAAATTAATTTTTATTATTTGTGTAAATTATAGCATACGATAAATTAAATAAATTTTAGATTTATATGAATTTGCATAACAAACGAAAAATATATCTTTTTCAATAATAAAAAGTAGTAATAATATTTTTAAATATAGTTGTCGTTTACAAATAAATAATATTGTTACAAATATAATAATGAAAGTTTCTTAATATATCAATTTTTAACAAAAAAAAATTGATCATATGATAAATCTAAATATTACATTTAGTTAAACTTAAATCAGCAAAATATGTATTACTGGGTTTATATTATAAAATTAATAAAAAAATATAGAGATTTCCACCATAACATATGATTTGAATTGAAATGTTTTCATTGATTAATTTAAATGACTTGTTTTTTAAAATCTCAATTGAATGATATATATGATTTTTCCACCAAATATATACTCAACTAATATATAGGGGATTAGTGACATTTTTTAAAACGTTTCAAAATGATGATATTTTTGAAAAGTGGTATTTTTTTAAAATTCTCTATATTTAATATAAGTGTTATGTAAACAAAGTTTTGTGAGATAAAAAATATTTATTTGTATGAGAGATATATACTATTTGACATATAAATAAATATGTTTTATCTTTTTTATTTTTAGTTTCGCATATTTTATCTCACGTTTGACTCGGATCAAAAAGTTTAATAGTTAGTGAAAAAAAAATAAGATATTCTCAAATATTTTTTATATTCTTTAAATAAAATCCTCTATATTAATTACCACATATTTGTTGTTTCCATATATTCATCATTAAAAAATTTTAATAGTCTTTATTAGGAGTTCCTTAAAATCCTTTTTAAATGACACCTAAGATTGTTTTTATCTAGTTTCTTCTCTATTAATATATAGAAAATATATAGCTACTAGTTTTTTAATAAGATTTGCTGCAGAGATGACTTATATGCATTTGTTCTAAAATGGTCGTTACACCATTACTGATATATATTTATCAAATTAATGTGAAGAAAACATCAGTTTCCTTGACCGACTTTTAGTCGCTCTTTTTTTCTTAATTGAAATTTAAAAACATTAAATAAACATCATTTGCAAAAAAATAAAAAATAATAATAATAATAAAACATGTTTTTGAGGTGTAATATCTGAGGTATCAAGCTGAAAAGAGAAAGCAATCAAAATGTAAAATATGCAAATAGAATTAAGCTAAGACGGACAAAAGTAGGCGATTTTTTGTCGATCTAGTTCGCCTGAACCGTTGTCTTAGGCAATTTTTTTCTCTTGAGGTTCTCTCCGTTGATCGCAGATCTGTCGGTGGCTCTGATAGCACCGGTGCCAGTCTTTTAGTTATGTATTGTATCTTTCTCTCTTCTAACTAGTTTATGCAAGTTCAAAAAAGGGTTTTTTTTGGTTCGATAGACTGAGGTTGTAGATCGGCGAGGGTGATTTAGGTTGTGGTATGGTCTAGGCTTGTGAGAGTGGCTCGTGGTGGAGGTGCGGCGTATTTATATATCGGTGGTACTCAGGTCTTGCTTTCGAGTTTGTTTGTTTTCGTGCTAGATTGATCCCTTGTAGTCCTTCCTCTGCTCGTCGAAGCTGCTGATCTCTTTGTCGCCGGACGTCTCTCCTTTGACCTGAGTTTAAATTAGTTGGTTTTCATAGTTTTGACTTCGGCTTGTTGGTGATTTGTTGCTTGCTTTGGTTTATTGAACGTGGCCTTAACTTGCTTTAATTCAAGTATTTCATAAGAGGTTGTTTATGCTTCGGAGATAGAGAGTTGGTGATTTTGATTCGATTTGGTTAAGGTTCGCTTTGGGTTTGGAGTTTTCACCACCGTTGACTTATCCCTCTTTGCAATATGTTCAAGAGACAAGGTTGTCTCTCGATTTGGGTTTGTATGTACTGCCCCGGCTGTTCCTCTATGTCGGAGTAATTTAGGAAGGTTAGGTTGCAACACATCTGCCTTATTATTATGGTAAGGAGAGTAATGAATTGTTGTTCGGATGGTGATTTGTCTAGATTCAAATCGGTAAAGTTCTTATTAAGATTGGGCTTCGACTTGATTGCAAGGATCTCCATCTCATAATCTGCTTATTTTTGGCTCTGCAATCCTATTAGCTTAATCTTGTCTTTCTTGTATTACTTAGCTAGTTTTCTTATGTTGGCTTTTGCTTCCATAGTTAATGGTTTAATATCAATCTTTAGATGAAAAAAGACGAATAAAAGTAGGCATATACATTTTGGATTGGATAACTTAACGTCACTTATATCCGACCTAAAATGATTAGATTTTTGAATAAATATGATAAAAATGATCTGTTGTGTGCCATAATAATTTATTTAAAAAGGTAAAGATATGGATCGGATAATCATCCGAAATACCCAAACTTGTCGTAGTAAAACCGAAGCAGATGATATAAAACTATAGCATATTCACCTTGTACATATGAATGATGTGCATAAAACTTTCATGTAGGGTTTATGCAATTAGGTCTTTAAATTTATAACCTTATGGAACTGCAAGTGCACAGTTAAGACAATTGTAGTACTTAGGGGTCGATCCACTGAGGACTAAGTGATGAATGCGCTACAAACCTATATGATTCGGATTAAGCTAAGGGAAAATATTATTTGGTTTTGGGGTTTTATGGAAGCAAATAACAAAGCAATAAAAGTAAAAGGGATAGATATAATTAAGATTAGAAATCAAACAGTTCATAAAACATATGCAAACACAAGCAATCGATTTAAGGTTTTAGTACTAGTTGTTCTAGAACTCATATCACTAAGGTAAGGTCATCCCACTATCGTGAAGTAACTAACCATCTACGTTTTACACCCTAATAGACTCAACTATCGCAGGTTATTATAAGGTGAAAACATGGATTATTGGTCAAGATTGATTGTTCACTAAACTTCTTAACTAACCTTTCGAATTGTTAAGGTTTCTAGCTCATCGAATACTAGGTCCGAAGATATAACAAGCTTTTGAAAAGTATATCAACCTAAGATCAGTCCTTGGGTAGCTAAGCCAATTCATGCTTTGAGTATAAATAAAGATGAAGAATCAATTCTAGAATAAATCCCTAACCGATTAAATGCGTAAAAACATAGAATTAAGAGAATGAATAGAAATCAAATCAAAGCTATAACTCTAACATGTTTTGCAACACGTAGCAGTGAGATTAAAGCACATAGACAGTATAATTCGTTGATCTATCTAAGCATAAGGAATTAGATCTCATCTCTTTGCAATAGGGCAAAGATCAACATATCCTTAAAGGCTTCTAGAATCAAATAAACATGAAGAACAAGAGATAAACGAAATACATTGTTTAGGTATTGATTTAGGCTGTTAAGGCCGGATGCTTAAGTTCCTAGAGAGGCTAAAAGCAAGTATATATAGGGGTTAAGGAGGCTTAAGTCGGTTAAGGCTTCTTCGGGCAATTACGTCTTTTCAGGTCAAAAACTGAGGCAATTTCGGTCAGGATAAGGATCAAGCTTCGTGACCGATATTGGAAGCTTCTAGGGAGCTTCTAGAAGGTCATACAAAGGCTGGATATCATCCCATCGCCTGGCCCGGTGCTTGGCTCCATTTTGCACTAACTTCACTTCGAAGGCAGTTTGACATGTCCTCAGTGTTTCGGGTGTATCTTCTAAAGTACAGATCCAATTGATGAAATTCCAACTCCATTGGAAAGATAACTCAAAGGGCTATCTCCACACAAAGTTTCATTAAATTCCAAAATGATTTGATTCTCCGTTTGTCAGCAAACTTCTGGCGTATGCGTTCTGTCTAGTAGGGGAATGTGCATTATCTTCAAGATAAAGTGACTTGACTTGGTTCCTTTGACTTGGATAAGTAGCTGCATCATAGATGATACTTCTTTTGCTCCTTTTTACATCCCTTTGATGATAAAACCTGTTAAGTCCTTAAAATCTACATATACGAGAAAACTACCTCTTTTGGCTCAAAAGTTTTATTAATATATATAAAAATCATACTAAAATAGATAGAAAAAGTGGTAAAATATAGGGTATATCAACGAACATATAAAATTTCCAAAGTTACTAATGGAAAATTGATTTTTCTATAAGAAAACATAAACACCACTACAATAAAATAAATAAAAATTCTTTCTAAAATTCTTTTTCTCTCTCTAAGAAAAAGCTTTCATCGTTTAATTGATGTGATCATGGAGCAGCATGAACCTGAGGAAAGCTTGGAGCATGGACAACCTAGAGCTAAGGACAAACTTGTAGCTGAGGATGTGCAAAGAGCTAAGGATGTACTTGAAGTTCCGAGTGATCCTATGACAAGATCAAAAACTAGACGACTTAACCAAACCATTAACAAACTTCTACGTCAGATTGAAGGCAACCTTAAACATGATGCTTATCCAACTACTCTTGTAACGACCGCAAACCAAAATTGTAACTTCTACGCAGGTGGTGTGCGTCGATCGACGCAAGGTTAAATTGAACCGGTTGGTTCGATTTAAGTCGGCGGTTTGTGGGTCGGTTTAGAGAAAACCCTAGGGCTTCCCTATAAATAGAGGGAGGCCGCATTTTTTTGGAGATTTAGAGTTCCCGAAAGTTTCTAGAGAGTTTCCAGAGAATTTTGAGAGAAGATTTGAGAGAAAGGAGAATCATTGTTGATTTCTTCCTGTTCTTGATCCTAAAAGCTCATGTGTTTATTTATGAGGCTCTGGAGATCGTTTATGGTGTGTGTTCTTCGTGGATGAAGAAGGAAATCCATGTTTGGAGATCCGTTCTTCGCGTTCTTCGTGCTTTTCATTCTTTTTCCTTCAAAATCTAAGGTGAGTGCGTGACCATGGCTTATCTTGGTAAAGGAATTGATAAGATGCATTTGATTGTTGTTTCTGGTTGGGTTTCGTGTTGTTTGTCGAGGTTTTGTGAAAGAGATCGATGAGATGCGTTCAAGAATTGATCCGTGATAGGATAGGTTCGAGTTATAGAGATATGCATCGTGCGTCGATCAACACAGTTGCTCTGTGTCGATCGACACATAGTGGTTGTGTTAATCGACGCATGGCCTTGTTGGGCGATTGTTGTGTCAAACTTGCGGTTGATTGTTTGTGCTTGTATTGCTAATTGCTCATCCTGGTATCGTATTTTTTGCTTATACATGTGTGTATAGCCAAGTAGATGCGATGACCGTCTCACTGAGTATTTGTGATAATACTCACGCATCTTTTTTTGCCATGTGATGCAGGTAAAGACAAAGTCTGATCGTGGAATCATGGCCAGGAAGAGGAGATGATCTAGTGTCTCGATTTATTGGATGTTGCTGTTAGAATTGCTAGGGTGCTAGTGAATTCTAGAATGTTGATTTGAATTGGATTTGGTTTAGTGTTCAATAAAGTATGAGATTTATTAAATGATGTGGTTAATTAATTGATTGTTGAGTTCCGCGTGTTTGGTGTTTGGCCGTAGAAGATTATTATTTGTGATAATAATAATTCGAATTTGGAAAATTTTAAATTTTTACGGGTTGGGTCGTTTCAGTTTAGTATCAGAGCCCTTAAGGTTCTAGGGTGGGTGCACTTGATTGATTGATTATGTGAGTTAGTTGATTGATTGTTGTGTGAGTATGGAGTCTTAGATCATCTTCTCCGAGCCTTCAATGAGATTCCACGGTATGTGTTGTTTTACATTTCGATTTTCTAGTATGCTTAGTGTTCTGTCGGGTAGTGCAGAGTGAAATGATTAGAGGTACTAGAGGTGGTCGTGGTGGGCGTGGACGCGGGCGGGGACTTGAGAGTGAGTTTGATGTCGGGAGTGTGGCCCAGGAGACCACGCAGGAGCAGGTGGCCGATTCGCAGGTGTATCAGGAGGGGTCCGTGGGTGTGGCAACTGTGAGTGCTAGTGTGAAGACTGGTGGGACTGGTGTGGATCCCGGTGCGGCGGGCCCAAGTGGGGGTGTTGCTGCAGGTGGAGCCCAAGATCGAGATTATCGTCTAGCGGGTCTGCTATAATTGATCTTGGAGCGGTTGCTAGGTGGGGTGTCGGTTCAGGGTCAGGCTCTGGGAGTGCAGCCAGGTGTGGCTGGTGTACAGTCCGGTATGGCTGGTGTGCAGCCAGGTGTGGCTGCTGTGCAGCCGGGTGTGGCTGGTGTTCAGTCGGGTGTGGCTGGTGTGCAGCCGGGTATGGCTAGGGTGCAGCCAGGTGTGGCTGAGGTGTAGCCGGGTGTGGCAGTTGTGGAGGAGCTCCCATCCTATCTTAGGATGATGGAGCAGATGCAGAGGATCGGCACCGGATTTTTCTCCGGTGGCGCCAAGCCTGAGGAGGCACATTTGTGGAGGAGTAGATTGGAGCGTAATTTTCAATCTCTTAGGTGTCCAGTGGGATACCGGGTGGACCTGGCAGTACATTATCTGGATGGTGATGCACATCTCTGGTGGCGAGGTGTGGTGGCGAGGTTATCTTAATCACCTATTTCCAAATATTTTTAAAAAAATATCTTAATCAATATCTCATTATCTTCTTGTTTTCTTTAAGATTACGATTACATATACATATATATATATATATATTAATCTATTTGTGATTTATTAATTAAAATAAAATTGTAGTTAATTTTGTATTTATTAGTAGTTTCGTTTGATAAAGACTATATTTTGAGAAAAACAAATATTATTTTTATTAGTCTTGTGAATTATGGATGAAGCGTATATAGATAAAATTATTTTAAGGAATATTATCAACGTATAATTTTTTTTTCTTTTTTAATTTAAATTTTTCATAATATTTTTTTTTTTTGAAAAACAATTTGATCATAATATTTGTTCTTTTCCTGAATTTGAATAATTTTATTTTATAATGAAAAGACTTAATGGTGTTGATTAATGATAGGTTAATATTTTTTAAAAAGAATACGTTAAACAAATTGTGTGAATATAACTCAATTATTTTAAATTATCAAGTATGTTTATTATTATTAGTGTAACTTTATAACAAATTATTAATTGATTAGCAATGTAATAAGGGACAATGGCATCCGATAGTTGAATTTGGAAATTTTAAATTTTCATTTCATTTATAATTACAATAATAATTTATCTTTTGATTTTTTTTTAGTGGCCAAATATTTATTTAAATTTATTTAAGTTAAAATTGATCCTTATTTTTTTTTTTAAATTCCATAAATAAATATTTGTAAAGATTTTTTTATGACAATCAAAACTTTAAAAGGTAAGAAATAATTAGTCTTTTGCCATGTCATAATTCTTTCTAGTTATGTCATATTTTATTTGGGAGAGTGAATGTGGAGATGACACATAAACATCTTCTCGCAAATCTCTTCCCAATTAATATATAAGGGATTAGTGGTAGACTTATTTTCTTAATGATGGTAGATTTGTATATCGATCCGTGTTTGCGACTAGCGTTTGCGTTATAAAATTTGTTGTATGTAACATACAATAATAAAGTGATATGTAAATATACAAGTCTACCATCATTGTATATACACATACAAGTCTACTATAACTGCATGTAAAAAGACAAGTTTACCATCATTGTATGTAAACATACAAGTCTACTATCATTGTATATTAACATACAAATCTACCAGAATTGCATGTAAAAAGACAAGTCTACCATCACGGTATGTAAACATACAAGTCTACCATCATTCTATGTTACATGTCTACTATCCTAGTTGGAAATAGTGAATAACTCTACCAACAGAACTAATAAGTCTACTACATATTATAAATCTACTACTACTATAAATAAGTCTACTGTCGCAACCATCCGTAAGTCTACCAACCAGGAATTTAAATATACCAAATAGAAATTTAAATCTACCACGAGTAATTAGTCTACCATTACATATATAAATCTACCACTTAATAATAAGTCTACCGAAATAAATTTACCATTCAACTACTAAGTCTATCACTCAAAAACAAATCAACCACTGTTGGCGTTAACTCTACCATTCAAAAACATCTCTACTATCAAATTAAAATAAGTCTACATAATAAATCTACCATTCAAATATTAACTCTACCGTTCGTTGATAAAGTCTAGGGACTTGAACTAAGACTATCAACCCCATAATAAATCTACCGATCATAAAATAAAACTACTATCACAAGAACGGTAGATTTATTTTTTTTTGGCGGAAAACTTTTTGCTTATGTGTCATGCCTCATTAATGACAGTTTCGTAAATATGTTTTTGTCTTCAAAACAAATAAGGGTAAAATGGGTAAAGAAGGTTGTTTGAATAATTTTTAAAAATGAACATCATTTTTGTCAAAAACAAACTTTCCAAGGTTGTTTAAGTAAACTACCTATAAATATATGGTATTGAAAATTTTGTTACAAAGCGATTTCTTAGAAATTTCTTGGAAAATAATTCTCCAAAAAAGATTTTGATGAGATTCTGACGAATACTAGGGAAGAAAATAGTTTCGGAAAAACGTCGGTTATTACCGAAAAACACATTTGTAGTATATAATAATAATATATTATTTGTCAATGAAATTTGTTTTTACAAGAAAATATATCTGAAAATTTGGAATTTAGTTGGAAGATCAGTTATCAGAAAAATTTCTGAAAATTTCCTTTAATGTTTTTACACCAAGTTTTTTGGATTGTGGTATTTAAAACCGTAATCCCCTTCCTATTAAAACCTAAATGCTATTATTAACTTAGCTTAGATGTTTTAATTTTATTGGTTAAAAACTATGACATGGCTTTAGAAAAATAATGACATGGTTTGAAAAAAAATGATGACATATCTTTAAGTAAAAAATGATATAGTTAAAAATTACTAAAATTAATTATTCCAAAAATTCTGAAATTAAATTAAAAATTATGTAAATAATTTTAAAAGTTGTTCTTATTGTATTTCTTATGAAAACAATATATGTTCTAAAAATTTGTAATAGAAACAAAAATAGTCTTTTCATTATTTTAGTAGATTTTAAAAATAATATAAAATTACATTATAAAAGTTTATCAACAATTCAAATTATATTTATAAAAAATTATTTCAAATCTGAGCTATATTGAAGAATAATTTATTATGAAAACAATTTATCAACATGCTTTAAACCATGTTGGAGAATAATTTATTTCCAAATCATTTTGATTTCAAATCTAAGCACTAGAAATTCGTTCCAGTTAAATAAGTTTTTAAAAAAAAAAATTTTGTTACCACTAAATAAATATTTTATACAGTTTAAATTTAATTACTCATTATTATAAAAAATAGAATATTTTGTTTGCCATTATTTGATTCTTCAAGATTTTCTAAACTACTAATATTTCGTTGAATAAGTAAATATTGCATGAATCTAAATTTTTAAAATTTAAAATTCATATTAAAAATATAAATTCATGTAATTAAACACCTCAATATAATTACTCGGGTTCTAATTTAATTTTCATTTACTTAAGTTACCAACTTACTTATTTTAGGACGACTTTAAACCATATACAATCTTGGGGCAATTACAAAAATGCCACTTTTTGTGTGCATATTTGCAAGAATGCCACTTAGGGGTGGTCATTTGCAAAAATGCCACTAATTATAGATTTATAAAACTTATATCTTAAAATTCTAAACCCTAAAAAATGTTTTGACCCCTAAAACTCCCTAAACCCTCAAAACTAAACCCTAATAGAACATAGTTAGCCCAAACATAAATCATATAAAAAAAAAAAATTCAAAAAATGGCATTTTTGCAAAGATTTCAAAAGTGTGGCATTTTTGTAAAGTGGTATTTGAAAAGTGGCATTTTTTGAAATTTCTCTACAATCTTTTAGTTATGTTACAATTTAAAAACCTATTCACTTAACATCTTATATAAACCATATCATTCTCGCCATTTTCGATCATCTTTGTTGATTCTCATTAGCGATTTCTATAAATTCTAACATTTATTTTCCATGGCTTACTTTTTTTATAGTTGAAATAGTTTTATCAATTCAAGCTACTATGGTTTTTGTTGCTTGATCATACGGCTATATTATATATTATAATCAATGCTTTGAATTATCTTTCAATGAGGTGACTTGGATCCATGTTAATCATTTCCAGATAAATTTGTATTACTCTACATCTTAAAATTCGTTTTGCTTTGTGGTTTATTTTGTAGTTCAATCCCAAGATATAACTACTGCATTTCTCTTATTAAAATGTTTTTGTGTTATTAGTAGAAAGTGAAAAAAATAAACTTCCTACATTTGATCTTCATTGTTACAGTTAATTCGCTCCGATTCAAAGGTTTATTTTTTCATCATATTTAAGTTTCTGTATTAATCACTATCTGATTTTGAATAATACAAGTATATATTTAGTTCCCTGTGATTCAAAGATAATTTTCATTATTTTAATTATGAATTCATTGTCGATGAGTTGTAGAAATGTTTATATTGCTCAAAGCTAATTCTCTAAAATGCAAAGGTAATTCTATTTTTTTGTTATTTTGAGTGTTTTTGATATTTTCATTTAAATTTAAACTAATAAGTATTTTTTTACATAATGGGATTTGTAAGTGTTATTAGTTTTCATTTTATGATTGTTGATGGTGCTTTTTTTATATAATTTTGCTTGACATAAAAAATTTCGTTTATATGATAGATCGCGAAGAATATATTGTACCATATACTATCTCTTATGCTTTGGATATACTTAAAAGAAAAATTAGGATCTTGAATTTGTTTGAAATCTAACATTAGTCCTTTGTAGATGTCATATTTGAGAAAAGACAAATTTAGAGATTTTAATGTAAATGATTGTGTTTTTCAACTAATTTTTTATAAAAAAAAAAGACTAGAACAAGGCTTAGAAGTACAAAAAATAATCAAAAAATTTTATTCTTTGTTTTTTTGTTCTAAACAACATTCTTAAAATATGAAATTATTTTTAAGTGATACTTACTTTTGTCACATCATCAAATGATAACCATAATTTCTAAACCCGTTTTCTTATATATATACCATTTTATCAATCATTCATTCACCACTAACTTTTGGGTATCTCTTAGTTTTTATGTTTTGATCATCAATTATTTTATGTTTCATAATATATTTTTTCATCATTCTAACATTATATTTTATATTTTGTCGTTCTAACAATAGTAAATTATAATTTTATATTTGTTATAACCGTTACAAACATTTAATCATAACGCTTTAAAAAAAATTGCACTAATTTAATACATTGTGCATTAAAACATGTTAATTATAATGACTCATAGTAATTACTAAACACAAACATATGTTATATTTTACAAGTAAGAGTGAATTAAAAATTATATATTTTAACTATTAACTCATAAAATAACACATACATTTGTACAACTCTTTATCATTCGTAATTTAAATAATATAACCTTAACATTCTTTTATATTACACTATATAAACAATTATTGATAGAAATGTGCTTCGCGGTATTCTGTTTTCAAACAAACACAACTTTATTCAAACAACAGATCCAAACTTTAGTATTAGTATTAGGCAAGTGTTAGTTATTATTATTTTATTTTATTTTGTCTAAAAGCAATATATGATTGAAAAATAAACAAAAGAGGAAAAAAAAGAAAATAAGTAAGATGAAGGGAAAAAAGAAAAGAAACAACGAATAAGAAAATAAATAATACAAATGTAAGCGTAAATGATTACTAAAATTTATGTCCTTATTAAAATTAATTTATTTCCTAAAAAAATGCATGTCTATATATCATATTACATAGTCATCAAGTTAACACAATAATAATTACATTGTGTTAGATCACAATAAAAATCTATGAATTATATTAACAATTAAACATGAGATACACAAACACATGATATGAAATTTTTTTATTATAAATGACAAATCGCATCATAAAATACTAAATTTAAGTTTAATTTTCTTTAAATTTTTATACCCGCACACGATGCGGGTCAATCATATAATTTAAAATTAAATTGAAACAAAAACGGAAATAAAATGTGAAATCAAAATACGAAATTTAAATGTCTTACAACACTTAAATTGTACATAAGATTGAAAAGCAATTAACCAATTTAAAATTCATTGTTAACTTTCTCGTTTTACGTAGACGTTACGGTTCTACGTTGCAAGTCAAGAAAGTGGAATGTGATGGAAAAACATTGGCATCTTCTACTATATAGTGGCCATCTCTGAAATTTGTTCTTTAGCATGTGAAGTTCTTTTCATATTGGGATGCATCATCTGAATAACTTGGATCGGCTAGAGTCATAGCCTAAACAGTGTTTCTTCGTAATTGGAACTTCCTAGAATATTTGTTAATCGTTAGTAAAATTTATATATAAACTAGATTAAGGATCTTCTATAGTTTAATTTTTTAAAAATCTGTGAAAAAATAAAAATTTTAATTATACAAAAAAAAATTAGATCATCCACTAAAGTAAATAAAACGTTGTTGTAAAATCGCTAATTGAAAAGCAGAACATTTATTTATTAATTTTGGTGTTTTTGTTATTTGATTTAAAACTAAATTTTATCACATCTTTTCAAATTATTAGTTTTTCTTCATATTTAAATTAGGTGTACATTTTTATTTTATTTTTTTATTTTACTACTCAAATATCTATTTTCCAGAATATTGATAAATTTATTCACATATTTGTATTTGAACTATTTTTAATCTCTAAATATTTTATAACCTTCATAAAAAAATCAAATAAAATTAGGTCAACCCCCATGAAGTGATAAAATAAAATTGAGAACGTCAATACAAAATTACTTATAAAGAAATCTATCAAATATTTATCTATTTTATTTTTTATATTATTTGATTTTTAATTAAATTATATCACATATTTTCAAATAATTAGATTTTTATAATCCTATTTAAATTTAGTTTAGATTTTCCTAATCATGTTTAAATTATGTTTATTTTTTATTATTTTACAAATAAATAGATAATTTTGTTCATATATGGTTAGATCTAATTAAAAATATTTATTTTATATTTATATGTACGAGTTAAAATCTGGTTAACCAACTTGACATGTGTCTCGATTATGTTAATTACGAAATTTGACGCATTAAATTTTATATAATAAGATATATATATAGTTATATATATCATTACAATAATAAAAATTACCGATCAAAATATTGCATCCTTTTCAACTTGCGTATATTACCGAGGCTTTCTCACTCTTCCTCCAAATCTTTGCACCTTCGAGCAATTGTATCAGCTTTTTTATCAACGAAAACCCCATCGGAAATATATTTATGAGTCTATTCCTTTAAACGTTACCATATCCAAAAATTCACATGTTTCCTCATCGTGCTACAAAATCATAAGTTTAGTAAGCGAGAAAACATAATCTGAAATATAATATATATTTTTTTTGTGCAAAACGGATATTTTGTCTTCTCCCCAACCCTGATTTTATCTCAACAGGCTAGGCCGGTTAATTTGACAAATCTATTCGTAATCTTAAACTAAATCTAGATCCCTAATCGAATAACTTATATTAAATTAAAGTGTATAGAACTGAAAATGAAAGAGGTAAAAAGATAGAGACAATAAAGGAGAATGTAACAGGTGAATCTTTCAGAGAGATCGAGGAACATCACTCATCACGATAAGTGACATTCTTTTGCATATTGTGGAATTGGAGTGAATCCCTAGACCCACATTACCCTATCAATCCCACTTCCAACTCTTTATTTTAATTTATACACATTCTAACAATCATATTATATACACATCTATCATACAAGCTCACTATAGTTTATAGACGTCGGTTTGATTATTATATGTTACTCCTCCTTATAATAGTACTAGTTGCACCTTTTAAGATATTAGTAATAATTCAAGAGATTAATTACAATATTTTAGTTAGCTGGAGAATGTTTACAGAGAGATAATTAATACATCCAAGAATGATAGCGAGACACAATATAATAAGAAGCAAACAAATATAGTTCTCTTAACATACAAATATCTAAGTTTAAAATCGAATGGTTTATAATATAGCAAACAAATATAGTTCCTTTTCATATTGATTGGCGTCATAAAATCAAATCGCGTTTTTGGTGACTAAGACGGGTTTTGAAAAACATCATGCGATATATTCTAAAAATTGCCACTATTGTGTTGTCCAATTATAATTGAGACCTTGAGCATGGTAGATCAAATTTCATTATTAAGTTATTAAGTCATGAATAGGAAACAAATCCGAATCATTAAACTAAATAAGAAATTATGTTAGATTAGAGTTTGCAAGAAGAAGAAAAGTTGAGAAGAAGATTTTCGAGAAATGAAAGCTCCAAGAGGAAAGGGACAAAAAAGAGCATAAGTGCATGTGATGTTTCCATCTCACTCACTGCCAACTCCAAATGGGTTCACATTTCCAATCTTTACTTTATTCTCCATCGTCTCTTTCCTTACATTATCCTTGCTTTTCTTCACTTTTTCTAAAAAATATATATATAATAGTATTAGATCTTAGGTCTATGTATCGAAACTAAAACATATCACGTACATCTTACTATAATATTGCGGGAATTATTATTTCAATCGATGTATCATGAGATAACTTCGCAAAATTTATATTTGAGTTGATATATCATAAAAACCATGAACCCGAATCATGTGGCCAAAGATTAGCGCAACCAAAAAAAGAGAGAAAGGCATGCATGATAGTCATACATGATATATAGATAATTGTTTGTTAATTAAAGATATAGATGATTTTATCATATACAGTGAATTGTAACGAACTATTACGAATGGTAACACCCAAACAAATGGTGTTAAAAATACAATAATTTCCAAAACGATTTTGCCGACTAAAAATACAACCAATGGACTTTGCCGTGTCATTCACAACCAATATGATTATGGTTAATTATATAAGTCGCATACATTTGTATTGAGAATATTGGAAAGAAAATAGATTTCAATTATTTTAGAAAATAAAATGTACACGATCTCTTTTTTTTTTGTACAATTCAATGTACACGATCTCTTTTTGCTGCATATGTCAATCACAACTTTTTTTCTTTTCTTTTGTTTTTGCAATATGCCAATCACAAACAACTCACTGTTTCATTCTCCCGACTAGTGCGAGTTTTACCTATATTTTACTCACTTGAAACTCTCATGTCTATCGTTTTTCTTGATATTTCTTCTTCTATTCCTCCTCTTTCTTGGTAATAATTTCTCACAATATCACCAAATACTATCGTATACTTTTTCCGTTTTAAAATATAAGTTGTTTTGATAGTTTTAGATATTTTTTAGTTTTATTGACTATTTTGTAACCAATAATATTTTACAGTCGTTTTTATTGGTTAAATTATTTTTATTATATATATAAAATGTTTTTTTTTTAAATATAATTTTTTAATATTCGTAATTTTAGCCTAAACAATTTATATTTTAAAATGGAGGGAAGAGAGAAAAAGAAGTTAAAAAATCACCAGCTGAAACAAAACAACAAATTTCCTAAATAAGTCATTTCCCATTTAATTCAAAGTGTGTATGTATGTATGTATGATGCCAATATGGCAATATGTATATATGTACGATGATGCATGTGGGAGGCAAATTGGGAAAAAAGCAAAAGCATTAGCATAGGGAAACTAACGAATTTTGTAGAACTTCAAGGGATTTTCTCTTCTCCCTAAACCCTTGTCTATTTTTTATTACTGCAAAAGTTCTCATCTTAATTTAATTTATTATTCTTTCATATTTTGTCAGATAGTTAATTTATTATTTGTTCTTCTACATTTCTTTCTATTTTTTTCTCGAATTTTGATGTTACTTTGTCTTCTCCAGATAACTCTTTTTCTTGTAACACTTGCTTTTGCCAAAGGAACTATATAAAAAAAATTTGTTCTTTCGTTCTTTTGTTGTTTTCTTCGACAGTGTTCGCATAGTTTGATTGGCAGTTGATTTCGATTCTTTTGCATCGCAATCAATATTAAAGTAAGCGTATTCAGTTATTATACCAAAAAAAGAAAAAGAATGTTTAGTTTTGTTTCTATCCAAGAACTTATGAATACAAGACAAAAAAGGAATGATGTTGTGTATTGTTGTAGATGGGTTATAAGATTAAACTAAGAAGGAAGTTATTTTAAGTAATATAAAAAAGAGAGAAAACTTTTTATATAATTCAAACAACGGAAAGTTAACCAAAGAAAATAAAAATAAATAACGCAATGTATTAAAAGTAAAGTAACCAAATGTTGAATGATCAAGATAATGTTTTTTTAAACTCAGCAAAGTTATCCATCACTGATAACTAATAGACAAAAAAGATTAACCATCATATATATATATTTTTTGTTAAATAAATGTAAAATTTTATTCATAAAGAAATTTGTTACATCATATGCATCGTAGTTTAAAATTCATAAAATATATATTTTTTTCGATTAAGTTTTCGTAACAAACCAGAACATAAGTATTCTCTCATGTTTCTTGTTTTTCGAGTTGCGCATTAGACTAAGCTAATTCCTAACATTTTTGTCTATGAATCTTGTAATTTTTTCAGGTGGAGAAAGTGATTCTCCATGTTTCCGACCATTTCATTCTCGCCATAGAGAAACAAAGATCATATCAATCTAACCAGTTCATAACATACAAACTATATATGGCGTATTTGAATATGTAGCACGCTAGAAGTTTTGTAGCAATTTGAAGTGCTATACGAAATGATACAAGACACAGAGTTGAGCTACAATAGCTCAACTATTATACATGTATGAAGTGCTACAAGCCTACAAGACGCACAAGAGAGCTATGACTTAATACTTTATGATGACTTATTGCTAACGTGGAACATTGGAAGCTGATCCGGACAAAAAAAAACAGAAGATTCAAGTCCCTTGCTTCATGTGCGGCTGTCTGTTTCCACAACTTCTTGCTCACAGCCCTGATGCATCTTCACTAATCATTCACCTAGAACCCTTCACACATAAAAAGGGATTGAGCATGAATGTTGTGCCTTGTGAAAGAGGGTATGATCCCTAAACTAGCAAAATGAGGAGATTTATGAGAGAAATATCTCCCTTTATACATACATACCCTTTCATTAATTCGAGTCAGCTACAAGTTTGAAGTACTTATCATTCTACAAGTTTATACGATATCATAACTACGATTAATCATAAACTACTAAAGAAATTATGCTTTTATTTATCGATCAACATCATGGTTTGGAAACTAACCTCACGCAACATCATCTACTTGAAGCCGCCTCTGTCTTCAAATCCACAAGACCATGCAAAGGCTTTTCCTCACAATCACTATAACAAATGTAACCAAAATGACTTGGACAAACTACATTGCATTGAGTCAACAAATCTAATTTCTCATATAGAACCATGAATTCCTAACCTTTATTGATAATTCATCACACTTTGGGTCATCATCAACAACAAACTCTCTAAACGGAACAAACTCACTAAATGGAATTCAACTTTCCTCTTTTGGAAACGACAGTAACTGACTAAGTCAAGTTATCCTACTTGGAGACAATGACATGCTCCCGTTTTCCAAAAGAAAAAGTATCCCACAACATTATTTCAATCATGGCTTAGTTTGATTGATAAACCAAGTAACATGTAAAAAGAATCTATTGCACATCCTGGCAAAATATCAACTGTCCAAAGGTTAATGCAGGGTTTGATTTTCGGATTTGGGGAATTTCAACTTGGCATTATAACTTTTAGAATTTTTTTTAATCGTAGTTATGATATCATATGAAATTCTATAATATCGTAGATATGATATCATTTGAAATTCTATAATATCTTGATTATTAAGGATAGGCTACAAGAATACATAAATGCAGCACGTATTTAGAAGGTCACGTACGTGTAAGGTGTGCATTCACATAGAATCCGAGATAAATTAACGGAAAAAAAAAAAAGTGTATTTTTTAAAGTCCAAAATCAACCCATAGAGAAATGAATCGGAAAACACCTATCATCAAACATCATGATAATCTTTTAGTCATTATCACATCATGAAATCTTGTATGAGTCTCATTGTTACTTCATAAGGTTGTAGTTACAATCGCGGCAATGTGGCTTGCCCGTAGACAACATTAGCTGCTCTTGAACCAAATTTCCTGATGCAAGAACACGCTTGAAAGACCGTAGAATAGATCACAAGCTCATATGTATAATATGAGGAGACATAGAGCTGGAAAAGAAAACAGACACGTTTTGGAAATTGATAAACAGTTACGAACATATAGTAAGGGTTTATATATGTTACAAGCAAAGGAATCCGGAGACAGCAGCAACCCGTAGTAATCTCTATACAAATGTCTAAGTTTCCACTCCAGCGAAAGGAAAAATAGATGATACAAACTCTGCAAAGAAGGTCATCTTGTCATAACTTGCTAGGGATCACGTCGCGAGAAAGCTTGGTCGGCTTTAAAAACATGTCTTGGGTCTCTGTTATAAACTTGGCAAACTGTGATCCCTTCTTCTGTTTGTTGTTACCGTCTTTGAATAACTTAGGCAGATTGGGTAGAGATTGCTCAGTCTTTGGCTTAGGCTTTGGTGACAGTGATGGCATCAAAGCCCATATGGATGAGAGTTCTTCATTTGGTTGATCAAGTATTTGAAGGATCTCTATGTTTTGCATATCTGTTTTAAGACGGAAACAATGAAAAGCACACGCTTTTTAAACCATCTACTCTCTATTCTGCTCCAATAAACGAAACAAACTAACAAGATTAGACAAACCTTCTGCAAACTTGAAGATTGGTGCCAAGACTGCACATGGAATGCTGAAGTTGAGATGCGGTATAACTGTCCCTGCCCCGTGTCTCGCATTGCTGCGGATACAAAGAAGATAGACGTTTAATCTTTAACACAAAAGGAGACTACTTTAGAGACAAGCACATAGCATCTAGTATCTACCATAAAAATTATGCTAAAGGCAAAGCAATGAACAATCAAACATATCATTCCTGACTTCAATGCTGTATTAGCTATGTTCGTTTCTAATGACCTATCTCATATTTTGGATCTAGGAGACCTACAAATTGTATTTGAGAATGATTTTCTATTACCTAGTAACAAGTCCAATCATATGGCCACTTGAATTGACAACAGCACCACCACTTCCACCAGGATGCACTGCAGCTGTTGTTTCGAGCATCGCAGGGAACTCTGTGGCATCTTGCAAAATGGATTCCGTAAACAATTTCTTTTTTGCATGAACTACCTTGGCTACAACTCCGGAACAAATAGAGGGAGAAAGCCCTAATAACAAAACAGAAATGTTAGAAAATAAAACTGACAAATGCAGAGAAACGGATAGGATCTTTTCTTTCTTCTAAATTAATGACACTTGGCCCAAAAGACCGCCCAAGAGAATGTGGATTCAGGATTCAGAGTGAGTACAAAAAAAAACCTTGCAAAATCATGGAAGCAAAACATACACTAGAACTTATCACAAATCAATTCAACAAGACAGCTTTGGGATTAATGAAATAATTACCACATCTTGGTCCGAAGAGTCCATGTCCAACAACATGTGCCGATGTACCCAAAGGAGGTGAAGAAAAATTGGCAGCAATAGGTTGGAGCTTGCCGGGAACATATTCTAGCTGCAGTAAGGCAACATCCAATTGTTCCTTACAAATATAGACAACTTTAGCAGCACACCAAGTCCAAGAATCTTGGTGACACAATCGTACACGTATATCTGTATGTCCAGTCTGAAGGAAATTGTGTTTGTATTTCTTGATGTTTTTTCCAACAGAGGAATAAAGACCTGCTGGAGTTTTTCTAGGCAATGTTTCTTTCCCCTCCTGTTCACAATATCTACTTCTAGCGGAAGAGAATTCCTCGGTTCCTACTACATAAGGTTTTAAACCATTATCTTTGCCTTCACCATATACACCGCCTTTCCCAAACCTCCACGGCTCAAGTAGGTGAGCATTTGTTAGTATGAGACCATGTTCATTAAGAAGAACACCGGATGCCCAAACACCATCATTGACCGTGATAAGGCAAATTGATTCCATCGCTTTCTCAACAGCCACTTGTACATGAATACTAGCATCTGGCTTGATACTCAATACTTCACTCCCCATATGACTTGCTTTTCCTTCAATAGATGGTTCCTCAAACAGCAAGTGGCTACAAGCAGTTGTGATTGCTCCCCACGGAACCACCAGCTGCTACCGAAGGCTACAGTTTTGCATTCAACATTACAATAAAACTTCAATGACATTAAATGAAATAACGTAGACGTTGACAAACCTGAATTTCACCGCCACTGTTCTTTTGCCTTATTGGTCTAATCAAAATGCCAACTAAGTGCCCATTCTTATCAAACACTGGAGCCCCTTCCATTCCTGGAGAAAATTGAACCGAAACGGAACAAGCTTTTTAGCTACTTAGGGAGAAACAAATAAACCATACTTGAAAACTACTGAGAATTGTACACACCAGGGAGACAACGAACATCAGCTATCATCAGTGACTTGTTTAGCGATCCAGAAGGATAGCAGTTTGCAATGGAACCAGTTGATACACTGTTTCAAACAAGTTTAGATTCCCAGACTTAAATGCTGACTCTATTGAGAGAATGGGAATCACGATGATATCTAATGGATTAAAAAGTAGGAACACTACTCTAACCATTATTCACCTGTTAAAAAAGTGTACAGGTGAAAGGATTCCAAAAGGAGAGCCAAGTGTTACAATTGTATCACCCTTGCTAGTTGAGGAAGCTAAATTTATGTTTGGCTGACCCTGATTAACAAAATATTTGCATCACAACACATTTCAAATGGTTAGAATTAAAGTGTAATGATCTGTAACCTTGAGATGAGCTATAAATCAGAAGGAAGGAAAAGGGGAGGAAGAGCAGGAAGATATTTACTACTAAACTTAAGGAGACTCCTAGAAGAGCCATTCGAGTGGCAGACTTGGCCATAAATTTTGCAGCGAGTGGCTCATCAAGTTGCATCGAGGGCTTGCTGAAATGTTGAATCTGGAAGAATTATAAAAAATTGGATCTCAGAAGTAAACATAACTTGTTCATATCAAAGAAGGATATACTAACAAGTATCATCTATTCTATCTATTTGAGAAATTTCAGGCAGAAGTTCAAACGATCAGTATGTTCCCCTCGCACAAACATAATGATCCATCAAAGAGCATTACTAGATTGTGTTTAACTTACATTGCTTGAAGGCTGAGAACCATTATCAGCAGAGACCAAAGACCAACCAACATCCCATCCAGAATCTTTTGAACCCAAAGAAGCTTCAATAAGAGATTGGAGCGCAGCAGAAGATACAGGGGCATCAACCTTGTATCATATTAGTCAAATCAGCACCAAAACGAAGCGCATGTAAAAAAGGGGGCTGCAATATTTTTCAAACAATCACAAGAGCTATTGGATACATATAATATCACCCATCAAGCAATCTCAATACAGTGACTTCATAAATCATCAGCCACAGGAAGGTATCAGTGGTTGAATTTGAACAAAACACGATTATCAAATGATCAGATGGATTGATGCACATCAAGAAAAGCCATGAATTTCACCCATACCAGAGAAAGGAGTTGCGCAGGAACCCAAAAAGGAGCTTCCTTCTCCGAATTAAGTTGACCCTGAAAAGAATAAACATCTTAATCATTCCCTAAAAAACTCCAACTAGCTCACCAGTCAACACAAACTATTATACCTCCACCATAATCTCAACCCGAGCACCCGGAATCAACTTCACCGGATCCTTTACAAAAAAAAAAAAAAAAAACCAGATTGAAGTAGCACATCAAGTCAAAAACGTGCATAAGCTAATTTGAGCCATATATCTAACCTGAGAGACACTAGTTCTGTGGCCTAACGTTAAGAATGGTTCCACAAGAGATGCAACAGTCAAAACCAGTGCCATATCCTGACCACTACCACCAGCTTCAGACATAAACTTAGCCGCAACCTCACGGCTCAAGACATTTCTCGGAAATAACATCCCAGAAGCTGAAAGTGTTGTATTCCCAGAACTTCAAAAACACAAAACCCCAAAGAAAGGGATTTTCAGACACATTGATTATCCAAAATAGAAACAAAAATTTGCTGAATAGATACTCACTGGTATTGATGAAAAGCATGTTTCCTCATCTTCAGTCCCTTGGGGTCCTAAAGGATAGACAAAATAATCATTGACACTAAGTACTATGATCGATCATCAGTGAATTAGATACAGCTATCTGAATATAGGAATTGGGTAAGAGAGAGAATCGCTTACAGGGCCTTCAACTTTGACCAAGACGGCGAATTCCCGAGAAAAGCTAACAACTTTCGACAAATCCATGATCAATAGAGAAAGGGTATTCTCAATTTCACCAAAAAATTGATCTTGAGTTTGGATTTGTTTGTTTCTCCTTTTTCGAGGTAAGGGAAACGAAGATAATCAAGGAAAGGGGGGCTACAGTTTGGGCCTTGGGATTTCACGAGTTTTTTATTGGTTGGTTTTTCGTTAATGAGTAAATGAGGAGGGTGGAGAAAAACATGATGGTTTTCGAGCCGATGATGATAGGTCGACGGGTAAAAGAGGAATGTGTAATACCTAAACTCGTGATTTATGTCGGGACGAGGTATTAGTGATTTAGTGTGGATCTCAAAATTAGGACTTAAAAAATTTGTTGAGAAAACATAATTTACTAGTAGTAGAATTTAGATAGAGTTTGTAGATTTTAAAAATTTAGAAGTTTGTTAAATTTGTAGAGAAATTTGTTAAGTTTAGAAAGAGCTTTATGTATTTAATAAATCTGTGAAAGAATTGTGTTGTAAGAATTTTCAAAATTTCATGTATATATATACTTAAGATTGTGAAAGTTTTTTTTTTTAAAACGTCTCAATTTATTATTTTTATTGTAAATTATAAGAACTATTACAAAAATGATTCTACCACGGTCAATTCACTCCGACTCTATTAGATCCACGGCAGACGACCCTTCCTGCTCCATGTTCATGATGGACACCTTCTACCTTTAATGCGTGGAATTATGGCGAACGGTTATAATTGCACAACGCTAGAGATCTCATGTAAGCTTGCCTCCATTAATCTGCATATTTATTTAAAAAATCGCATTATATAGGAATATAACTCTATATCTCCGGGTGTAAAAGCGCTAATTAACTTTTGGTTAAACCATTGGGCCATTGAGGCTTACATGTGAAAGTTGTGTTTAATGAGTAATATTGTTAAGAATCTTATTCCCAATAACACTGGATTTTACTAGATTTACAGATTCAAAACCAAACTTTTTCAATAACAATGGATTTCATTAAGATTGTTAGAATTTATAAACCAATAAAAATGAATTTCATTAAAATTGTTATATTTTATAAACCAATAACATAGAATCTAAGAATTCTAAAAATCATTAAAAATCATACTCCCAAAAACACCAAAATATATCAAGAAACAAACTTATAGGTCATGTGTTCTTATTTAGAGAATCTGAATTAAAATACAAAAGTTTATGTCTATGTGTGTTCTCACAAATGAAAAATAATGTCATTTGCCTTTTTAGATATGTAATTTATCTCTACATTTAACTAATTCGATTTGACTATTTAAACTTTTCTAAACCTCGTGAGATAACGAGTTTTCGCTGAAATGGTTCGAATATGTTTTATCAAATCTGAGAACAATAACTAGCCTTCTACCTCTTCAATTAAATTATATTGATCAAAAAAATTGATATTAGCGAATTGGTTAAGGTTGAAATCTCACTATGAATTTCAAAGTTTTGAGGTGATATTTTTTTTTTTTGTTATAACACACGTTCGGTTTTAAAGTTATGAGATTGAACTTGGCTAATTTTTCTTAAAGAACGTAAATATTGTGAAGTAGAATTTGCTTACACGTCTCGAGCTAAAGCTCATACTCACTGTTATAGCGAGGTAAACTCGATTTTAGTCACAAACGGTTATCGAACTTACTGTTTATGCAAGGTTGTGATGCGAGTTAGGTTTTACTCTAAGACTAACAAAATTATGGATCATGTTGGAAACAGACTTGAGCTTCTGTTGTTAAGGCCCGTTCGACAGCAAGAGTTAGATAGACTGGTTTGGGCCAAGCATATTAGTTATTGGCTCATGAGGAGTTTGTTGTATCTCCAAGAACAAAGAGGAAAAGAAAACAAAGAAGAAAAGAAAACAAGGGATCTATATAAGGAGGAAGACTTCTTCAAGATCATTATCACAAGTATCACGTTAATTAAAAGTTTCTTCTTACGCTTAGGGTTTACTTCTTTTACTCTAAGCTTTTCCTCTTTAATCTCTCTAAGAAATCTCTTGTAAGAAATCCTAGACTAAAACCGCTAAGGATAAGGCGTGTGTATTGCTCTTGTTCTTTCTAGTGGAGTTTCGGATCAAGAGTATCCCACAAGAAGTACCAGCGCGTTGTTGGGAACTCGTTAATTGCTTGTGTTCTTACTTTCTGCAAATCAACACAATCAACCAATCACTCAGAAGATAATTGAGCTAGCTTTGCGCGAGTAGAATACCTCAACAAGTGGTATCAGAGCATCCAAGAGATTGCTCTGGACGGCTAGGGTTTAAGGGAAAGAGATCAGTGTCACATATCTTACCAGAGAGACGATTTCAGGTGATCTGAGCTGTTGGTGATCGCAGCAGAGAGACGGATTTGTAACAGGCATGTTACAGAGGAAGAGACGAAGAAGAAGGATACAAATATTGGAGGCCAATTATGTACAAGAAGTTTCATCAAACAAAGAATCGAGGTTAAAGAAAGAAAAGATAAGATCAAAGAGATAGAATCATAAACAAGATCGAGGCAAGTAGATTACCTTGATCAACTCAGGTGTTTTCTGATAAGCTTTGTGAATCTTTAAATCTTTCTTCTGTGTTATCATGTGGCTGCTACTAGGGTTTATTGTCTTTGTTGATATTGCAGTTAAAACAAGAAACAAACAGAGTTAGTCAGAGATGAATTCAACACCAGACAGATTCGAGATGGAGAAGTTTGATGGAAGTGGAGACTTTGGACTTTGGAAGTTCAAGTTGTTGGGTCAGCTGGAGATCCAAGGGTTATTGTCAATCTTGAGTGAAGACTGGACTACGGTTCTACACCTCCTGTAGTGAAAGAAGGAGAGACTCCTGTTAAAGAGACTGTTGATCCTAAGAAGGCAGAAAAGGATCTAAAGACAAGGAATCTGATTGCTACCTACTTAAGCGATCAGATTTTGAGGAAAGTCATGAAGGAGACTATAGCACTTGGTATGTGGAAGGCACTAGAAAAGGAGTATCAGACTAAGTCTTTACCAAACCGCATTTATCTGAAGCAGAGATTTGCAAGCTTTAAAATGGAAGAGGGAAAGTCTATAGAAGACAATGTGGAAACCTTCCTAAAGTTGATTGCGGATTTGGCAAGTCTGAAGGTTAAAATCTCTGAGGAAGACCAAACTATTCAGCTTTTGTCTAGGCTTCCTCCTCCTTTTGAAGCACTGGTCCACACCCTGAAATACGGAACAGGGAAGGAAACAATCATGGTGAGTAAAGTTACGAGTGCTGCTTATGACAAGGAGTTAGAGCTGAAGCAGAAAGGAAAGCTCCACAAGGGAAGCTCTAATGCAGACAATCTGTATGTCGGATCCAGAGGTAGATTAGACAAGAGAGGTAACAACAATTACAAAGGAAGGACTAACAGCAAAGACAGGTCTAAGCCCAGGCCTAAGTTCAACAAGGCAAACAAGGGTGACTGTTTTATCTATGGGAAAGAGGGACATTGGAAGAGAGAATGTCCAGATAAGGAAAAGAACAGACCTGATGATTCGGCTAATGTTGTGGTTGAAGTACCACAATCAATGGTGTTGACGGTGACTACTGATGAGTCCTATGGTGAATGGATTCTAGACTCAGGATATACCTTCCATATGACTCCACACAAGGATTTATTATTTGACCTGCAAGAGTTCGAAGGAACAAAGGTTAGGATGGCTAACAAGACTATCAGTCAGGTTAAAGGTCTTAGGAAGATCAAGATTATAAATCCAGATGGCTCAGTGGTTATTCTGAGTGAGGTCAGCTATATGCCAGACTTTGATAAAAGTTTGATATCGGTTGGAATGCTTGACAAGAATGGAGTTAAGTATGAAGGAGAAGATGACGTGCAACACTACTTCAAAGATGGAAAGAACGTATTCTCAGTAAAATGGGAGAATGGACTTTACTATCTACAGGCTCAGGTAGTAAATGCAAAAGCAAATTCAGTTAAGTCAGATGAGAATGATGCAGACCTATGGCCTTCAAGACTAGGGCATATGAGTGCTATACAGATGGGGATTCTTATCAAGGATGGTTATCTGAATGAGGTGAAAGTTGAGAGGCTCAGCTTTTGTGACAGTTGTGTACTTGGTAAATCCCACAGGCAAAGCTTTTCCAGTGCCAAACACACAACTAAGGGGATCCTGGAGTATGTTCACTCGTATCTATGGGGTTCACTGGCTAATACAGAGGGCCTTGGTGGCTGCATATATTTCATCAATTTTATTGATGACTTTTCTAAGAAGACTTGGGGTGTATTTCCTGACAACAAAAGATGAGGCTTTTGTTAAATTCAGAGAGTAGAAGATAGTAGGTGAGAATCAAATAGGCAAAAAGATTAAGTGTCTGAGGACAGACAATGGATTGGAGTTTTGCAATCAGCTGTTTGATAATCTGTGTAAGGACTCAGAGATTAAAAGACACAGAACTTATACTTATACTCCACAAAAGAATGGAGTGGCTGAAAGGATGAATAGAACCATTATGGATAAGGTCAGAAGCATGCTTGCAGAAACTGGTTTGGGTAAGGAGTTTTGGGTTGAAGCTACTTCGACAGCTGTTTACTTGATAAAAAGATTGTCGAACTCATCGATTGAGTTCAAGCTACCAGAGGAACTATGGACAGGATCAAAGCCGGATTTGTCTAACCTAAGGAGGTTTGGTTGTTCTGCATTTGTACACATGGTTCAGGACAAGACAAGTCCAAGGGCATTGAAGGGTATCTGCATGAGATATCCATTTGGAACGAAGGGTTACAGAGTCTGGTTGAGTGAAGAAGGAAAGTGTACTACAAGTAGAAACGTGGTGTTTAATGAGAAAGAGCTCTATATGCACACCGTTTCTAAACCGGACGTTGCTGACTCATAGGTTGCAAAATCTGAGAAGGTTTCTAAGGACAAAAAGAAAAAGAAAGTCACTTTCCGTAGTAAACTAATCAGAGGTCTAGGTTCGTCAACATCTGATACAGAGGAGTATTCAGATTAAGGTGGAGCTACGAGTGGTTTAGAAAGTGTTCAGGGTTCAGAAGGGTCAGAGAGTTCTGAGGTGTCAAAGAGTTCAGAGAATTTCGAAAGTTCAAATGGATCAAAGGATGATTCTGATGGATCTGAGTATATAGAGAGTGGGGATGACTCAGAAGATGAGTTAGATCAAAGCTCAAAAAGCTACATTTTTACTAGAGACAGAGTAAGAAGAAAGAAGGCAAAGAAACCTGCCAGATATAAAGATGGAGATTTTGTAGCTTATGCTTTGTCAGCTGCTAAAGACATTGAGGATAAGGAACCTAAGAGTTAAAGAGAAGCGATGAGCTGCAGGAAGAGGAAGTATTGGGATAATGCTTCTAAAGATGAGATGGATTCACTGTTAAAGAATGGAACATGGGTTTTTATTGAAAGACCTAAGGATCAGAAGACTGTTGGATGCAAATGGATATTCAAGCTAAAGCTAAGAATATCAGGGGTTGACAAATCTAAGGCATAAAGCCAGATTGGTGGTTAAGGGATTCTCACAGAAGGAAGGTATATACTACAACAACATATTCTCACCAGTAGTAAAGCACACATCCATTCGGATTATGCTTTCTATTGTGGTTAATCTAGACTATGAGCTGGAACAGATGGATGTTAAAACAGCTTTTCTCCATGGAGATTTAGAAGAAAGAATTTTAATGGATCAATCAGAAGGATTCATTAAGAAGTGTGATGAGAATAAGGTTTGCCTGTTGAAGAAGAGTCTATACGGGTTGAAACAGTCTCCAAGACAGTGGAATCTACGGTTTGATAGCTTCATGATGAAGCAAATGTTCATCAGGAATAGTAAGGACTCATGTGTCTACATGAGAGATGCATAAATTGATAAAGCTATTTATTTACTTCTGTATGTAGATGATATGCTTATTGCATCAAGGAACACGTCTGTGATCAAGGAAGTGAAGAACAGTCTAAATAGGGAATTTGAGATGAAGGATTTGGGAAAAGCTTTAAGGATCCTAGGCATGGATGTTATAAGGGGCAGAGATAAGGGAACTCTTATTCTATCTCAGGAGAGCTATTTGGAGAAGGTGTTAAAGACTTTTGGTATGATTGACTCAAGTCCGGTTGTTACACCTATAGATACACATTTCAAGCTGAGAAGCCTAACTCCAGAGGAAAAGAAGGAACAAGCAAGTCACATGGATAAGGTTCCATATGCAAGTGCTGTTTGGAGCTTGATGTACGCAATGATCGGATCAAGACCTGACTTGGGCTACGCAATAGGCCTTATTAGCAGATACATGTCACAACTAGGTAAGGATCATTGGTCAGTTGTGAAGTGGGTTATGAGATACTTAAAGGGAGTTATGAAGTCAAATCTCACATTCAGAAATGGTTCAGCAGATTTCAGCATAAAGGATTTTAGTGATTCCGATGCTACAGACTTAGACAGAAGGAGATCAGTAACAGGATATGTATTCAGATTTTGGGGCAACACAGTGTGTTGGAAGTCCAACCTACAATTAGTGGTGGCACTGTCAACAACGGAGGCGGAATACATGGCTCTTTTATCAGCTGCGAAATAGGCCATTTGAATTAAAGATTTCTGTGATGAATTGGGGTTTTCAACAAAGAGTGTTCTAGTTCATTGTGATTCTCATAGTGCACTGGCCTTGGCTAAGAACGCAGTACACCATGAGAGGTCTAAATATGTTGTAACAAAGTTTCATCATATCAGAGATACAGTTGCTCAAGGGATCATTATACTGTCTAAGATTCACACTAGCAGGAATCCAGCAGATTTTCTAACTAAGGCGTTACCTGGACCTAAATTTCATCTCTGTTACGATCTCTTGAACATCGACTCAGAAGCGTTCAGCTCCAGGTAACTCAATGTCACAAGGGTACCTCGCAAAAGGAACAAGTAGTGAGGAAGACTCATATAAGGCTTAAGCGAGTGTGACAGATGTGACGAAGAGTTATGGAGTTACCTGTGAGACAGAGGACTGGAACAGAGGCTGTTCTGTTCCAGGTGGAGTACTTGTGGAAACAGAAGACAAAGCTGGGTTAGTTTCGCAGATATCTGTAAAGGGTGTTTAAATCAAAATGTTGCATAAGGAAATCGAAGTTACCTGACTCAAGAGGAAGAATCAGAGGCTGATTCAAAGGTAAAGGCTTCACGGTTTAGTTGCAGAGACGTCTGATGAGTCATCTCAGAGGGTTTTGGTTCATATGGGAGTTGAAGGGTCAGCTCAAGTTATCAAAATAGAGATGACAGAGGCATCAGAGGGGTTGCAGGTACTAGAAACAGGAAAAAGCAGAAGAGTCAGTGATCAGAACTTCGAAGGTTACTCAGATCTCATATGATCCTTTCACTGAATTGTCAAAGGCAATAGACGAGGAGGCTGAGAGATGTTCCTGAGGAATCTGAGAGGATAACTGTGGTTCAAGGACTGAGGCGAACCGTCGGAGCTACGGCTAGACTGGAGGAGTTCCACCGTGCTTCACCACTAGAGAGAGAGCAAGCAAGAGCAGCTGGGGTTTCACATTTTTGGTCGTATGGTTGTCTGATTCCAAAGGTAAAGTTTGTGGATCCTGTTGGAAACAGACTTGGGCTTCTGTTGTAAAGGCCCGTTCGACAGCAAAAGTTAGAGAGATTGGTTTGGGCCAAGCAGATTAGTTCTAGGCTCATGAGGAGGTTGTTGTATCTCCAAGAACAAAGTGGAAAATGAAACAAAGAAGAAAAGGAAACAAGGGATCTATATAAGGAGAAAAACTTCTTCAAGATCATTATCACAAGTCTCACGTTAATTAAAAGTTTCTTCTTACGCTTAGGGTTTACTTCTTTTACTCTAAGCTTTTCCTCTTTAATCTCTCTAAGAAATCTCTTGTTAGAAACCCTAGACTAAAACCGCCAAGGATAAGGCGTGTGTATTGCTCTTGTCCTTTCTAGTGGAGTTTGGGATCAAGAGTATCCCACGAGAAGTACCAACGCGTTGTTGGGAACTCTTTAATTGCTTGTGTTCTTACTTTATGCAAATCAACACAAACAATTGAATCACTCAGAAGACAATTGAGCTAGCTTCCGCGAGTAGAATAACTCAACAAAAATAAAGTTGCAAATGCACACTGAATCAATTGTAGTATTTTAGGAATCAATCTCATCAAAAATTAAATTAAAGTGCACAATAATAATTAACAAAGAAATAAGAATTCAACTACGCAAATTAAAGATTTTTGTGATTTTGAATGCAAATAAAATAAAGCAATGTACGTAATGAGATTAAAACATTGTTTTTTTTTTTTTTTGAGATTTCTCAATTATTCGTAGTTAGAATTATTAAGGTAACTCCAAAAGGTAAATGACATCATTTTTCTTTCATTTTAGAACTCAAAGTCTCAAACCATTGTGATAAGATTAACCTACTTTCGTGGCTGATAATCAGTTATGTTTAAACTCTCATGTTAATAACCTCTTACAAGCAATAAAATAGATAGAACTGCATTCAGAATAAGTTCAATTATTAATCTAATTCAATAACTCAACTTCTGTAAACTAATAGGTACCAAAAGTTCCTTACAAATAATATAATTATTAAGGAATGAAAGAAAATTCAAGATTCTTCTTAATTATTTTCTCTATTAATAGTTACTATTTGGAGCCTAATAAAACAATCGTAAAAAATAAGTGACAATCGTTTATATAACGAATTATTTCTTAATTATTGTTGAATTCAATAAGTTGGTGTGAATCATTTTGGGACAACACATGACATTCGTCGATACGAAAAAAAAAAAATTTATTTAATTATGAATTTTGTTTACAACAAAATATATATATCTTGAAATAATACAATTTAGATTATTTTTTTTTATAATGTTCTAACGATTTTTTTAATTCGTTCATACCAAATTTGACATGATTTTACCCTTGAATTGTTTAAACGAATGGTTTTGAATGGAAAACTATGAATATGGTTTTTAAGAAAATATTTCAAAATCTCGGATTTTGAGTTTTTTTATTTTATTTTGTGAAATTGAGATTTTCGTATATTCTGTATTTATTTATTTTTTATATTTTAGTATTTTTACTCTAAAATATGGTGTTTACGCAAACGTTATATATATGAGAAATTTTAAAAAATGTTATTTTTCAAAAATGTCACATTTTCAAAATCTTTGCAAAAATGCCATTTTTTCAAAAAAATATTTCATTATATCATTTATGTTTGGTTGTATTAGGGTTTAGTTTTGAGGATTAAGGGGTTAAAACAGTTTTTAGAGTTTATAATTTTAAGATTTAAGCTTTAAAAATCCATAATTAATGGAATTTTTGCAAATAAACACCCTTAAGTGGTATTCTTGCAAATGTACACATCAAAAATAGTATTTTTGCAATTACCCCTATATATATCTATACTTCCAAGTTCCAATCTCCTTTCTTGTCAATTAGGTCCATATTAGTTGCATCTAGATAGAAATATGGAAGAGATTATATATGGTGACAAAAACAAAAAATGGAAGACGTTTTGTCATAAAATTCACTTGTGTTTTTTTCTTGTAAACAACTTGATGTTTTTGTCAATATTTAAGACGTTTTGTCGTTTTGTAACAAATGACAATAATTTTTATTGGAATTAAACGTTATGGTAGACAAATGGTTGATTTCACTAACGAAGTATAGTTGAGAGATTTTTTTACTAAAAAAATAGTTGAGAAGATTTTTCAAAATTCGGCGATAATTAACGGGATTTTTTATTAAAAAACCTTCTCAAAAAATCCCGTTAATTCATTTTGTTTTATATTTGTGTTTTTGAAAAATGAATTGATAATCAAAAAAAATATGTTTTAATTTTATTAACATATGCATTAATTTAGTCTAATTAAAAAAAACGAAATACACATTCGGTTACGGAACCCAAAAATAAATATGTAAAGATTGTCATGATGAAAAAAATGTAATATCTTATCTTTTAGCTAAGACTATGTGAATACCCGCGCTTACGCGCGGGTTTGAAGTTAAGCAATTGTTTTAAAGATGACAAAAATATTGAGTCCATTGAAAAATCAAATCGATCATTTATGTTTTTATAATAGTTGTAGTTGTTCGAGTGTTCATTTGGTTTAGAAATTATTATCCGTATACGGGCGGGAGGATTCTTTCATATATCAATATATGTACTATGTTTTTCGTATTTGGTATATGTTTATGTCAAATGTTATTATATAGTGTGAGACAGAAAAACAGAATGGAAAATAGGTAAGAAGAAGATATTCATTTTAGAATATTAAGCTAGAAGAAACATTTGTACGACTATAAATAATAGTTTGTTAACATATCTAATCGACTTTGGCCTTTCTTAAAACTGTGACACAAACTTCATAATTTTAACATTTGAGTCCTCATCAGTGACACATGTTTTTCCAGTAGAAGTAAAGCTTAGGGCGGGAAAAAGATAATCGAAGAGATGGTTGACACAGCTACAAGTACCATTAGGTCGGAAAATTTGTACTTAGAGAACCATGAAACACTACCAACCGCAGAGAAAATCTTGGAATGCTCTTCCTCTTGAGATTCCTCCATCTCATCATCTATATTTTTTAAAAAGTTTAATGGTGCTTACATGCAAGAAGTAGAATAAGAAATGTCTAATAGAATTCTCGAAAACTGAAATTCAGAAATTAGTAGAGAAATGTATGACACATGGAGAAACTCACTAATAAATTCAGGGTTCAGGATACATGGAGAAAAATGAAAATAGAGAAAGAAATACCAAAGTATTAAGAAACTAAAGAATGATGGGGTGTGATAGGATACAAGAGCACGAGATAAGTAATGAGGTGGCAACTAGAAGGTCCAACAGACCACGTCAGCCGAATCGCAAATACTTGGATTGAAGAAGTCTTGAGGTTTATTTGTTTCAATTCAGTTTCATAAATAACCGAGAAATAGTCATCCTTGAAGTGAGGAAAGCATTTCTCCATATTTCCCTTTCCTATTTTGTAGGAGTTAGTGACTCCATTTTCTGTTTCTTGTTATTTGCTTCGTTGTAATCTTTGTCTACTTAAGCAATGAAAAAAACCCAAAATAGGTAGTCTTACTACCACCAAAAATTATCTTGTATTTACTTATTTCAATCTCTTACTTTGAAGAGGGACCTTATCAATTTGGTATCAGAGCGGTTCGGTTCTTGTTGATGGAATTCCTACGAATCAACGACCAGCAAGAACTATCAATTTCTTCTCACCACCATCACATCATTCCATCCAGAAAATCTAAAAAAAATACTAAACAGGAGTTAGCGCCAATGCCTAACAACAAGGACAGACTCGACGACCTTGAGACGGGTCTCGGGTTGGTACAGGAAAGTCTCGGAGCTGTACAAGAAGAGGTGCAGAAGATTAGCACCGCTTTCGATGACAAGATACAGCGGTTGGAGACATCGTTCACTCGAATGTTGGCGGAGACGGTGCAGCAAATGCGAGAGCTCATGGCTACTAGTCGAGAGAGCGGGACCAGTACAACACGAGAGTATCGGGGAGCGGAGGAGCATCAATACGCGGTGGGCCAGAGAAATGACAACACTAATCCCTTTGCTATTGCCCCAACGCAGGGACATAATCGGCAGGTAAAACTGGAATTACCCAAATTCCATGGGGGTGATCCAGAGGAATGGCTCAACAAGGCAAATAATACTTCGCATATTACGACGTACCACGAGACCAGAGAGTCAGCTTGGCTTCATATCATTTGACCGATGAAGCGAACGCGTGGTGGCAGGCGAAATCAAGGATTCATGGGTTCGATGTTCGTCGCATGCCCTAGGAGACTTTTGAAGCAAAGCTTTGGACACGATTTGGACCAACTGATGGAGAGGACTTTGAAGAAGCTCTCTGTCACATACGACAAAGAGGCACATTACTCGAATACCAGAGGGAGTTCGAACGATTGCAGAACAAGGTCGATTGGTCGGAAAAGACATTGGTGGGCGCATATATGGGAGGGCTCAACATCTCTATTTCCAGCGGGATTCACATTCTCAAACCAAAAACGCTAACGGAGGTTATTAACCTGACAAGGTTGAAGGTTGAGAGATGAGCAGTTGCAGCAGGAGAAGAGGTGGAGTGGGAGATGGGCGAGCAATACCAGATCGTCACCATCATTGGGGCAACCACGTTTTGATTCCGCAAAGCCAGTCCTAGTTAGTGACAAACAGGCGCCGACACCAAGGAGATTGAGCTGGGAGGAACTGAAGAAGAAGAGGATCCTTGGTTTGTGTTTTAGTTGTGACGAGAAATTCACTCCGGGTCACAAATGCAAGCAGCCACAGTTGTTCATTATGGAGGGAGAAAACGAGCCCGAGTATGATGAGGAGGAACCAGCCACCGGAGATCACGTTACACGCTTTATCTGGGTGGGACGCTTCAACGACTATCCGTCTTCGCGCGGGAGTAGGAAATCGGCATGTGTTGGCACTAGTGGATAGCGGCTCCACTCATAACTTTATCAGCACCAAGGCAGCACAAAAGCTACGCTTACGCAGAACTGCTACACCATCGTTTTTGGTTCGAGTAGCGAATGGAGAGCCGATGAAGTGCGAAGGAAGATTTGATGAGGTTGAGGTGAAAATCGGAGAGGCGACGTTCACGATGACGCTACATGCTCTGCCACTAGTGGGCCTTGATCTGGTCTTGGGTGTTAGGTGGTTGGAGACCTTAGGCCCAATAACATGTGATTGGAAGGCCAAGACCATGAGTATCGATTGGGAGGGTGCGACTCATGTTTTTAGTGGGTTTTAAGCACCAATCATTCAGGCCACCGGCCCACATGATGTCACGAAGGAAGCCCGTCAGGGACAAACCGTGTATGCAATTTGTCTTTCACCGATGGAATCACCACTATCGCCGGTCGCCGAAGACTTGCAAGTCATCATCAACGAGTTCGATGGATTGTTTCAGACGTCGAACGGACTGCCACCTAGTCGAGAGATCTAGCATCGCATCACATTAAAGGAAGGCACAGATCTGGTGAACGTTCGTCCCTACCGTTATGCTTATTTTCAGAAGGAGGATATTGAAAAGCAAGTGGAGGATATGCTTCGATCCGGAATCATCCGTCTGAGCTCCAGTCCCTTTTCGTCACTGGTCCTGTTGGTAAAGAAGAAAGATGGGTCTTGGAGATTTTGCACCGATTACAGAGCATTGAATGCGGTCACGATTAAGGACCGATTTCCCATTCCCACGGTCGACGACATGCTAGACGAGCTACACGAAGCAGCTTTCTTCACCAAACTTGACCTCACCGCCGGTTATTATCAAGTGAGGATACACGCTGCTGATGTTGAGAAGACGGCGTTCTGCACTCATAATGGGCATTATGAGTACCTGGACATGCCTTTTGGACTGTGCAATGCGCCCTCAACGTTTCAGGCACTGATGAATTCGATATTCTGCCCGTTGATGCGTAAATCAGTGTTGGTGTTCTTCGATGACATCCTAATCTACAGTCCGGATTGGGAATCGCACCTAACACATGTTCGCGAAGTATTCCAAACCTTGTAGGAATATCATATGCGGGTTAAGCTAAAGAAATGCGACTTTGGAAAGCAAGAACTGGAGTACCTAGGTCATATCATAACCAATCATGCCGTGCAAGTGGACCAGTCCAAGATCAAGGCGATGACTGACTGGCCAGCTCCGACAAACATCACAGAGTTGCGTGGCTTCTTGGGGTTGACTGGGTATTACCGTAAATTCGTCAAGGATTACAGAGCAATTGTGAGGCCCCTAACCAATTGACTGCGTCGAGGGCAGTTTGTCTGGGATGATGAAGCACAACAAGCATTCAAGCACCTCAAAGAAGCAATGACCAATACGCCGACTCTAGCTCTTCCCGACTTTTCAAAGCCATTTGTCATTCAGACGGATGCTTCAGGAGAAGGTATTGGAGCCGTTCTCTCTCAGAATGACAAACCAATTGTGTTCATGAGTAGGTCCTTGGTCGTGGCAAAGAAGAGCTGGTCGACATATGCTCGGAAAATGTTGGCGATAATAATGGCGATACGGACGTGGAGGCCATATATCCTTGGACGCCGGTTCACCATTCAAACGGACCAGCGGAGCTTGCGATATCTCCTCGAGCAGCAGATTCTGACACCAGAGCAACAAAAGTGGATGGGAAAACTTGTGAGGTACGATTATGAAATCGTCTACAAACCAGGGACAGCAAATGCAGCGGCCGATGCCTTATCCCGTATGCCAGACACTCCGGTTCTAAACTCTCTTTCAATGCCATCCGTCTCGCTTTGGGACGAGTTGAGACAAGCAACCTAGACAGAATCCTACCTGGTCCGTGTGGGCGAGGTAGCTACGACCAATCCCGGGAAACCATACTCTTGGAAAGACGGGTTAGTATGCTATAATAATCGCATCGTTATACCACCTCAGTCACCTTTCATTACGCAGCTACTGCGAGAGCATCATGACACTCCGCAGGGGGCTCATTCTGGTGTTTTGCGCACTACTAAGAGGTTAGCTCGCCAATTCTATTGGCCGTCTATGCACAAGACAATCACCGAGTATATCTCCAACTGCGACATGTGTCAGAGAGCAAAGTCGCAGTCGATGTCACCGGCGGGGCTCCTTCAACCATTAACAATCCCACACATGGTCTGGGAGAATGTGTCGATAGATTTTGTGGATAGGCTGCCTCGTTCCAACAAATACACTACCATCATGGTAGTTGTAGATCACTTAAATAAGTCTACGCATCTGATTCCCTTATCACATCCTTATATGGCGTTAATACTGGCCAAGAAGTATGTGGATTGTATTGTTCGTCTCCATGGCATACCGCGCTCCATCTTAAGCGATCGCGACCCGGTGTTCCAAAGCGGGTTCTGGAAGGAACTGTGGCGACTCTCTGGGACGAAATTGCGTATGTCATCGGCTTACCATCCTCAAACCGACGGGCAAACCGAAGTGGTTAACAGATGCATCGAACAGTTTCTCCGTTGTTTTGTGCAGCATCAGCCAACGCAGTGGAGTGATTTGTTACCCTGGGCAGAGTATTGGTATAACACGACATACCACTGCTCCATCGGCATGACACCGTTCGAAGCACTTTATGGTCGTCAGTCTCCGTTGATGCCCAGGTATGAGATCGGATCCTCTATGGTGAATGAGATTGATGATCAGTTGCAGGCGCGAGATGAATTGTTGGATGAGTTGAAACAGCACTTGACTGCTGCGAACAATCGGAACAAACAATTAGCGGATCGCAAGCGAAGAGATGCCAAGTTCGAAGTAGGAGACAGGGTTTTTCTACGTCTTCAATCATACCGTCAGAAGACAGTTTTAAGCGCTCTTCTCAGAAGCTAGCGAACAGATATTTTGGTCCCTTTCAGATTGAGGAGTGGCTGGGACAGGAGGCGTATCGTCTAAAGTTGCCGGAGACGTCACATATACATCCAGTGTTTCATGTGTCCTTGCTCAAACGTCGTCTCGGCGACGATGTTCCTGTTGCGGTGGAGCTGCCACCACTCAAAGAGAATGGATCAGTCCACTTGGAACCTGCAGAAATTTTGTCCACACGACAAATTCACCAAGGGTCACGTACCAGTATAGAGGTGTTAATCAGATGGGAACAATTGCCAGTAGAAGAAGCCACATGGGAAGAATGGAAGCAGATTCGGGGAAGTTTTCCACATTTTTCTCCGAACCTTGAGGACAAGGTTCTTTCAGACGATGGAGGTATTGATAGGATACAAGAGCACGAGATAAGTAATGAGGTGACAACTAGAAGGTCCAACAGACCACGTCAGCCGAGTCGCAAATACTTGGATTGAAGAAGTCTTGAGGTTTATTTGTTTCAATTCAGTTTCATAAATAACCGAAAAATAGTCATCCTTGAAGTGAGGAAAGCATTTCTCCATATTTCCCTTTCTTGTTTTGTAGGAGTTAGTGACTCTATTTTCTGTTTCTTGTTATTTGCTTCATTGTAATCTTTGTCTACTTAAGCAATGAAAAAAACCCAAAATAGGTAGTCTTACTACCACCAAAAATTATCTTGTATTTACTTATTTCAATCCCTTACTCTGAAGAGGGACCTTATCAGAGTGAATTGTAGAGTGTATAGACTATGCTTGTTCAAAGCTCAACTTAGCCCTCTCTTGCTTACGATTGCTCCAAGTTTGGTTACCCTTCCTCTGAAACCTATTATTTTTTTACGTCACTGAAATAGCCTTCATCGAAGATAAGAAAATAATTTACTCCTAATTTGAATTGACATTGTAAACTCAAACGTTAAAACTTAGTGTCAATCACGACAAATAAAGTAAATATATATCCCATCATGTACTCTTTTTTAAATATAAGCTTTGGAGAGTAGAAAAAAATCATCATTAACCTTAAGAGTTGATGTGATGGATATGCATAAGGATCATGTAGAGATTGGAGAAGAGGTGCAGTTGTGTTCGATCTGCCATCTATATTTTCAGGGTATAACTGTTTGCTCTATCACAAATCATGATGCTTAATGACTCTTGGGTTTGGACTTGGACAACTGCGAAAACAATTAGAAAGAAAATTCGTGAGACATCATTATAACAATCAGCCAAATGCTCTGAGATTTTTGTTGTTGTTAAGATTAAAAACCATTATCAGTTTCACCAGATTGGTGAACCATCAACCATAGCTCCCTCCTTCTTAATAGCTCCTTCTTGCTTCATTTGTAGGTCAATTTTAACTTCCTTTAAACCTTTGAATCTACCACATCAACCCTTTGAAGCGACTGGGCAACAAATTCACATATTTAGACTAATCTTCAATTGGCTTACTGAAAAATAAATTTTAAGAAATAAAACAAAAAGGAAATGAAATGATTGTATTTAACTCTTGCTTCTTATGTTTTTTCATCTGAAATTCTAAGTTTGTCCGTTCTTCCACTTGTAGCATATGTGATCTTAGGTGATTTGTCATGACAGTTAAAAGACCATCTATTAAGGGTTCCTAGCCTTGTAAAGGTACTCCTTGTGTTGCGTTTTATAGGATTCTGACATAAGATTAGCGAAAGGTACGACGTATATGTTTAGCAATTGAGAACAAACCATGATTGGTAATAGCTAAAAATAGCAGACTCAACAATGTTCTACCTGACTACAGCCGCCAAAATATGTGCACATAATGTCACCAGTTTGACAACAGGCAACAACACAGACGTTTAACAGAAGAATTGGTGAACATAAATACGTAACTAAGAGAAAAACAAGTAGAAAGTGGTAGATAAGAGGGTTACCTAAGTAAGAAGCTTTAACTTCACAAAAAGCGCAACTCTTATCATCACCAATCTTTTCTCTGATATAGATCGTCCTAATGGCTCCTCAATTGCTTCAACTTTGTAACAAAGCTTGATTTCTCCGGTAATATAACGGAAAAAGGTAGAGCTAAAGCGGAGTATAATATAGAGATGAGACCAAACACTGAAAACCCGAAAAAATCTCTGTGAGAAGTTTGGATGAACATAAAGTGTCCCATTGAGGTTGCTTGGGAATTGGAAGGAGCGGAAGAAGAAGAGGTAGTGAGGATATTGAAGGTTTTCGGCGTTCACATTTTAAATATGGAAGACGTAAAGTTTTCAAATAGTTGATGTTTTGAGAATAAATTTCAAAATGACATGTGTCTTTTTTTACCTATGACGTGTCCTCACATGGAGAGAGCCATAGAGCTTTTATAAATGTGGCTGGATCTCTTATATATTATTTGGAAAGTGATTTTGTGGAATTTGCTTACATATCAATTTCATAATCATTTTTACCAAAAAATTATGACATGGTACAAGTTTATTATGACATGACAAATATGACTCATAAGAATATTTTTTACAAAAATCTTCTTTAACTAAATTTATTCTTTCTATATAAATCAAAAAAAAAATTAATCAATATTTAATAATATTTTCGTTTTTCATTCAAAAAATGTTTAAAATTAATTTAAGTTACAACAAAATTTTAGAACAATTTTTATAGAAATATATTTTTATTGATTTATATCTTTATATGAAATATAATTATATTTCATTTAAAATCAACGGTTATATATTTTTACATGCCAATATTAAAAAAAACTGATATTCAACTTTTACATATAAAAAGAATTCAGTTTAATATTGTCATATTATATTGTCATATTATATTCAATGCGTCAAACTGATCTCTAAATCTTTAAAAAAATTCTTATTATCTAATATAAATAAAAAATTGTTTTTTTTAAAATAAAATATGAAAAAATGTAAGAGACGTTAACCATAAGAAAAATAGAAAACAACAAAAGTTTGAAAAATAAAAAAAAAGGAAAAGGTAGAGTACTTGGTTTCTATTGTATGAAATTATTAATTTTTTTTGTTTACGAATAGTTGCTCATATTAATCTTTTAATATTTCGATATGGAATTCAACTTTTATTAAAAATTCAATGTGAAAAAATGATTCTTTTCTTAGAAGATGATCAAATAGAGGCATCAATCTTTTTGTCTATTGGTAATTAAAAAAAAAAAACAATACTTGTGTCATCTTAGCAATACGAACAATGTCAAATTGTTTTTAAATTATTATGAGATTTCTCTCATAAAAGATTAATGCCCCTATTTGATCATCTTCTAAAAAAAATTAAAAAAGCAAATGGTAGAGTATTTGGTTTATGTTGTATGAAATTATTGATTTTTTTTATTTCCGAAGAGTTGCTCATATTAATTGATATATCATGGTTTTTATCGGTTTTTGGCCATGATATAAGTCCTTTTATAGAGTATTTTTGGTATTTTTTTAGTCTTTTCAAGTCTTTATAGGTTCATGTACGTTTGGAGCATAATTAGAGCTTTTGAAGCATTTTGGAGCATTGAGAAAAAATAAGCCAAGGTTATCAACTCGGATTCGATATTTTTGCCTTGTGTCGATCGACGCACATGTCTGACGAGAAGAAGTCAAGTTTTGAATAATTTCCTTTTTGCACCAGAAGTTCCAGAAGTTTACAGAAAAAGCTCAATCCGACTTTTGAAGATTATATATAGTTTTAGAATAACTTTAGAGGATCGTATCTTATTTTCTATTGAGACAAATTTAGGAATTTATTAGAGAACTTTTGGGAGACAAGTTTTACTTCAAAAAACCTTTGAGAATTCTTCGAACCATTTGTATCTCTTTCTCTATATTTTTATTGCAAACTTTTCAATTCATGATGCTTGTTTTAATCACCATGTCTGAGTAGTTTGCTTGTTAGGCTTAGGGTTAATAAAAAGAACATGAGAAATTGTTAGACTTGTCAGATTTGTTAGGGAACATCACTTGGTTCTTCTTCTAGATTGTTTTTAATGCTAGTTCTAATTTGATCTCCTAGAACCTAGATCTTAGGTTAATTGTTAGATGCGAAAGTATTGATAATTACCTGAACTATCTTAGATGAGCAAATTATCTATCTGCAAAAGAGTTTGATTTAGAGAATTTGTGAACAATTGAATATGTGCTTTAATGCTTGTTTAACTAATTGAATTTGCAAAGAAATTTGGGATTTAAGAAGTTAGACCTAGATAGTTTTTGCAGCGAAAGTTGGTTAACTTTACAAGTGTTTTCATGTTCTAGAACGGATTTATAATTTCCCTAACAATCTCTCTTGGCATTAATTTCGAGTTTTCTGCGAATTTTTCGAAAGCCTAGCGTTTGTCTCATTGATTTTTAAGAACACTAATCATCATCTGCTTGCTTATTTTGCTATTTAATTTACATTCATACACTATTTTTTAGCTTGATTCGAATTCAAAGTCTTTTGTGTGATAACGATTCCATGTGGATTCGATCCCTAAGTACTAGTGCGATATCTTAATTTGAGAGAGTAGCTCACGGAAAATTTGAGCATATCATTAATTTTTTAATATTTCGATGTGGAATGCAACTTTTAATCAAAATTCAATGTAAAGAAAATGATTCTTTTTTTAGAAGATAATCAAATAGAGGCATCAATCTTTTATGAAAGAAATCTCATAATAATTTAAAAATAATTTGAAATTGTTCGTATTACTACGATGACACAAGTATTATTTTGTTTTTGTTTTTACAAAAGTAATAAGATAACACGTTTACCTAGAAAAATAGTAAAATTATGAAATAATAAAATGGTAAAACTAAACTTTAAATTCATATTAATTATTAACAATAGACAAAAAGAATTAACAACAAAAATATCTTTATTTCTTGGTCAACAAAAAAAAACATCAACAACAATGTCTATAATAAAAATCAAAACCAATATATAATTCACATTTTTAAAGTATAAAATTAAAAATAAAATTATATATAAATTATCCGCATATACGCGGGCGAGTCACCTAGTATATTTTTATAATCTTAGCAAAGATCTGCCAACGGTAAAAAAAATACTAAAATATTTTTCGGCTTATATGTTATATCCAGTGGGCAACGAAATAACAAATCTCCAAGTAGAGTTTTCTTGGGTTTTCGCATAATCTATTCATGTCTCTGCTTCTCATGCGGCTCTTGAGCCCCTCCTCCTTTTCCTTGGTGAGATCTTCTCTTCGTCTTCGTCTTATACTCTAATGGCTTCTCATCTTCCTCGCTGCAACTGCAATTCCCTCCTTGTTACACCGTCCGCATTACTCCTTATGGAAATGATCTCGGAAAACTCGTGATTCACAAGGCTAATGAACTTCACTGCACTGATTTGGAAAAGAAGGTGCCTCTAGAATTGGTAAATAAAAATGCAATCATTACGATCGGATCATCACATGGATGGGTTGGTACTTTGAAGGACGACGGAATCCTACGTACGTCTCCAAGACGATGGTTATTTTACTCCAAAGTAAAAGATAAGGTCTTCTGTTTTTGTTGTAAACTATTCACCCAAGACAGAAATGCTAATCAGATTGCAACCAGTGGATACAATGATTGGAGAAATCTTTCAAAAATGCTAAAGGAGCATGAAAAAAGTCATAAGCATATCATATGCATGACTCAATGGATAGAGCTAGAAGTGAGGTTAAAGACGAGTCAGACCATTGACAAACATATTCAAGAAGAGGTGAACAAAGAGAAACAATACTGGAGAGATGTATTGTTGAGGATAGTTGCACTGGTGAAAGGCCTTGTTAAACAGAATATGGCATTTCGTGGAAGGAGTGATAAGATTCGTGTTGCTGGTAATGGAAATTTTTTGGGCATGATTGAAGTATTTGCAGATTTTGATGAAGTGATGAAAGAGCACATTAGACGAATTGAAAAACATGAAACTCGTTATCATTATTTGAGTTACAAAATTCAGAATGAGTTGATAGAGATGCTTGGGAGTGAGATCAAAAAAATGATCTTAAAGAAGATTCGATGTGCAAAATACTATTTAGTTATTCTTGATTGTACTCCTGATATCAGCAACACAGAACAAATGTCCCTGGTCATCCGATGTGTAGATGTTTCTGAGACCTCACCAAAGATCGAAGAGTTCTTTTTGACATTCTTAGAAATTAAAGACAAAACTGGTGAAGGTCTTTTTGGCACCCTTCAAGATGTATTGATTGATTTGGGACTGAGTATTGATGACATTAGAGGGCAAGGCTATGATAATGGGTCAAATATGAAAGGTAAACATAAAGGAGTACAAAAGAGATTGCTGAAAATTTATCCACGAGCAGTTTACACACCATGTGGTTGCCATAGTTTAAATCTTGCACTTTCAGATATTGCTTCCTCGTCGGAAATAGCAGTATCATTTTTTGGTGTTGTTCAACACATCTACTGTTTGTTTTCCTCTTCAACAAATAATTGTGATGTTTTTAAGGAGATTGTGAATGGTATTACAGTTAAGCAATTTTCACAAACTCGTTGGGAGAGTCGCATCAACAGCATCAAAGCAATACTGTTTCAAGCTCATAAGATACGAGAAGCACTGTTTTACTTGGCAGATAACAGTGACAATCCGAGGACAAGAAGTGAGGCTGAGTCTCTTGCCATGAGTGATATCCATGGAATTGGGAACTTTGAGTTTGTGTTTGGAATGATTATTTGGTATGAGCTTTTGTTTGTTGTTAACAAAGTAAGTAAGATCATGCAGTCAGAAGATATGGATATTGATATTACTATTGCTCAATTGAAAGGACTTGTTTCTTTTTTTAAAGATTATAAAGAAACAGGCTTTCAAGCAGCCAAGAGAGAAGCTGAAAGGATTGCTAGTGAAATGGAAATTGATCATGTGTTCTCTAAAAAAGCAAAACGTCCTACTAAAAGAAAACAGTTTCATGGGGAAGAGCCAGATGAAGTTGGAGAAGATGTTGTGCTAACACCTGAAGAAGATTTTAGGATCAACTACTTCATCAAAATTGTGGATCAAGGTTTGGTTTCTCTTGAGACAAGGTTTGATGAACTTGAAGGTTATGAAAAGACTTTTGGATTCTTATTCGACTTCAAAAAACTGAAGCTAGCTGAAGATGACAAGCTGATGGTTTCTTGTGCTAACCTTGAAGTTTTTCTGAAGCATGGTAATTATTCTGATATCGATGGTGATGATTTATTTTCGGAGCTGAAGCTTTTGAGAGGGGGTTTGCCTGAAAGTATTACGAAGGCTGCTGGAATATTGGAGTTATTGAAAAAGAGGGAAAGTTGTTATCCAAACACATGGACAGCATATCGTATAATGATGACAGTTCCTGTTTCCGTTGCCTCAGCAGAAAGAAGTTTTTCAAAGCTGAAACTCATAAAATCGTATCTACGGTCGAGTATGTCACAAGAGAGGCTTAATGGATTGTCAATGTTGTCGATTGAAAGGGATATGGCTGAAAAGCTTGATTATACAAACTTGATGAATGAGTTTGCGGGAAGAAATGCAAGAAGAATCATATTTCAATAGTAATATATTGGTTTTTCATGTTTTAAAACGTTTTTGTTTCAGACTTTTTTATTTAGTTATTTAAAAACAATTAATAAAAAAATTTATGAACCAGTCTTTTTTTTGCTTCGCTTCTAGCCACCAAAAAGTCAGGACCGGCTCTGTCTCTATTTCCTTTCACCATGATCTGCTTACTTTCAAAACATGGAAATGAATAAAACCCTGGTTTCTCTTCCCATTTCGCTGTCATCCTCTTTCCATTTCTTACCGTTGGCTTGAACGGAGTTCTGTGTTGAATATTTCCTTGAAGTTGATATTGCATTTGTCTATCTTATGCCTCGATGATTGTTCTATGTGATGTTATGCTTGTATCTTCATGTCCAAGAGCTTTAAAACTTCTTTTGTTGGTTGAATATGGATTTCGTATGACAATCTTTTTCAATTGGTTATCAAGTATACCCATTGAAATGTCTCTCCAAATGATCATCTACTTTATAAAGCGAGATCCCTTTAGTAATAAAATTTTCTTATTTATTGAACAATAATGTAATCGCATCGCCACCATTAAAATCCCACGAGATGGTGAAATTCCAACCACCGCATGTAACTACGCGATTAGAAAAACAAAGAAACCTTACAGACACATCCCAAGACAGAAGCAAACACGTGGACGGAGATGGAAGACGGTTATGTACAAAAGCAAACCTCCCCGTCACTTTATCAACTCCAATATAAAACAAAATTGTCAAAAGATAAGATAAAGTACGCAAACAGACACGTGGCGGAAGATCTGGACACCATATTTACATCGCCCGCATGTTACTCCATCATTTTCCCTCTGCCTTGCTTTTTAACGGTGCTGACTTTTTGACTCACCACTGTACAACCTGCGAGATACAAAAAAAACACGACACGTGTGAACCACGGACTTCTTATATCAACCATCCGATCATCGATATGAATCTAAAACCAACGGCTATGATTAAAAAAAGTTTAATCTTTGGGTTTTACTTAGAGGGTTAAAAAATTGTATACCATATATGCACAATAAAGTAAGGAAGGTGGTTGATTTGGTAAAAAAGAATAAATCTTTTGTTTTTATTTAATCCACGCGCCCACTAAACACAGTGCCACGTGTTCCTTCCTTTGAGCTTCGTTATCATCGCTGACACATAAATCAAAATATTCGGCATTATATTAATAACCGAACTAAACCAACTATAAACCGGTTCCAAATTCAGCCGGTCCGAGACATAACTTGTTTCAGAAGTTATAATAATCCTAAAAGCTGACCATATCAAATGTTCTAGTACTAACACAAACTAAGTCTATGACTCGATTCTTTATAATTCTTGAGATTCTTAAGTAATTTTACCATATGATTTCGTAAAAGTCAAGATTATAAATTTTACATACCAGTCGTAGACCGAAGGAGAATTTGGGTGGTTAGGTTTATCAAAGATGTTGGAGCCAATGGATCTTGTGGCGAGGTTGCTTCCCGGATTAAAGACACTCCTCCACACGTTATCCTTACGTGGCGTCGTTGGAGTGGTCGGAGTTCCGGGGCTTACTGTCGCCGGCATAGTCAACGACCTATGCATCACCTTGCTGCTTCCTTCTCCTATATATATCCATAATCACAACACCAACTAATTAATATCTTATTTCTATTTCTTGATTAGTTGAATTAATCACTAAGTGTTTAAATAAACAAGATATATTTTACCTTTGATATTAATGGGTTGGGTTGTGATCTTGCGGAGGCGGCCAAGGCCACGGTCAGGCTGAGGTCCAGCGACCACATCATCCCAAAGCTTCTCTAGCAGAACCATCTCTTCTTCTTTCTTTTTTTTCACTTTCTTGTATTTTTGGTTGCTCTTTTGAGTGATTTGTAGAGAGAGTTTTGTGAAGAGTTAAAACACTTTTGGTGGTGGCTTATGACTTTTATAGACGGTCTTCTCGAAATATCTCGATTTCTTTTCTTTTTGTTTTCTTCGACTGAAATCTTGTTTGTTTTTTTAACTAACTGCCACGCCATTTAATAAAAGTTTGGTGACTTTATTTTACTGATAGTTCTGGATAATTTTATTCGTTTATTTTCAACTACCACACCTACGCTTGTAACTTAAAAATGTTTAGCCTGTTTCTGTAAACAGCAAATTTGAGGGTAAAGAAGACACAATTCATGATTTTAACTTCTGTAAGTCAAAAATTAATTTTTGTATTTTTTTTATATACTCAAAATTAATAACAATTCTTTTACCAATATACCAATGATCCATTATTTAAGGGTGTGGAAATAACTAAGTGCAAGGTGGAAAGTGACAGAGATATATAGATAAGGACGATGAGTCATATAAATGGGACCTACAGATTAAAGTATCTTAAGGTTTGGAATCCGAGAAACATCACAAAGGTGAAAGGTATATTCTCTTACTTTCTTACAAAATGGTAATTATTGAACCTTCATCCATTTCTCAATATTTATCTAGATGATTTTCTTGCGAACACATAGATCAATATTTATGTAATTTTGTTTTTCATTTTAGTTTTCTAAAATGTAAAATATATTGCTGTTTTAATTTTTACTATAAACATTTTTGTTGATTTTTTTGTTGTTAATTATTTTTATCAATAACATCATTTTTATTAATAATATGAATTTCAGAAATTTAGTTTTATCATTTAATTATTTTATATATGTAAACGTATCAAATCAAAATGTGTAATAATTTAATAAATTACAATTAAAAAACTATATTAATTTTGGTTTGTCCAAATATCTTAAATAAAATTTAAAATACAAATAAATTATTTAATATTTTAAAACTTTAAAATATATAATCATAAATTTTATAAATAAAAAACAGATTAAAAAAATATTATTTTTGAATTAAAATTTTTTTTATTGTTTTCAAATTGTCTTATGTTAAAAAAATATTTCAAAAGAATAATTATCGTTGTTGTTATAAATTTGAGAAGTTTTTTTCACAAACATATCAAAATCTCTTTTAAAAATTTTGTAAGTCTTTATTATTATTTTCAAAAAGAATCTATATTTCATAAAAATGTTCTATAATTTTATTATTACAATAATCAATTTCTAAATTATTTTTAAATGAGAAACCAAATTTTTATATAATTTTAGAATAAAAACAAAAATTTGATAATATATTGATTAAAAAAAATTTGAATTATTTATGTTAACAATTATAAATTTAGTTGTAGAAAATTTTATTATTAATTCAAAATTGTCATGTCACAATTTTGACAAACTATGTCACAATTATTTTGGTAACAGTAATTATGGAGATAACATATAAACATTTTCTCATAAACTCCTTTCTCTATTTTTTCAAAGTCATCAAGAATCAAGATTAAACCATAGTACCATACACACTAGTAACCATTTCCAAACTTCTGTGTCAAGCAACATTACAACTTTATGAAATCCATAGATTTTCTTCTACGAACAAATATTCTTAACTCTCATCTAGGTTTTTTCTTTGATTGAAAGGCTCTCATCTAAAAATTGGATATGAGATGGTGCATAAACACCAAAACAAACCTGTCTTGTTCTCATTTTAAAAAGACTTGTCTAAGTATCATATTTTCACATATAGAAAGTGTTCGGTAACATAAGTGACAAATTTAGTTGGAGATAAGAATCCCATGTATAATGGAAAAAAGAAAAAGAGAAATCTGGCTCTTTATAGGAATAAATAATAATATAACAAATATATTTACATATAATTCACAAAGGTCCAAAACCATGGGAAAATGCTCGATAATGGACGACCATATTGGGGCCCACAATGAAAGTGAAAAGATAGACGTGGGTCCAGATGTTGCCATCACGTGACTCTTATTTACCCGTGGGGCCATGATCAACAGAGTATTATACTAATCTTTCAAGACCATACATAATCTTACACATTTCGTAAACAAAATTAGTATAATATATAGTTACTGAATCAAATAAAGATGTATATAGAGGAGAATCAAGATTCTTTCACATCGTGCTCAAAGATTGTGTTTTTATTTCTTAATAAAAACTTTACTTTTTACTGTATACAAATTTACTTAAATATTTTAAAAAAAATTGAAGATTTGATTTTGATAAAAAATTTTTTATTAATTCAAAATAAAATTACAAGGATTGAAATAATTTTAAAAGAGTTTGCAAAGATTAAAACTTAAAAACTTGTTTTAGAGAGCTAGAGAGTTTTAAGAGAGAGAGAGGTGCAGAAATTGCTTGTGCTGCTGAATGATTCCTTAAACCGGTATTTATAGACGAATATGAGGAAGCAATTGTTGAGTTTTGCTTTTACGTGCTTCAATTGTATTGGTAGGGGTCTTGTCTACTTTTCATTTTTGTTTTGTAGTCTTGATTGACGTTTTGTTGTGTATTCTTCTTTTCGGTGAACGTCTTTGTCTTCAGTCTAATCTTGTTTGGCTGAGTCATAATTTGTTGGGCACTCTTGGATGTATTCTTCTCATTGGTGCCGACGGTAAAGAAAGTTTTGTAGTAGGTCTTGTAGTGGGTTTTAGTGGGTCCCACTTGTCACTTATGTCTGTTCGCAGATGAGTCTTCTAGAGTGTTTTGATATTAAAAATGCATTTTATACAGATATATTCTGTATATTATTTTGTACATGACTATTGTGTACAAGTAGTTTTAAAATATAATCAAAATAATATACAAAGTCTACCAAAATATACATTGTTTCTGAAAAAAGTTTATACAATACTATTAACCTTTTTTTTTTGATAAAAACACTGATAAAAAAAAAATTTAGAGATAGGGAAGAGTGATGCACCTTGGATTTGTAGATTCACCAAGGGGACTTACCAACGGTCTTATTGCCTTGCACAGGACTTGCGACCTGGAACATCGACCTTACAAGTGCTTCGGAAAACACAAGGTGGGCTTTTTTTTTTTTTTAACGAAGACAAAATTACATGTCTTCGTAGGGATCTTGAGAGAATTGTTTGTATTGATCTTGTGTATCGTCTTGATTGATGCTATCTGCATCGTCAGAGCTGTCATTGAGAAGTTCTTGACTAAGAGATTGTAGTACGGCTTTGAGCTTAGCTTTCTTCTTATTCTTTTGAGACGAATGGGAACCGGTTGATTTAGATGGGCTAGCTGGTTTAGGTGGGGGAGATTTGGCCGGTGGTGGTTGCGTAAGTTGACTAGGTGTCAACAGTGGAATTGATTTTGAGATGGACTTAACCAGTAGTCGGTCTTGTGTTAGAAGAATTTTTGAATATTGGTTAAGGAACATTGGTCGAGATTGTATTTATCCCACCATTTGACTCGATATTCCTTTACAAGGGAATATGGCATATTTGGTAAGGCGAGGGTGAGGTTAAAATGCCAAGAACAGATACATGGAATACCCATGTCTGTGTGGAAAAGGATTTTGTAATAAGGGTCGATGGTTTTTGTGGATATGTGTTTGAGATAAAATGGGTAAGAGGTTTGGAGAATATCAAGTGGATAGATATGGTCGGTAGGACCAAACCAATGCCATCATTCGTTAAACCATCTAGAAATGTGTTTAGGGAACCGGCTATCGAAAGAAATAAACCAGGAATGGTCGTAAGGGTGTAGATAGAGGAATCGTAGCCAAGCGTTTTGATAATCTGTGTAGGTATATCTAGGAACTGGGAATCCTGGTTGGGAGAAGGATCTTGTGGTATGTCGGTGTAAAAATCCAAGGTCTTGGATAGAGTGTATACGAAGGATTTTGCAAGTGGAATAGGAAATCAAGTTAGGGTTTGTTTTATCAGGGTAATGAGTAACTTCGATAGATTTTGAGTCTACCAGAATATACTCATAAAATATGCGGTTTTTGGTAACGTTATCGGTTGGGTAAAGGGTATCTTGATAAAAGGTGCGGTCAACAAATTGTTGAAGGTCGCGGAGTTTAATGGGTTCGATATAGTGGGTTGTCATAAGGTGTTGGTTATATGGTTTAAGGACGTAGGTAGATTTAGCTGTTGGTTCTTGGTTAGGTGTGGATGTTTGGCCTTTGTCGGGTGCGACGGCCTTTGAGTAGGTGATGGGTGGAAATTCAGCAAGAGCTGAATATTGATTTTGCGTAATTAAAGGTTTGCCTTGTAGATGTGGTTGGTTCTTGATATAGTCCAATGATGTCATTGGCTTTTTAGATTTTGGGTCAATCATCTTGAATATTCTTTTGAATATTTGTTGTTTTTCCCTGTAAATATTCTCTTGTTAGAAAATCCGATAAAGAATTATTTTCTCCTTTAATATATTGAATATCAAAATCAAAAACAGAGAGTATGGCTTGACCATACATAATCTTACACATTTCGTAAACAAAATTAATATAATATATAGTTACTAAATCAAATAAAGATATATATCGAGGAGAATCAAGATTCTTCCACATCGTGCTCAAAGATTGTTAGGCTTTGATCTATTCTAGAACCAGCCGTTGACTTGAAAATCCAATGGTTACTACGATTATTTTTGGGAGAAAATGTTACTACGATTTTGTTAGTTAATAATGTTTCTTGTAACTATACGAAATAAATAAAAGTAAAATAATAAGCAAGTAATTGTAAGAAAAATGAACAGTAAAAGAATATTTAAACTGAACAAACTTAAACTAAACTAAAGCAAATTTCAGGGATCTCTCTCTTCTTTCTATCTCTAAAATCTGCAACTTCTAATCTCTTTTTCTGAATTTTGATATTTTTGGCTCAGGTATTCGTCGTCCTTTCGACGGTGACACCGTATTACTTTCTCCTCCAATAAACTCCTTAATTCCCTTCGATTTTGATATCGAATTTCGATTGTAGCTCTTCGAAGACCACGAAAATCTAGATCTAACAATGGATCTAGCAGTGGTGTTGAAGGAGGCTGCAATTTGGATGGATTGTACATAGGCAAGAAGGTGAATCAATGGTCTCGGATCGGTGATTCTGAAGGTCTTTTTGGTTTGTTGTGGAGGAGAAATCATGTTCTTCTCTCACAAATCGATTGGAAAATGGTTGGAGTTTGCCACGGTGGAGGTAGCGCTTCAGATCCACGACGACTGCTTGAAACCGGCGTCGATTGTACTGTGGGCGACAAAAGCTTCTCTGTGAAGAAGATGTTGCCACGTGGTGAAGCTTCAGGAGAAATCCCAACTAATGGGCTTGGGCCTGCAATCGTTTGTGAATCAATGAGCATGATTTTGGGCCTCCTGTTGTCGTCTTGTATTTATGCCAAATATAATTATGTCGTCTTGTATTTGTATTATATCTCTTGTTGTATTAGTCGGAGATTGCTCACTAGGATAAATCTCCCATGGTAACATCTCGACTCGGTTTTTACCGGTTTCATGGGATGTAGTGGATTTCTCCGAGTCTGGTTGTTGGGACGGGACCAGATTATGTAATCCCATTGTATGGGATCAGTCATTTAGTTGTGATTCCTTTTTACAGAATCAATTAACTTACTTCTACGGGAGATGTTATCTACCCTTTAATGGATTTTGTATTTTCCCATGTAGGATGGTTGTACCTCTAGTTAGGTTATTTTTATGATTTAATATAACAAGTTGGCCAAAAAAAAAAAAAACTAAATTAAAGCAGATTGAACGAAATTAAACCAAAATAAACTTAACGCCAACTACTAAACAAAACCATATGTGACATTCTTTTATCGAACAAATCATGTATAGCCCAAAGTCACTCAAAATTACGATTCATTTTTAATATACAGCACGAGGAGGGGTTTAGAAGTATATTTTGAAGGCATAGACTAAAAAAACGTGACTAAAGAATTTGTTTTCCAATTTATCTGATGAATTCTTCTAATACTATTACATTGAAAACAAAAAAAAAACAGTAAGTGCAGTGCAATCATCAATTATTGCAGAGATGGCTTTGTCCATAAAAAAAATCGTCTCAAATTATCTTGTTGAAATAATTTATTTTAAATGACACATATTTTATGATCTAAACTAAATAGTGATCAAGAAAAAAACAAATTGGACAATTTAATCAGCAGAAAGTGAAACAAGATTATGTCAAAGCGATTATAATTTACTTACTTTTACCTAAACCTGCGAATTCGGGTAATTCGGTTTTTTCGGTTCGGATAGTTCGGTTTTTCGGATATTTCGGTTAACAAAATTTCTGCCGAAACTAACCGAAATAAAGTTCGGTTCGGTTCGATTATCGGGTATTTCAGTTTGTAAAAATTGTACCGAATTGAACCGAAATTGTAATATATTATTCTGAAAATCGAATTTTTTTGTACAAAATCGGGTATTTGGACAAATTCGGGTAGTTTGGTTGATTCAAGAAGTTCGGTTACGCCAGTCAAAAGACTGATTCATGGAATTCGAGTAAATTTTATTGTGTTGGATTTTAGTTCGGTTAACCGTTCGGTTATAGTGAACCGAACCGAATTAAAATAATAAATCTGCCGATCGGTTTATTGCCCTAACCAAACCCAAACCGAACTACCTAAATTTCGGTTCGGTTTGGTTCGGAAATTTCGGTTCGGTTTATTATCTCAGCCCTACTTTTACCACTCTATTACATAATATGTCATTACTTATTTATTTTTCTCTTTTCTTTACCTTTCATCGTTTTTGTCTCACATGTTCACATAATAACTTGACTTTTCATTTTGAAATTCACTTGTCTTGGCCCGATCAAATGCTTTGATTGTGCCTTCGATTGTAGATTCGCATGAGCATCAAAGTACAAAAGACGGCAAAGTAACGAGTTCTCGACAACACACTATACTTTTCGTGGGAGATTCACCTCCCAAACTCCACTAAAATCAAAGATCAAGAGATACACACGCTTTATATCAATAGCGGTTTTAGTCTTAGAGTTTCTACAAAGAGATTAGAGAGAATTGGGTTTAAAAAAAAAAGAAAAAAACTCACATGAAATATTTGATATACATTGTCCAATCTTGAAAAGGCAAAAAGAAGAAGAAAAAAAATCCCCTCCAATATCAAAACCTATCTACGAACATAAAAATCCATTTATGTGGTTTCATATTAATTTGGTTTCGTCACACAGTCATTGCGTATATATGTCAGAGCCATGTTCATATCAATAGTAGCAAATAAAATCTTATCACTAAATTTGGTGTTGACATCACACCAAACTTGGTGTTTTAGTGTTGAACTTTATTTTTCATCTCCAATCACAACACCAAATTTTATATTAAAAAAATATTTTCTATTATTATATTATTAAATTTATTATTTTGGTTGACTTCTCTATGAAGTTGGTAGATTTCTTTATAAAGTCTACTAGTAGACTTCTCTATGATGTTGTTGGTAGACTTCTCTATAAAGTCTACTAGTAGATTTCATAAGAAGTTTACTAGTAGACTTACCAACAACATTTATAATTTAATGATATAATAATGAAGAATATTTTTTTAGTGTAAAATTTGGTGTTGTAATTAGAGATGAAAAATAAAGTTCAACACTAAAACACTAAATTTGGTATGATTTCAACACCAAATTTAGTGCATTGGTTGGAGTTGCCCTAAATACTGACCAAATTGTCATTGGTATTTGTGATTGATTTGGCAAAAGTGTTTTACCAAGCTTAAGTACAATTTTGAATTGATCATCTCCTAAGATTGATGATTTCACCTAATTTAACAATTTTGAATTGATCATCTCCTAAGATTAATGATTTCACCTAATTTAACTTCACTACCACAAAATTATAAAACCAACCAACGTTGAACTCAGAATTCACAAACTAAGGTCTAAGGTATTGAATGTTTGGAGTAGTCCGTGCGGTCCAACGTGCGGACTCCAATTTTGTCACCATTCAACAAAAATGGAATAGTATTATGACACAATAATAGAGGTTGCATTAATTGAATAAAGACAAAAAAACATACCATGTGCGGGACAAACGCAGTGGACCGCAAAGGAGTAAAAATATGTGTGGTTAGAGTGGTTTGAGGAGAGAAAGATAAAAATAATATTTTTTAATTAAAAAAAATCAAACAAACTTTCGTCTATATAACACAATCTCATAGTGCACACACACAACAAAACACAAGAGCATTGTGCAGAGGAAAAAAAAACACAAGAGCATACGTGTTTACAACATATCATCATTATTTTTTTTCAGAACACAAGATCATGATTTGAAGATTTTCTTTCAATAAAATCAGGTAATTTTTTTTTTAAATTCAATGTGTGTGTTTTGCAAAATTATTCTTATTTTTGTGAAAATTTGATGTGTTAAACTCCATTTTTTTATATTAAAGAAGAAAAATAAAACAAGTTATGGAGAAATTTATAATTATGTTAATTTTAATAAAACAATTATTTTAGTAAATCTGGACTAATTTAAAAATTGATTATTTTAATTTAAAATCAAATATTTTGACAATAATGTTAAAAATTTGGCCGAGTTATACATGTTACTATATAGATTGTGTATTAGTTTTATGATACAATTACGTAAAAATATGAATAGTCTCTTAACAATTGGTTATAATGAATATATATATTTTAAACAATTATAGTAAATTTTGATATGTTTTATAGCTAAGAGTTATTTTATATTTTTGGATTTAATGTTTTATTTGATATAACAAGAAATGCATTTTGTTATAAATATTAGTTAAGTAAAAGAATATATAAAACAATATTTTTAATGATCATAAGATAATAAATTTATATATTTGTTGATAGTTAATTTTGTTTAAGGTTAAGTTGTATAACATATATTAGTTTGTTTATGTTAAATTGTTACATATTTTTTTATCAACCAAATGTGTTGACCCAACCAAAATTGGTAATTTTGTTTATTTTATCTAATCGGTATTATTATTTTTGTTACATTTATTTTACTTACCAAATCATGGATTTCCGTTGAATTTGTGTTCATAAAATGCAGATATGAATAGACATCGATCGAACACAAATTCTTCCGGACAAAAAGCCTCGAATGTTCCCAGTGAAGCAACAACAAGAGTAAACTTTTATTTCGTTTCCTACAAAAAAGTTTATATTAGTGTATATTTTATAACCGAAAATAATATTAAATTTCTAAATTTTTTATATTTATAGAGCACACATCCTTTAGTGCAAAGAGTTCCAAATGAAATAACAAAAAAAGTAAATTTATTTATTAGTATTCTATACAAAATTTGATAATAGTTATATTTATAGCCGAATATAAAATTAATTATATGAAATGTTAAAATTTGTAGAGCACATCAAGATTTTATTGGAATGCCGAGCAAGAAAGAACATTATTTGAGTTGTATGATCATGCAATTGCTATGAACAATTACACTCTGAAGGATCTTCAGACTCTTGGTAGAGAGTATATGGTTGAAAAATTCAATCTTGCGTATAACAATGAATGTAAACTATGGATTTTTCAAACACACACTTGATGAATTCAAAAAAGCATACAAGAGGTGGAAGTTCTTGATGAAGTCTATTGGTATCAAGGTCGATCCTGAAACATCCTCGATTGATGCACCTGATGAGTGGTGGGAAGCTCATGAGTCGGTAATAATTCATAACCATTATCATTATAATAACTAAATTAAAAACATAGACAAACTAATATATATAACATATAACCCATATATATTTTATTAGGGATGCAAAGTTACAAGATCGTTTAATCGAGAACCGCCAAAAAATTGGGATTTGATGCAACGTTGTCTTGTGTTACACGATGTTTATTCGCAACCTCAACAATCATCACGACAAAGAAGAGATGAGATATTAACTGAGAGACGGGCATATGATGGCCTTCATGGTTTCTCAGATGCTGATGGTGATGACATGCCTCAAAATAGGAATGATGATACACATCAACATGAAGAAGTGTACCGTGTTAACCTTGATGATGATACACACCCATCCAATGAATTCACCCGTGAGACCACTCGAAATTCTGTTGGAAGAGGTGAACAACGTGGTAGGCGTATGAGTAATTCAAGCTGCAGTGGGAGACGTGGGGTTAGTACGCAAAGATCTGAAAGGATCTCGGGGACCAGTACTGGAAGTGGATCGAAAGGAACTCAAAGAAAACAATCGTTTGAAACAACCATACAAGACACCATCACTGGCTATAGAGAGTTTCAACGACAAAGTTTGCAACAACTTTGCTAAGGTTCTTTTGACCAAGATGATTACGATGAGTTTAAAAAGGCAGAAGCAATATTTCTTGAGTTGGAGCTTCCAAAGTACACTAGATTCTATTGGGCATGCATTAACACAGTTAAAGAGCTAGTGTTTTGGAGAAAATATTTCATTGATATTGCTAGGAGCACTGATGAGGATAAGTTACAACTGCTAGAAGCTATGACCGGCATTTCACGGAACAACCAAGATGTGCCAAAACAGTTGGGCTCTAACCAATCTCTTGGGAGTCAACATTCAGGAGGTGTATCATCTAGTAGTCCGTCTTCAGTGGGTAACAATTCATCTGGCTTATGGGGTCCTAATTTACAACAGTGGGGAACACCACTAAATGCACAACAGTGGGGAACGCCACCAAATGCGCAAAAATGGGGAACGCCACCTAATGCACAACAGTGGGGAATGCCACCAAATGCACAACAACGGGGAACGCCACCAAATGCACAAAACTGGGGAACACCCCCAAATGCACAACAGTGGAGAACGCCACCGAATGCACAACAGTGGGAAACACCACCAAATGCACAAAACTGGGGAACAGCCCCAAATGCACAACAGTGGGGAACGCCACCGAATGCACAACAGTGGGGAACGCCACCGAATGCACAACAGTGGGGAACACGACCAAATGTACATCAATGGAACACACCACCAAATGCACAACAATGGAGCTCACCATCAACTGATCTACATTGGGGTCTTTCCCCAAACTTTCAATATGGGGGTTCACAATTAAACTTTCATCCAGGGAGGCATGCATCAAATTTTCAACAAGGAGGCTCATCAGAAATGACTCCATCAAATGTTCAATATGGATTTACCCTTGGAGGACAAGTAGAAAATATAGAAAATACTCGAGAAGAAGGTTCAGAAGGTGCAACAGTAGGCACTTCACCTAACGTTCAACGATCATCACCACCTAATTTCGGTTTCACAAATTATTTTGAATCTGGACAAAATTCACAGACACATAGACCTGGAGGTTTATTCAGTATATGGGGAACCTCGCAAGGACGGAGTGCAAGTATAAATGAAAGTAATCAAAGTGATACTGAAAACGAGGATTAGCTTGTCAATTCCATGTTTTATAAATTTCATTTAAGTTACTCAATATTTGATATCTTTTGATTGTATGGTTTGTAAGATGTTTTAACTTTTTACGTGTTTTGTATAATTTTATAATGGCAAAATTTTGTTTACCTAATGTACAATTTTTCCTGTGTTTATACTTTTCAGGCTTTTCGTATATGCCAGTTGCGAGCACAAGGCCTCAACAATCTAAGTTACGAAGAGAGAATTGAATTGTATGGTTTGGAAAATGACCAGTTTGAGGAGTTTATAATCCAACCAACTTTGTCTTACTATGATCGATATTTTCAAAGAGCACCGGTTCAAACAGATGGAGGTTTGGGATGGAGAAATATTTGGTGTCGACTACAACAAGATGATGCCGCTTGTCTTCAACTATTACGAATGTCACTTCCAGATTTCACAACATTGTGTAACCTTCTACAAACAAACTACGGTCTCCAACCGACATCAAATATAAGCATTGAAGAAAGTGTTGCTATGTTTCTACGGATATGTGGACACATTGAAGTTCAAAGAGATGTGGGATTGAGATTTGGACGAAATCAAGAGATTGTGAAGCGAAAATTTAGTGAAGTTCTAACGGCGACAGAATTACTTGCATGTGATTATATTAAAACTTCGACGACGCAAGAACTACACCAAATTCCTGAAAGACTAATAGTAGATCGAAGATATTATCCATTTTTTAGTGGATTTGTAGGAGCTATGGATGGAACTCATGTATGCGTTAAAGTGAAACCTGCATTACAAGGTATGTATTGGAATCGACATGACAATGCATCCTTGAACATCATGGCAATATGTGATTTGAATATGTTATTCACTTACATTTGGAATGGAGCACCGGGATCGTGTCACGACACATCTGTGCTAGCAATGGCAAGACAAAGTGATTCTGAGTTTCCTATGCCTCCGTTAGACAAGTATTACCTCGTTGATTCTGGTTATCCAAGCAGACAAGGATTTTTGGCACCATATAGATAATCACGTAACAGGGTGGTGAGGTATCATATGTCACAATTTAACTCTGGTTCTCCTCCGAGGAATAAAGAAGAATTATTTAATAAATGACATGCTTCTTTACGTTCTGTCATAGAGAGGACGTTTGGAGTGTGGAAAAAAAAATGGAGGATTCTATCTGATTTTCCAAGATACAACGTTAACGTACAAAAGAGAGTGGTAATGGTAACAATGGGATTACACAATTTTATCAAAATTTCAAATTTCTCAGATGCAGATTTTGCAGAAGTAATGACAGAGACGAGAAGAAATAACACAAATGGAGAACCTGTTTCAGCTGAAATGGAAGCATCAGAAATAGCAGATGGAGAATATATGACGCAAATAAGAGACAATATGGCAAATATGTATTGGCAAAATCAATAGTTTTAAATAATTTTATTTTTTGGCATTATATTGTACTTAAATTTTTTGAATTAAACAGTTTACTTTATTTTTCCAACAAAATAGTTTTTAAAAATTTTAAAGTACAAATTTTTACATTTAAATAATATTTGTGTGTATGGTTATTAAATTAAAAAAAAATCATTTTTCATAGATAAATATTAAACTATAATATAGTAATATATGTATCCCAAACCGCTGTTTGCACTTTTCACCATTCAAAACTTTACTTTTGTACCGCATGTTTTTTTTTACCATTCAAACATTATCCCGAACCGCACCGCACCTCTTAAACCGCTTGTCCCGCACCGCCCAAACCGTTGTCACCATTCGAAGCATAAGGCAATGAATGTGGGGAGCGTTCCAGGGTGGTTTACAATGTGGAACGCACTTTATGCTTCCATTCACTATTGCATTTGGCTAATAATAATAAAAAATATAAATAAAAGGAAAATAAAAAGGACCCACATGGGCGGATAAAAAACTTCTCTCTCGAATGTTCTAGGGTGATATTTCGCTACAGTGCGACTCGATCTCCGATCTTCTTTCGGTTTTCTAATCTTCCTCGTTTTTTGCTGATCTAATCCTTGAAGTTTTTGCTCTGTATTTCTGCTGCGAGTCTGGTGATGGAACGTGAAGTTTGGCGTGATTTTCAAAGGTTAAGTTTGGGAGTGAATCAAGACCCAATCCAGCTTCCTCTTGAGACACGACGAAGAACTGCTCTTAACAATGATAGGAGCTTGATTGTACGCTGTTTAAATCCTAGATTTCAGAAACCTAAGTGGCTCAAGCATACTCTGCCAGGAGCGTAGAGGATGGAGGGCAGAGTCACGGGCCAGGTTAACGATGACGGTACTGTCCAATTTTTCTTTAACACGGAGCATCACCTTATGTCAGTACTAGAAGGGGGTCCTTGGTCGTTTAAGGAATGAATGGTTGTTGTTGATCGCTGGACAAATAGGCATAATCCCAGTTTTTTGCAAGAAATATCTTTTTGGATTCAAGTCTGCAATCTGCCTAATGAACACAGAAACATACAAACTGTGTTAGACATTGGTAATCACTTAGGCAGAGCTAGCGACGTCAAGATTAAAGAACCCACACGTGAAGAGCCTGCTGAAGTATGGGTGAGGGTGACTGTGGAAGTAACTCGCAAGTTGGTCTTTGTCAGATATCTTGATTTGCAGGATGGAGCAGAACCAATTCTATTGCGGTTTGTGTATGATAAGCTCCAGAAGTTTTGTAAGAGATGTGGTTCCCTTCTACATGATAGCTCAGTTTGTGATGAATTAAATATACAGCCAATTCTCCCCATTGTAGAATATCCGATCCCTATGAATCAAGTTCCGCCAGAAATGAATCAAGAGGATATGGGGGCATATGCTGAAGCCACTGAAGTGGATGAGTATATTCCTGTGGGTGAAGATGCTACTATGCATTTTGTGGATGAAGAACAGCGCCAAATTGAATCAAATTCAGAGTTCAATAGAGTACTAGAGGTTGCAGATAATCGATCCCCTCATACTAATGAATGGCCATTAGTATCTATTGAATCTGGTTCTACAAGTCGAGCGGGTAAGCGTAAAGCAGAGGACCATGAGATTGATGAACAGAGTCTTACGAGCAAAGCAAGAACACAAGGCCAATGGAATGATACGGGTTTGGTGGTTTCCCCAAACCCACCAAGGGCGCCATGAGAGCATTGCATTGGAATTGTCAGGGGTTGGGGAACCCTCTGACAATTCCATATCTGAAGGATATCAGCACACAACATCAACCTGATATCCTGTTCCTCGTGGAGACAAAGCAAAATGTAAATTACATGAAGAATCTCGGTGAAGAACTAGGCTATACTCAGAATTTTGTTATACCTTCTACTGGGCAAAGTGGTGGCTTAGCTATTTTTTGGAAAGAGGCTGTGGAGTGTACTGTTATTGACAGGGTATTTGCAAATGCATCATAGCATGAACTGTTTCCTACAGCTTATGTAAAAGCCCTTAACTGGATGGGCTCGGATCACAAGCCCTTAATAATATATACGGAGCTCTCTCAGTGGAAGGGGAAGAAGCTTTTCAGATTTGATAACAGATGGAGACACAACCCTGAGTTTAAAGAGTTCGTGGAGCATACATGGAGACAGCTCTGTGATCCTCTTCCACCAGAATGGTTTCAGGAAGCTATTAAGCTTTGCAGGCATAGATTATCAGTATGGAAATCATCTCAAGCCAGCAATTCACAAAAAAAGATTCTGGAGCTGAAGGAGCATCTTCATAATGCGTATGCTTCTCAATATTTAGATTATTCCTACATTAGTTCTCTTAAAACTGATTTGATCGATGCATATAGGATGGAGGAGGAATATTGGAGAACCAAGAGTAGGATACTTTGGCTTAAATCTGGGGACCAGAATACAAGGTATTTCTATGAGAAAACTAAACAACGAAGAACTTTTAATAGAATCACATCCATACATGATGATGATGGTCGTGTTTGGTTTGGTGGTAAGGATGTGAGTGAAGTGATTATTTCTTATTTTGATAAATTATATGCATCTGAATGCAGATCAGATCTGGGAGATTTTTTACAACCCCTCCAGCCAAAAGTAACTCCTGCAATGAATGATCAGCTCACTAAACCAGTTCCAGATGAGGAGATTTATGGTGCTTTGCAACGGATGAATGTGGATAAATCTCCAGGGCCAGATGGTATGAATGTTGGTTTCTATAAATATAATTGGGGGGCTATTAAACAGAGCGTGATTAGTTTTGTTAGACACTTTTTCAAACATGGAGTATTAGATCAGGAAATAAATCATACTCATATATGTCTTATACCTAAGATAGATGCTCCCTTACAGGTTAAAGACTATAGGCCTATTAGTTTATGCAATGTAGCCTATAAGATTATATCTAAGATTTTGGCAGAGAGGATAAAACCAATGCTAGGAGGGATTATATCAGAAAATCAATCTGCATTCATTCTAGGAAGACTGATTACGGATAATATTTTAATTGACCATGAGCTTCTGCATTCTCTACAAACTAAAAAATTAAAGCAACCTTATATGGCGTTGAAATTAGATATAGCTAAGGCTTTTGATAAGGTTGAATGGCATTATATTGAGGCTATAATGAAGAAATTGGGCTTTGCAGAGCAATGGTGCAAATGTATAATGACTTGTGTAACCTCTGTGAGTTACTCTGTCTTACTGAATGGAAAGCCAGTAGGAAATATTAAGCCTTCAAGAGGAATTCGTCAAGGTGATCCTCTTTCTCCTTATTTATATTTACTGTGTACAGAAGGATTATCTGCCAATTTATATAAATATGCAGAGGAAGGTCGGATTCATGGGTTTAAGGCTAGTAGTTACACATATGTTTTTTGCTGATGATTCTTTAGTGTTTTGCCAAGCTAGTGATGCTGATTGTCGGAATTTGTTGTTAGTTTTAGATAAGTATGCAAGAGTTTCAGGGCAAATAGTTAATTTCCAGAAATCTGCAATCATATTTGGGAAGAATATAGATGCATCTGTTAAAAGTCATATTTCCCGGTTAACTAATATTCAAAAAACAGGTGGATTTGGAAGATACTTGGGACTACCGAATATAATAGGAAGAAGCAGAAATGAAACTTTTGCATTCATAAGGCAGAGAGTACTCAATAAAGTGGATAGCTGGTACTCCAAGCTCCTATCACCTGCAGGTAAGGAAGTTTTGATCAAAGCAGTTGTGACTGCACTTCCAACATATTGTATGTCATGCTTTCTCCTTCCTGCAGGGCTTATTAATCAAATCACATCTTCCATCCGCCGGTTCTGGTGGTCTTCATATAAGAACAAGAGGAAAATTCCTTGGGTGGCTTGGAAGAAAATTGCTAAATCTAAGGCCATTGGAGGTTTAGGCTTTAGGGATTTTCGAGATTTCAATGTGGCGTTATTGGCAAAGCAAGTTTGGAGGATTTTAAAGCATCCTAATTCACTTCTGGCCCAAATGTATAAGGCAAAATATTTCAAGAATTCCTCTATCTTGGAGGCAGCTGGAGGCAGCAAAGTGAGTTATGCATGGAAAGGTATATATCAAGCTGCACAAGCTATATCAGGGGGGATAAAATGGAATATAGGAAATGGAATGCGAGTTAATGCATGGAAAGATAATTGGTTGATCAGAGATACTAAGCCAGCTCCTGCAAGATGTAAATCAATGGATGTTTCTCCAAACATGAAGGTCTCAGAGCTGTTCATTTCTACTCACAATACATGGGACAATAATAAGTTGCAACAGTTGGTAAATGATGAAGATATCCCTCAAATTCAGATGATTAACCCAAGCATTACAAATCGACTTGATCAAGTATTCTGGAACTTTACAAGGGATGGAGAATACAATGTCAAGTCGGGTTATCACTATATTTGTTCATTAGATTCAAATGGATCTTCTCAGGAAGAGCAAAGAGCCTTCAAAGCTTTGTGGAGAATGAAGATTCCTCCTAAGATCAAGCATTTCTGGTGGAGAGTGATTCAAAATGCATTGCCAGTAGCAACTAATCTAAGGAGGAGAAGATTAAGAATTGACGGGCTTTGTCAGATTTGTGGACAATGTGATGAAACAATATCTCATATGCTTTTTCATTGTTCAGTGGCTGCTGAGATTTGGGAGCTTGCACCGATTGGGAACATCTTTATTCCAGGTGACTCATTAGAAAATCTCTTAGACTATTTTTGGAAAATGACAGAACATAACCTGAAAGCAGGAGACATAGTTTTTCGTGATTTTCCATTGTTTCCATTTATTGGATGGAGGATATGGAAAATGCGAAACAAACTTATTTTTAATGGAAGGAGAGAATTGATTCCTCAGGTTATTTATAAGGCGTTAAGAGAGCACAAAAAATGGATAGAAGTGCAACAAGGAAAAGATGAATTTATATTTACTCAAGAATCCCAAAAAAGAATGATATCTAAGTTGCAGACAAAGGAGGAAGTGTTTAAATTATCCCATCCTTTATTTTATTTTGTAGATGGATCTTGGAAAACAGAGCATGACAGAGCTGGAATAGGTTGGCAACTATATGACAATACAGGAGCTTGCCTAATATCAGGATCTACTTCTATAAATCCCCTTGCAAGCGCTCAGGAAGCTGAAGCTTACGCATTAAGAGATGCAGTTTTCCAGATTAAAAGGCATGGTTACAAATGTGTTGCCTTTTTCTTTGATTCTGAAATTCTCTACAAGTGTTTGAATGGTGATGATACAAAAAGGAATATGCAAATCTTCACTTATTGTGATGATATAGCTAGAATGCTTCAAGGAGGAATATCGCTGGAATTTAAGTTTTATGTAGTGCCTCGTGGTGTAGTAATGGAAGCGGATAAGTTAGCTAGACGAGCAAGAATGTTAAAATCTAATTATGTAATTAAATGGTGTTGTACATTATGAATTGTAACACTCCTTCTAGTAATATTAATATTATTAGCCGAAAAAAAAAGAGCATAAGTAAAATATTATGGAACCCTGGAGATTTTGTAACGCACCAAATTAGGGGTGTTTCAATACTGTTCATCTATATTTTTATATTTTAATTTAGTTAAAATTCTATTATATCTTTAATAATAAATATTATATTTAATTATATTTTAGGGAGTAATTTACAATAATTTTTGTTGGTTGAGTTGGTTGATGAATTAAATTGGTGTTATGATTGTTTAATAACATGTTGTTATTAATGAATTACAGAATTTGAATGAAATTACTCATGGTTTTAATTCGAATCGGTGATAACAATCTTAATAATTTAGTCATATTTTTGAAGTTTCACGAATGATTTCATTTAAAATATTTTATAATTATTTATGAAGACCCTATGAACCATTAAATCCTTTTAAAAGATAATTAATTGCGTTTACTCTACGTTTATTTACAAGTTTGCTTTTATACTGCAAATCTTTAATCACTTATACTTGGTATATGTATACTATGCATTAATCACATGAAAATAAAGAAAATTCATCAAAAAAACGCTAGAATATATATAGAAGGGAAATCAACAATTTATTGAATTGTGAAAAAAACAGAATACGTATTCTAAATTTTTCAGAATGTAATCAAACAATATATTTGATTTCCTAAAATGCTAGATTCATCTTAAAGATTTCAAATATTTAGTTTCCTTAATTTTCGGATACGTATTATGCTATTTTTATATTTTAGAATTGATTTTCTAAAAAATTTAGAACATAGAGCAAATAGAAGAATACATATTCTGCTATTTTTAGAATTAATTTTAGTAGAAGACGTATTCTAGAGTTTGTTAACAAATATTAGAACACATATTCTCAATTTTGTAGAACATAGAATAAAATGCATATTACGTCTTCCGAATCTGTTTTCTAAATTTCGTAAAACACATGTATTCATATTTTTTAGAACATGTATAATGTTTTAGATCACATAATCTGAATGTTTTAGAACATGTATAAATGCAGAAAACGTCTTTTGAATAAATTAGAACAAATTTTATAAATCTATCACTTAACAAACAACAATTGCCCCTTTCATAAAAAATCTTATTCCTTTGTCTTCACATGTTTCACAAATTTTTTTTGAAAAAATTAATGTTTTAAATTTAAAAGGATAGTTTAGGCATAAATATGAGTTTTGAAATAAAAATATAAATGGACAAAGTCCAAAAAACATCCTTTATTTCTAATTTTCCCTAATTTTTTTAACTTGATTTTTTTAAGAAAAATCTAGACAGCTTAATTTCATCAACTAGTACAATTTAATTTGAAAACATAAGTTATTTTGGATATTTCAAATTTACTAAATATTATATCTATAATAATCACCATTCAAACATTATTCCGCACTGCTCGTTCTGCACTAACCGCGTTTATCCCGGATGATACATTTTTTTCTTTCCGCACCGCACTTGAACTACACCACACCTCATAATCCGCTTGTCTCACACCACCCATTCTGTTGTCACCATTCGGAGTGTGAATGTTGCGATAGTGGCGGTTCAATGTGCGCAAAGAGTTTATGTTACCATTCACACAATTTTTTTTTTGTGTGTTTTCAATTTGTATATTTAAAAAAAAAAATGAAAAGCAAATGCGGGACAAAATTGTATAGGGACCGCATTTTTTGCTTGGAGCCTCCAATAAGGTGTTTGTTCTGTGCATTCTACTATTATTTTTGTAATTAAAAAAATTGAAAAAATTATGATATTATATTTTTTGTCAGTTTGAACACTTGTTGTTATAAAAATATATATTTTCAAATTTGAAAATGTTAGAAATATTTAGTGAAAGTTTAATAACTACTAATACTTATGTTCGCCACATTCAAATATTGTCTCGTTCTACTTGTTTTACATTAATCATATTTATCCCGTATAGTGCATTTCTCTTATACGCACAGCACTTGAACCGTACCGCACCTTTTAACACATGTTTGTCCCGTACTGTCCAATACGTTATCCCCATTCGAAGCCTGAAATAATTCCTCGATAATTGTTTTTTTGTAAATGATAAATAGTGATTGCGTTTTTGCCCCTAATAATTCTTATTTTTACAGGTCCAACCCAGGTTATCCGGGTCACCTACCCACCCAAATCGGATCCATCATCTAACCTAAGAACAAAAAAAACAAAAAGTTTTGAACTTTAAGCGGCTTCTCTCTTTCGTTTCCTCGTCTTCTTCGCGATTTCTCTGGACAAGTAGAGTGTGTTTGACGCTGCAAAGGAAGGAGTTTGAAGAATCCCACGTTTGAGAAAGAGAGATACAAGGATGGATTTGGATGAGCCTCTTGATTTCGAGAACGATGACCCTCTCGTTAACCCTCCAGCGACACTTGAGAACAGGTCTGTCCTCTTGTGCTTGGTTTCAATTGGTTAAGAAATTGGGTTCATTGTAGACTGAATCCGCTCCTCTCCTCCTCTTGGGTTTCTGTCAAATTCGAGATTTTGGGTCTTTTTAGGGTTACTGGAAAATTTTGAACTCTTTTGTTTCACCTTTGTGATGCATTTGTATGTCACTGTAGGAGGAAGAAAGTTATCGGTTTGGACGATCTTCTCTCTGATTTTTACAAAGAGAAGAGCAAGATTCTAAACAAGCAAAACAGGAAACGGAAAGCCTCTAAGGTTTATGATTCAGATGAAGATGAACATGGCCAAGAAGCTTTACTTTCTAAATATGTTGATGACTGCCAGAATCAGGCATGACTTCAAATCATCCCAATTCTTAAACTTTATAATCCCTTAGACATTTTGCTCTGCAATGACAATATTCGATTACATGTTTCAGATGGATGAGATAGGTGGGGAAGAAGATATCCGAGAGTGGGGATTATCCATGTTTGGAGACCAGGTTAGGCTGATTTTATTTTCCATGTTAAGTCTTGTTTCAGAGTAAGTGATACTTGTTTATGATGTTAATACACAGAAAACTCCAACACCTTCGCTACACGCTGATCTCGATAGTTGCTGCTTGTTGAAAGAATTTATGAATACTCAATCAAATCAAGTGGTGGATCTTCGTCCAGATACAGGTTGGTTTTTCTCTGACTTCATCGCCTTTTGGTCGTTTTCCTTGTAACAAAGCTACTCTATTTGACTTAAAGTAATCGACTTTTCTGTACAATCCAGGAGAAAATTTTCTTGAAGGGTTGTTGGTTAACGGCTGCCTCACAAGACTGGTTATGACACGTGCACGTGCAGAAACATTCATATGCAAATGGACGCTTAATCTGTGTGCGTGTCTAACTCTTGCTTCAAGTTTCTTTATTTCTACGAGTTTTAGCTTACCTTTATGGTTTTGATGTCTGGGACTTATCAGTGTTGTATTCATCAAGAGAAGATTTAAGATCATCTGCTTCTGACTTCTGGTGTTCCACACTGTTATCACAAAACAAGGTGTACTTTCGTTTCTTTCTTGAGATTCCATGGCTTATTTACATTATGTTTTGATTGAAGCTGACTCATTGGTTTAAACTTTGTGGTTTAATCAGGTTAATGGAGCCCCTGTTGAAATTGACTGTCTTCCTAACTATCAGGAACTAAAAGAAGCTCTTGAATCATATGGGTTCAGAATTAATTCGTCACAAGATGTTGAACTTGCTAAAGCGGGTGGGTTTCCCGTTGCTCCCCGTTTGTTTAGTGTCGGTTATTTTTTTCTTTAGGTTTTATAAATTGACTATCTCCTTCTGAAGTCTACTAACTTTTGGTTTGAAGATTCTGAATTTCAAGGCCCTCCTCTGAATCTTAGAGCTTGGCTCAAACTTGTAGCAGCTTGTTGTCAGATTAGGTTTGTGTTACAAAACTCTCTTTTACAGATAGCCTTTGCAGTATTAATTCAGTATTTTGTTTGTTGCATCTTAAGTATCTCGGTGTGGCAGCACCCATTTGATCTGCAGAGTAATTAGACTCTATTTCATACATTTTTTTCACTCCTGCATTTTCTGTTGCTTCATTTATTTAGGTGTAAAAATCCTATTTTTTCCACTTCTCAAGTTGAAGAGATAGTCGAAATCCTTGTATGGCTGCTCTTAGATCGCCGCCTTCATGGTCTTTCACTTCTGTTACATGATTGCTTAATATCTGTTATTGGATCCTTCAAAAAGGAAGAATGGGTTTTAAGCTGCGAGAAAATAGCAAACTCTCTTGCTTCCAGGTCCGACCTCCTACTTCCTTGTAGTAACGTTGGTCTTATCTGTTAATTAGCTTAAAACAGTTTTTTTATTCGTTTGATGCATCTGCAGAGTACCTCAAGACATGAATTGTTTGAGGATAGTGGAATCTGTATCAGGTATTGATGCTCGAAGCAAGCTTCTGAGAAGTTCCATCTCAAATAAAATGCTTGTTGTTTTACTTGATCATAAGGTAAACCGTTAACTAGTTACAATTCTAGTAAAGGCATTTATACATTCTCTGATCTTTGATTATCTCCACTAACAGGGCAGCGATGCAAATTTATTGAGCTCCCTGATGTCTATCAAGGTGAAGGAGAAGCATTGTAACCTTATGAAAACTTACATTTTCTTGGTTTTGGCGGAGAACTGGCTCTTCTCCAGTAAATTGGCGGAGGAACAGCCAGTACTGAGGGACATGTGGGCTGTGTTTCTTAGAAACTGTTCTTGTCAGATCAACACCACGGATCTTCGGCCTTCTGCATCAAAAGTGGGTAGAAAGCGGATCAAATCGCAACTTTTTATGTTATTTTTTTAAAATTCGATTCTCGTCTTTTTAGTTTCTGGGTTCATCTGACAGATGATTTCGGTTTCGTGTTGTAAACAGGTTCGTACCAGAGCCGCCTATCTTCTTCAAGGATGCAGCAGCAACTGAAATCTGAAACTTAAGCAGGAGTGAAATTTCGTTAGTATTAGATTTTGGTGTTTTAATTCACTCTTTTACCACTAAAAAACGAAAATGTAGAACTTCTCAATTAACCCTTCTTTTTGCCCATATTTTGGTGTAAAAGAAAGAAGAAAATGTCATATTTATGTCACTGATGGATTCTTTAGTAAATGGCAATGCTAACAAATCTGTGACTCATCGAGTGGTACTACTATTCGTCGTGTTTACTAGTAATATTATGTAATGAACCTTGAGTGCTTTAAAACTAATTTGTTTTCTTCCAGCTAAGTGCTTGTACTCTTGTGGGACTTTGCATCATACTTATCAGCTACAGTAAGAAATTGATTTTCATTGCCCAACTGATTTCAGAAATGTACATGTTCACAAGACCTCGAAAACAGAGTAGTAGGTGAATCATTTACGGTACAAATTAGTGCCTCTTTGAAATTTGTGATGATAGATGTTGAGAAACTGAAGGGTTTAGTTGTATAAAAAAATAATTGTATGGTTTTGGATAACACTATAATATGTTGAAATTATAGTGGGGACGATTTCTTCTTTGGTCTAACGAGTCAGTGGGAAATTCTTTTAATGCTCTCCCCGATGATTGCGCATCAATCCATGTCAACCAAAGTTATAAAGTCAAACTACCAGAACTTATATATATTTTCGAGCAATCTCAGCCCTCCGATCAAATGGATCATTAGAACATTTCCAATGGATTATTCTAAAATGATATATTGGGTTTCTTTCTAATATAGTATATTATTCAAATAAGTTGATCACGAAGTTGCCTGATATGACCAAGGCTCCGCTTAACATATGTTGCAGAGAGGATGGACCATACATCAGCCGCAATGACAACTCTGAGAGACCACTGGTTGAAGAGGAACATCAATCGTATCCATTGTATATCAGTCTGTCATGACGTTTCGACAATGTATATGCTATATTTTTTGTTGTGTTGCCGGCAATGCTGATTGTGGATGCATGTGATATGCTGGATTCATCAAGATGTTCAACAAAGTTGTAGCTCCAGATAAGATAGTTGGTTAGTGAGAGTTTTTGCCACATTAATCATGTTGATATTGACAAGAATAGGATTCGTGGTGGTGGGGATAATATCATTGGTTTCAAGAGAGTTGGATCTGAGATTTTTGGGGCTCCATACAAAAACTAACATTCTAATCTCTATAATTTTTACTTAAAAATCGAAAATAAAAACAATGAGTTTTTTTGTTTGGGACAAGCCACCATTGTTGATCTATTTAGCTAAAGGCTTGTCCTTTAAGGCCACCAACGACCTGATAACCCCTGGAGAAAAACTATCAGCAAGACCTCCAAGTTCCGATATATAAAGAGCCTTCTCCTTCACTAAGCTCTGCAATTTTTTTGATTCAAACTCCATTTGCTCTTCATCTACAACAGTAACAAAAGTATGCCATTTTATCATGAGACTGCTAGATTAGTCTTTAAGAGAGTAGAAAAACCGTAGAGAAGACAAATCTTTCTCCAGCATTGTATGAACAACATGAAATGGGACTGCGGCAAAAAGGTCAGCTCCTGGTAGGTTTATCCATGTGGGTTCACTCGGGTCATGGGATCCACACGTCGGCTTAAAGTTGTTGTTGTAGTATTGTGATTCTTGGAGAAATTGTGAAACGAAATCTGAATTTCGAGATTGCTATTCTCTTGCATTGTTTTTCGTATAGATTGGAAATGTTGAAGCTAAGTCACATTCTTTATGTGTTTTGGTCCCAACCCACATATTTATACTATTCTCTATGCATTTGTGTTGTTTTGATACTTTTTTGATGAATGTGTATAGCAACTCTATTTCATGTTAAATTTTATGCAATGTGGAATCAATTTTAATTACATATTGAAACTAGATTAATAGAATGTGTAACTAATTGAGTAAAGGAACTTTTGATTATTGCAGGAAGCTATAGCAGGATATTACTGGTTTATATGAAATCTCTTTTACGGAGAGTATCTGTTATTCCCTTTCTTCTAGCTTTCATGGTGAACATTTGCAACTTTCTTTGTAGGTTGGAGTCACAATCACTTATTCATGTACATACCAATATAATATCCTTTTTGAATTTTCATGTCTTGCAATAATAATGCCTTGTACCAAATGCAAACGCCAGCTTTTTTGAGTTTGATGATCACTGATCAAGTTATAAAATTATAAAATGTAGTATATTTATAAATTGTAACAAAATAAATTACACTTAAAATTCATTAAATTTAAAATTCTTAAGAACCCGTAAGAGTTCAACCAATGGAGGGAAAAAAATTGTATAATTAAAATGAGGTTTTTAATTTATTTTAATGTTAAATTTAGTAATTAAAAATTGTTAAGAACCCCTAATAGATTCTTACCAATGGAGATGGTCTTACATATCCTTGACAGTTACATTTTGTTAGTTTGGTCATAAACAATAGTAACTATGAAATACTTATGTATTATACCAAAAAAAAATGTTAATTCAAGTATTTTATGAGATTTAAAAACAATCGTGTATCCTTTCTATGTCTCTAATGTATTGTTATGAAACATTTCCAATAATTTAAGAGAGATTTACTAAAATAACATTGAAAAATTGGTTTTTGACCAAAATGATGCTTATATTTGAATATTACTCAAACAATCTTCTGTACCAGTTTTATTCTTATTTGCTTTGAAGACAAAAAATGTATTTACGAAACTGCATTAATGAGGCATCAAAGATTTTCCCGCCAAAAGCGAATAAGTCTACCGTGCATGTGATGGTAGATTTATTTTACGATTGGTAGATTTATTAAGAGGTTGGTACACTTAGGGTCTAAATGGTAACGCAATTCAACAAATTCAGCAGATTCAACAAATTCTGCAAATTCTGCAGTTACCATTTAAGTCGACATATTATTCAGCAAATTTTCCAATTCAGCAAATTCTGCAATTCAGCAGAAATTCAGCAAATTCTGCAATTCAGCAGAAATTATGCGATTACCATTTACATACAGAAGGTTTAAAATTTTAAGATTTAGACTCTAAAAATTATAATTAGTGACATTTTTGCAAATGAACAATCCGTAGTGATATTTTTACAAATGTAACTAAAAGTGGTATTTTTGCAATTGTCTCCTAGATATATATGTAGTGTGATTAAATCTTACTAAATTTGCTTGACAATTCTAAAATAATATTGTAATATTTTAAAAACTAGGTTTACTAAAAAATAATTCAATCAATAGCAAAATATTATATCATAAATTATGTATGTCAAGCAAACTTGGGAAAACACTAGTATAAACTTTAAATTTTCGAAATAAAGTATATTCTGGTAGACTCTGTATATTATTTTACGAGTATCTTATAATACTAGGACTCAATGTATTAAAATAAAATACAGAGTATATCTGTATAAAAAGAACTTGTGCAAGACTTTCTAGAAGACTAAGACATCCGACAGGTGGGACCCACTAGAAGACCCACTGCAAGACAAGACATACTGTCGGCACCAATCAGAATGCAACAACAGAAAGGTGGTAGACAGCTCTGACTCACCTTATCAACTCTGGACCCTAGACAAGACATCCTCCAATCACAATTCAACACGAAAAAGGAAAAGACAAATAATTCAGCAGACTCAATAATGGAGTTTTCGAAACGATGATATACAGAGTCCTAGAAAAAAAATACTAGGACTCTGTATATCATCGTTTCGAAAACTCTTTAAGCCAAAACATGCTTCTTCCTCTACATCAAATAGTACAGTTAATTCAAGAGATATTATGACAAAACTAACATCATTTAATCAAGAAATAACAAAGAATCAGTTACCACATATTAATCCAGAGAGCATTTATCAAATCGGAACTTTTGACTTTAGAACCGCATATTCGATAAAAGAACACGAACAAACTTTATCTCTTCAAAATGAATTTGAAGAAGTAAAGTTATTATCCTCTCTTGCCTTAGACAAATACAAGCAAAAAGGATTCAACTATTTACACTTTGGATTAATACATATAGCAATTAAACCTTTATCAAGAACTGGTATAGATTCCCCTATATTAATGTTATTAAGAGATAAAACCTTGTCAAAATTCGAGGATTCACTATTAGGGGCAGTTCAATCCAATTAATGTAATGGAGCAATTTATTTTAATTGTACTCCTAATTATCAAGTCAGTCTACATGACCCAACAATACTCAATACTTTGGTATTAAATGTTCATTTACCTAAAATTAAATTTCAAAATGAAAGACATGGTTATTTATTACTTTATCGAATTTATTTTAAGCAATCAACTTCTGAATTCAATCCAAGATGTTTATTGCAAGATCATAAAGGAGAAACAACAATTTTAGCTGTATATAGTAGAGATACTCCAACATCTACCTATACTCCTAAACAACTAAATTGGAACGAAATAACCGTTCCTGATCAATGGAAAATTGAAATTACTCAACCATCTAGGAACTTTGAACAAAAAAATATATCAAGAGTAATAGAACAACGCGATGGCAAAATATTACTTCAATTCGGATCATTTAAAGAACCACTTTCACCTAGGATTAGTTCTTATCACTCGAGAGCTTCATTCTCTAAATTTTGAACTGGACAATCTAGTGCGAGTTCAGACACTGAAAGTGTAAATCAAAATATTAAACAAGACAATTCAATTAAATTTAAAGCTCCTATTGCCGAGCCTGATCAAAATCTATATCCGACATCTCCTACGCCATCTGATTTTAAGTCTATAAATGTCATAATAAAAGAATATGAAATTAATAAACAATATATAAAACAAGACTTTTATTCAAAAGAAAATGAAGAAAAAAGAAAATGGTATTTTAAAACATTTTCTAAACAACAAACTTTAGAATTTAGAGAAAACTGGTATGATTGTATGAAATTAAATCAGATGGATATACCTTTCTTTGTATGGTTCGAAACCTACTCTATCGAGAATACTATTAATTATCTATTCAAAACAATTAATGCAAGCTCATCACTAGGCCAAATTTGGGAATTAATAGACGGTAGCAAAACTAAATCAATACACCCTCCTTTAAGAGATTTAAAAATAAACACCTCAAATAGACAAATTATAGCTACTCCTTTTAAAACTGGAGCTAATAAAGACGATAAGGATCCGGTAATGATTCAAGATATTAAATATGTATATCAACAAAACAATTATCAAAGCCAATTGTTACACACAATTTCAAAACAAGTAGATAGTATCGATATAAATTGAACAATGAGAATAATAGAATAGAACAATTTAAGCAACACCCGTTCTCTTCGGTTACTCCACCGATATTCAAACATGTTACTAGATCAATTAAATTTGCAGAAAATGATATTCTAAAAACTATTGCCAATAAACTAGATAACTTAGACAAAGGTAAACAAATCAATATTGTAGACGAAAACGATAATGTGTCTATTCAAACATCTATCCAATCAGAAAATGAAAATCAAGAAATTAATAGAATAAAGAATAAAATGATGAGATCTAACAAACCCTATTATCCAAGACATACCCCACCAGATATATTATTTGAAGAACACCATAAATATTCTAATAATGTATACACTGGAAACGGTATATATGAATGGAATATTGATGGACGCTCAGAATATGAAATAATGAATTTATTGCAAGAAATGGGAATGGCCGCTGTAGCTTATAAAGCAACAAGCACAACTTTTACATATAAACAAGCATGTGTCATGTTAATAACCGGATTTACAGGAGCATTAAAATATTGGTGGGATAATTCCCTAGATATACATATGCAAGACTCTATAATCAATCATATAGAAATAATACAAAAAGAAGATGAAGATGGTTTTATAATAGAATCAGAAAGACAAAATGCTGTAGAAGTACTAATCCACACCATAATGATGCATTTTATCGGCAACCCAGCCGAAGAACTAGAAAGCAAAAAAATAGTTTTAACCAATTTAAGATGTCCAACATTAGGAGACTTTAAGTGGTATAATGATGTTTTTATAACTAATATATTTCAACGTAATGATTGTAATCAATTTTTTTGAAAAGAACGGTTTATCGCAGGATTACCGTCCTTTTTCGCAGATAGAATAATCAATAAATTAAAAGAAATTTCTGGGGGACAACCTATTCCCTGGAATACCATTACATACGGACAATTATTTGCATTTATCAAAAAAGAAGGATTATCTATATGTCAAGAACATAAAGATAAAAAACGAAATGATAAATTCAAATTTAGAATAACAATGGGTTCATTCTGTGAACATTATGGTTATGATAAATTCAATCCACCATCTAGAGCAAAACGATTAGGTTATAGACATAAAAAATCTAACCACAATAGATACTTTAACAAGAATAGAAACTTTCATAAAAAACCAAGCGATGAATATTATGCAAAAAATCGTAATTATCAAAAAAACAAAAAGTTCAATTCAAATAAACAAAAAATAGTATGTTGGAATTGCAAACGACCAGGACATAGGTCTACTGAATGTAAAATGAAAAAAAAGATAAACGAAATATTTGAAGATCAACCAGATATTCAAGCAAAACTAACCAAATTATTGATATCAGAATCTGAGCAATCAGATGAATCTGATAGTAATTATTCAATAAACGAAATAGAAAATTCAAGTGATTCGTCTGATGAATCACAAGAATTATCGGATAACCTATGCAATTGTAAGATCATAAACGTAATTACAAATAATAATGATAAGAAATTCCTATTAGATATAATAGACAAAATAGATGATCCAGAAATTAAAAAAGAATATTTATTAAAATTAAAAGATCTAGTGAGTCAAGAAAGTCAATTATCTTCACCACAACCATTTAGTCTTAACAAAATATTTGAAAAATACCTAACACAAAGTTTATTTAAACACGTCTCTACTGGTGAATTCAAAATGAAATTAAACAAATAAAATCACAAATTAAAGACCTTCAATTCTCTATTAATCAACACGGGCTTACACAATTACAGATAGATGCACGATTATCTTTAATCGAATCAAAAAACAATTCTCAGGCTTCAACTTGTAATCCGAATATAGAAATTAATAATGAAATAGAACAACAAGATGAAGATTATATTCAAATAATTAATAAAATTAATTATCAAAAATGGTATACAAATATTACTCTACATATAGGCCATGATTTTAAAATAAATATAATTGCATTAATGGACACTGGAGCAGATTACAACTGCATCCATGAAGGTGTTATACCAACAAAATACTATGAAAAAACTATTGAAAGATTAAGCGGTGCTAATGGCAGTAATCTAAAAGTACAATATAAACTACCATGCGCAAAAATATGTAATCAAGGATACTGTTTTAAAAATCAATTTATTTTAGTTAAAAACTTAACGCAAGAAGTAATATTAGGAACTCCATTCTTTACACAAATATCCTTTTAAAGTAACAGAAATAGGTATAACAACTAAAGTTGTTGGAACAAAATTATCATTCAACTTCTTATCTCCTATGAAGACTAAAGAAATTCTTAATCTTCAACAAAATACTATTCACAAAACAATCAATTTGATTAAAGGAAAACAAAGTCATATTCAACATTTACAGGAAGAGATAACATATAAAAAAATAGAAGAACAACTTAACACAAAAAATCGTAATTATCAAAAAAACAAAAAGTTCAATTCAAATAAACAAAAAATAGTATGTTGGAATTGCAAACGACCAGGACATAGGTCTACTGAATGTAAAATGAAAAAAAAGATAAACGAAATATTTGAAGATCAACCAGATATTCAAGCAAAACTAACCAAATTATTGATATCAGAATCTAAGCAATCAGATGAATCTGATAGTAATTATTCAATAAACGAAATAGAAAATTCAAGTGATTCGTCTGATGAATCACAAGAATTATCGGATAACCTATGCAATTGTAAGATCATAAACGTAATTACAAATAATAATGATAAGAAATTCCTATTAGATATAATAGACAAAATAGATGATCCAGAAATTAAAAAAGAATATTTATTAAAATTAAAAGATCTAGTGAGTCAAGAAAGTCAATTATCTTCACCACAACCATTTAGTCTTAACAAAATATTTGAAAAATACCTAACACAAAGTTTATTTAAGCACGTCTCTACTGGTGAATTCAAAATGAAATTAAACAAATAAAATCACAAATTAAAGACCTTCAATTCTCTATTAATCAACACGGGCTTACACAATTACAGATAGATGCACGATTATCTTTAATCGAATCAAAAAAACAATTCTCAGGCTTCAACTAGTAATCCGAATATAGAAATTAATAATGAAATAGAACAACAAGATGAAGATTATATTCAAATAATTAATAAAATTAATTATCAAAAATGGTATACAAATATTACTCTACATATAGGCCATGATTTTAAAATAAATATAATTGCATTAATGGACACTGGAGCAGATTACAACTGCATCCGTGAAGGTGTTATACCAACAAAATACTATGAAAAAACTATTGAAAGATTAAGCGGTACTAATGGCAGTAATCTAAAAGTACAATATAAACTACCATGCGCAAAAATATGTAATCAAGGATACTGTTTTAAAAATCAATTTATTTTAGTTAAAAACTTAACGCAAGAAGTAATATTAGGAACTCCATTCTTTACACAAATATATCCTTTTAAAGTAACAGAAATAGGTATAACAACTAAAGTTGTTGGAACAAAATTATCATTCAACTTCTTATCTCCTATGAAGACTAAAGAAATTCTTAATCTTCAACAAAATACTATTCACAAAACAATCAATTTGATTAAAGGAAAACAAAGTCATATTCAACATTTACAGGAAGAGATAACATATAAAAAAATAGAAGAACAACTTAACACAACATTTATATTAGATAAAATAAAATCATTAGAAAAAGTTTTGCTAGAGCAAGTATGTTGTGATCTACCAAATGCTTTTTGGGAACGAAAACAACATATTGTTCAACTCCCATATATAAAGGAATTTAATGAGAAAAATATACCAACTAAGGCACGACCTATTCAAATGAATAAAGAGTTATTAGAACTTTGTAAAAAGGAAATAAATGAATTAATAAGCAAAAAATTAATAAGGTCATCCAAATCTCCTTGGAGTTGTTCGGCCTTCTATGTTAATAATCAAGCAGAAAAAGAACGTGGAGTACCACGATTAGTAATCAATTATAAACCTCTTAACGATGTTTTACAATGGATACGCTATCCCATACCAAATAAACGAGATTTATTAAAACGCTTATACAATGCCAAAGTATATTCAAAATTTGATATGAAAAGCGGATTCTGGCAAATTCAAGTTGCCGAAACCGATAGATATAAAACAGCATTCACAGTTCCATTTGGCCATTATGAATGGAACGTAATGCCTTTTGGTCTTAAAAATGTACCATCCGAATTTCAACACATTATGAATGACATTTTCAATAATTATTCAAAATTCACAATAGTCTATATTGATGATGTACTAGTCTATTCAACATCAATAGACCAACATTTTAATCACCTTAACACATTTTTAAGTATAGTTAAAAAACATGTATTAGTAATATCAGCTAAAAAAATGTCATTATTCCAAACTAAAGTTCGATTTTTAGGACACAATATCTATCAAGGAACCATCACCCCTATATCAAGATCTATCGAATTTGCTACCAAATTCCCCGACGAATTACGGGATAAAACACAACTTCAACGATTTTTAGGATGTCTAAACTATGTCTCAGACTTCCTACCAAATCTACGAAAAACTATTCAACCTTTATTTCAACGCCTTCAGAAGAATCCAAAACCCTGGACTACTCAACACACTCAATTAGTAAAGCAAGTAAAAGAAAAAGTTAAAACACTTCCTTGCTTAACTATACCACACCCTGAAGCAAATATGATAGTTGAAACAGAGGCTTCCGAACTTGGATTCGGAGGAATTTTAAAACAAAAATTATCTGAAACAACTCCGGAATTAATAGTTCGATTCCATTCTGGAGTTTGGATAGGACCACAACGAAATAATTCAACCATTAAAAAAGAAGTTCTTTCTATCGTTAATTGTATATCCAAATTTCAGGATGATTTAATCAATAAAAAATTCTTGCTCCGTGTTGATTCTAAGTCAGCAAAAGAAATTTTAAATAAGGATGTTAAAAATTTGGTATCTAAACAAATTTTTGCTAGATGGCAAGCCATACTCTCTGTTTTTGATTTTGATATTCAATATATTAAAGGAGAAAATAACTCTTTGCCAGATTTTCTAACTAGAGAATATTTGCAGGGCAAAACAACAGATATTCAAAAGGATATTCAAGATGACTGACCCAAAGTCAAAACGACCAATGACATCATTGGACTATATCAAAATCAATATTCAGCTCTTGCTGAATTTCCACCCCTCACCTACTCAAAGGCCGTCGCACCCGACAAAGGCCAACCATCCACAACTATCCAAGAACCACCAACCAAATCTACTTATTACCTTAAACCACATAAACAACACCTTATGACCACCCATTACATCGAACCAATTAAACTCAAAGAACTACAACAATTCATCAACCGCACCTTCTACCAAGACGCCTTTTACCCAACCGATAATGTCACCAAAAACAGAACCTACTACGAGTATATTCTGGTAGACTCTGGCTCTATTGAGGTTACCCATTATCCAGATAAATCCAACCCTAACCTCATCTCTTACTCAACATGTAAAATACTCCGGATACACTCTATTCAAGACCTCGGGTGTTTACACCTCCATACTACCAAATCCTTTTCCCGACCAGGATTCCCCATCCCCGGTTATTCTTATACTGATTATCAAAACGCCTGGTTCCGCTTCCTCTATCTACGCCCTTATGACTACTCTTGGTTTATCTCCATTGACCACAAGGTCCCTCTTCATATCCCAGTATGGTTCAACGAATGGTGGCATTGGTTTGGACCCTCCGACCTGATCTACCCCGATACCATTCTCAAAACCTCTTACCCTTTCTACCTCAAATATATTCCAAATAAGGTTAAAACCATTGGCCCCTATCAAAAAATCCTTTTCCACGCCGACATGGGTATTCCATGGATTTGTTCGTGGCATTTTTACCTCATCCTTGCTTTACCGGATATGACCTATTCCCTAGTCAAAGAGTACCGCGTCAAGTGGTGGGATAAGTACAACCTTGACCGTTGCTCTCTCTCAAATGTCCAAAAAAATTTCTAACTTAACCGGCAAGATGAACTCTTAGTCAAATCTATCTCCAAATCCATCCCTTTGTTGACTCCTAGTCAACTTACTCAAACCCAACCATCAAAACCTACTCCACCATCTCAAAATATTCTAAAACCAGCAAGTCCATCAAAATCAACAAGCTCAACTTCTTCCCAGAAGCATAGAAAGAAAGAAAAACTCAACCAGGCTCTCAAAACCCTTAGTCAAGAACTGCTCGACGTTAGCTCTGACGACGATGACAGTATAAACCAAGATGATCTCGACGATCCATTCTCTCAAGACCCTTATGCCGATGAGGGTCTCAACTTATAAAAAAAAAAAAATTCTATTAGCCCCTTATGTTCCTCGACACACTCTCAAGGTCGATGTTCCAGGCCGCAAGTCCGATTGAAGGCAGTAAGACCGTTGGTAAGTCGCCTTGGTGAATCTCAACTACAGGGTCTATTAGCTCTGTATAAAAAAAAGGCAATAGTATAGTATATAAACTTTAAATTTTCGAAATAAAGTATATTCTGGTACTCTGTATATTATTTTACGAGTATCTTATAATACTAGGAATCAATGTATTAAAATAAAATACAGAGTATATTTGTATAAAAAGAACTTGTGCAAGACTTTCTAGAAGACTAAGACATCCGACAGGTGGGACCCATTAGAAGACCCACTGCAAGACAAGACATACTGTCGGCACCAATCAGAATGCAACAACAGAAAGGTGGTAGACAGCTCTGACTCACCTTATCAACTCTGGACCCTAGACAAGACATCCTCCAATCACAATTCAACACGAAAAAGGAAAAGACAAATAATTCAGCAGACTCAATAATGAAGACTCGCTCACCTTCCCTATAAATACCCACCTTGGGAATCAGAAGAAGGGCACGAGCTACTTTCAGCAACCTTCTCTCTCTAAAAAACCTTATAAAAGCTTTCAAAAACAGATTTTAAGTTTTAAACTTGTAATCTTTTAAAAGTTCTTATTTCAAACATTTGTATCTTTACCTTGAATCAATAAAATTTAAAATCTGGTAGTTTTACTCTTATTTGCTTTGAAGACAAAAAATGTATTTACGAAACTGTCATTAATGAGGCATCAAAGATTTTCCCGCCAAAAGCGAATAAGTCTACCGTGCATGTGATGGTAGATTTATTAAGAGGTTGGTACACTTAGGGTCTAAATGGTAACGTAATTCAACAAATTCAGCAGATTCAGCAGTTACCATTTAAGTCGACATATTATTCTGCAAATTTTCCAATTCAGCAAATTCTACAATTCAACAAATTTTTCAATTCAGCAGAAATTCAGCAAATTCTGCAATTCAGCAGAAATTATGCGAATACCATTTACATACAGAAGGTTTAAAATTTTAAGAATTAGACTCTAAAAATTATAATTAGTGACATTTTTGCAAATGGACAATCCATAGTGATATTTTTGTCAATGTAACTAAAAGTGGTATTTTTGCAATTGTCTCCTAGATATATATGTACTGTGATTAAATCTTACTAAATTTTTTTGACAATTCTAAAATAATATTGTAATATTTTAAAAATTAGGTTTACTAAAAAATAATTCAATCAATAGCAAAATATTATATTATAAATTATGTATGTAAATTTGTTTTATCAATCTATTAATTTGTTTAAGGGGCAACTGCAAAATGTTTAAGGGGCAATTGCAAAATGTTTGTGATTTTAATTCCTTTTATAGTAAGATATTTATTTTTTAAAAAATCATTCAAAATTTTTGTAAATAATTTTTACAAATTGGGTTTTCTGTTTTTTTTTAATTATTATTTTTGGATCTGGATCCGACCCAGCCCTAATTACAATATATATATTTCAAAATATAAGATGTTTTGGAGGTTTTTTCAAAATGTAAGATGCTTTGACAATACTAGGTACTTTTTAATTTTATTAAATATTTAATGAACACTAGTATTTTGCAATCTTTTTTGTGATTAGTCAATAATAATTAACCATTTAAGTTTGAAAGAAAAATTTAATTACTTTTTTAAAATTAATTACTTTTTCAAAATTAATTAATTTTTAAAAAAAAATTCAAGCAAATTCAGCAAATTCTGCTGTTACCATTTAAAGTTGATATTATTCAGCAAATTCTGCAAGAAATCAACAGTAATTCAGCAAATTCAGCAATTCAACAGTGATTCAGCAAAAATTCTGCGGTTACCATTTAGACCCTTAATTTAAGTCCGTAGATTTAATTGACGAACGGTAGAGTTAATATTTGAATGGTGACTTATTGTGTAGACTTATTTTTATTTAGTGGTAGAGATGTTTTGGAGTGGTAGATTTAACGCCAATAGTGGTAGATTTAGTTTTGAGTGATAAACTTATTAGTCGAATAGAAGATTTATCTCGTTAGACTTATTATTGAGTGGTAGATTTATTTGTATGTGATGGTAGACTAATTACTCATGGTAGATTTAAATTCCTCGATAGTAGACTTAAATTCCTGGTTGGTAGACTTAATTTTGTGATCGGTAGACTTATTGATAGTTCGCAATCGTATACTTATTTATAGTAGTGGTAGATTTATTTATAGTAGTGCTAGAGTTAATTTTGTGATCGGTAGACTTATTGATGGTTCGTGTATTCGTAGACTTATTTATAGTAGTGGTAGATTTATAATATGTGGTAGACTTATTTATAGTAGTTGTTGGGGTCGGATTTCACCCGCTCAACGTTGAAGTCCAAAATGATGCATGTGCAGCGCGTAGACGCGCTATCGCATTAACGTACAAGATGTTATGCGATTCTCCTAAGTCATTTCCTAACAAGAAGATGAAGCAACCCTCCTTTCCTAAGTCTTCTCCGTCCAAGAAAGGAGCCTTCTGAGTCCTCTCTACTCGCAGCAGAAGTCATGAACGCAGTACCAGAGAAGTCACAGCGCCAGCGACGTCGCGTTGCCAGCGATGTCGTCATGATGCCAGCGATGTCGTCGCGCTGCTAGCAATGTCGTCGCGCTGCCAGCGACGTCACGTTGCCAGCGATGTCGTCGCGCTGCCAGAAATGTTGTCGCTGCCCGCGATGACATTGGCTATCACAAAGGCCAGGAGGTTCCCTGCATTAAAAGTCCGGTCCGGTTACGAAGCCCACTTCGACACAGCCGACATAAGGAAAAAGAAATCCGCGAAGATTTAGGAAAAGTTAAGATTATCTCTTAGGAAAAGGCTTAGCCAACTTAGGGGACTATATATATCAATGTACAAACCCGTAGAAGGGTATTCGCAACTTTGTTCACAAAAATCATACATAGCAATAACATACTTCTCTTTGCTCATCGTTTTCGTAGCTTAACCTAGAAATCTCTGCTCCCTCTCGAAACCCTTACAAATCTAATTGTGCTAGTCTTGGCTCCCACAATTTGGCGCCGTCTAAGGAGAATTGGAGAATTTCTCACACAAAAAGCTACCTTACTGATATATCATGGTTTTTACACATTTTTTACCATGATATAAGTCCTTTTTATAGAATCGTTTTGGTATTTTTTTAGTCTTTTCAAGTCTTTGTAGGTTGTGGGACGATTGGAGCTTAATGGGAGCTTTTGGAGCATTTTGGAGCATCGAGGAAATAATAGCCAAAGTGATAAAGTCGGAGTTGATTTTACATGTCTGTGTCGATCGACACAGTTCAGTGTGTCGATCGACACGATCATGTCTGACGAGAAGATTGAAGAAATTCCAGTTTTGCCCAAAAAGCCCAGAAGTTTACAGCAAAGCCCAATCTGATTTTTAGACATTATATATAGTTTTTCCTTAGGTTTTCATGTTTATATCTTGTTTTTAATTGAGACTTGGAGATCGAGAGATTTGGAGAGCTTTTGGGAGAGATTTCAGACTCAAACCTTCAGATTTCAAACCCTTTGTATCTTTTACTCTATCTCTTTTATGCAATTTTGGGGAATTCAAGGGTTTGATGAAAAATTGTTATGACTAAATTAGTGTTAGGATTTATCTTTTTGTTCTTCATCTAGATGTCTTTAACTCTGATTTTAGGATTGATTAATTGAAATTGAAAATCCTAAGTTGTTTTAATAGATGCGAAAGTATTATTAACAACCTGATATAATCTTAGATGAGCAAAATTGTCTATTCACAAAGAAATTTGGCTTAGTAATTTTGTGAACAATTGAACCTGAACTTAATGCTAGATTTTATTCACTAAGTTTGCAAAAAAATTTGGGATTTAGGGATTTAGTCATAGATAATCTTTGCAATGAAAGTTGATTGGTTTTATATCCGTGTTTGAGTTCTAGAACCGTGCTTAATCAAATCCTCACGTCTTTTTACCTTGTGTCGATCGACACATACCTCGTGTGTTGATCGACACGATCAATTTTTGATTCATTCCTGCGAATTATCCATAGTCTAACTCTTTTGTCTCATTGAATTCTAATAACCTTGATAATCATTCACTTGTTTACTTTGCTATTTTTACATTCATACATATTTACTTAGCATAATTTGAATTCATTAGTTGATTGTGTGATTTGATTCTCTGTGGATTCGACCCCTAAGTACTACTACGATCTCTTAATTTGAGAGAGTAGCTCAGGGTAAATTTGAGCATATCAGTTACACACCAGATCTCAGAAGATGAGCGGCGAAGAGGAAAAATTAAGCGGTAGCAGCGGGCAGTCCTCGTCTCACAACAACCACCAAGAGAAGGAGAGCTCCTTCGAAGCCCCCGCCACCAACGTCGCTGCAAACCCAGGAGACATGACCGAGGTCAAACAGATGCTGCAAACGCTCCTCAAAGAATACAACGAGCAGATTAAGTTCAATGAAGCGACCACGAACGAGCTGAAGGCTCTTTCACGAAGAAAGCGCAAGAGGCCCGACACCACAAGACTCAGGGGTCGCTTCCACCCGCATCGCCTCAACTTCTCGACACTTCGTGCCACTCGAAGGGATTTGGGCGACTTGCCGCCGCCACCGCCACGACGGAAATCTGACAGATCTCTTGAACGCTATGTGGAGATCTCAAACGAGGACCAACGCGCTCCTCGAAGACGCGCACGGACAGACAACGCAACTGGTGAACAACGAGAGGCGCGTACGTCAGACAGTCGGAGCGCATCGTCGCACTCCCTGATGGAAGCCATGGAAGACACTTTGGGGTACGATGACTACCTCGACGCCAACAATGAAGGCGGATTCTCCGTAGCAGAGCTGTACAAGAGAGATCAGGAGCGTAGGACGCTAGAACGATCTCAGAATGTGGAGGTTGCTGAGTTGAAAGCTCAGATGGAGCGGATTGTCTCCGACTTGAAGACAACCCAATCGGAGATGTATTGTAGCGCGGGGAAGGCTCCTGGAATCACCTATGTGCTCGAGAAGGCATGGAATACACCCTTCGCCGAGCGGATCGCGAGGACTAAAATCTCCGATCCCGTAAGAATCAAGTTACCAATATACGAAGGAACCACAGACCCTTCAGACCATCTGATGGAGTTCAAGGTAGCTCTAGGGAGGGCAAACTTCAGAGAAGCCGAAAAAGACATCAGCTACTGCAAGCTGTTTGTGGAAAGCCTTAAAGGGCCTGTCCTCCAATGGTTCTACAAGCTGGAGAAGAATTCAGTTCACACCTTCCACCAACTATCAGAGATGTTTGTGCAGCATTACAACATCTTCGCGGAATGAAAGATTTACGACGCTGAATTATGGACAAATCGACAAGGCGAGAATGAAAGTCTACGGTCTTTCATGACAAAGTTCAAATACACGTTGTCAAAGGTGGACGATATTAGCAATACGTCCACCCTAGAAGCTTTGAGAGAAGCACTACGATGCCCGTCTCCGTTCTGGCAGGAATTGACTATCAACCCACCAATGACTACATAAGACGCTCTCCAGCGTGCTACAGACTTTGCTCGAAGTGAAAAGGAAGTCCGTGCTAAAAGGGGTGGAAAGACTAAATAGGCGAGCGAACTAACTGAGGTCGCGAACCCCGCTATCACTAATCCTCTTTAAAGGCTTTTACAATGAATTACGGGACGACTTGATCCCTGCAAAGGGTACGTATGCAGCTTGTCTCCGGACGAGTTCAGTTGTCCTCTCTGAATAAACGGAGGGGAGTGGGGGTACATATACTCCTATCTTTGATAACTTCTTTGCTGAAACCGTCAGGCACTTGACACAAGTCTCACTGACTTCGTCAGCTACATCCCCTACGGGCTGTTCAAAGCTGACGCCAGCAAGTTTGTTTCACAACCATTGCTGCTGGCCACAGCGACGATGTGAAAACTCGAAGACAAGAACATCCATCATCGGATCCATAGCGCGTTATATAAGTACTAATGTTCAGCATTGGGGCGGACGAACCCAACTGATCATTCGGAAACCCAACAACATCGTTGGTACAAAGCAGCTACCAATGGTTAGTCGGTTTGTAGACCGAATAATCATTCTGAAAACCCATCAATACGTTGGTAAAATACAAAGGTGTGTTCGCTCTCGAACAAACATGTTCAGAGAGCAGCACCATTCCAAAAACCCAACAACAACGTTGGTAGAAGCAAAGCATCAACGCATTAGCGACTTCGCTACTTTGCAATAAAAACCCAACAACAACGTTGGTAGAAGCAAAGCGTAAGCGCATTAGCGACTTCGCTACTCTGCAATCACGAAATAGAACATTCCAAGCTGAGAAATGACATTTTGAGTGTAAACAACCACCGACTTACGGATTCATCTAAAGACTTAGTCAACAAAGTGAGATCATTACTCTCGAAATTCTCATGACCTATCAAGGAGCAAAACGAGCTTAGCTTATAAGAGAGACGAGAAACAAAAACTGCATGCATTATCATCCTGCATGGATACAAACCATCCAATGCCATTACTAAAAGTCATGGTTAAACAACGTCTGAAAATCCAATGAAAGTCATGAGCGAAAAGCACAAAATAAACTAAGTCTGAAATGAGAAGGTCACTCATCAAACCCCTTGTCGTCCTCCTTCTCGTCGTCTTCATCATCCACTTCGTCATCTCTGTCGTCGACATCACCCGCCTCGGTGTCATCGGCGTCGCCTGCCTCGGCGTTGCTCGCTTCGGCGCCATCGTTGGCAGAATCGGAAGCATCAGGAGTCTCTAGTACTCTCCTTGCTTCGGAAACAAGATCCGCAAACACATTACGGGCATCATAAATTGGGGTCTATCGCCGCTGCAGCTCCTCGATCTCATCTTTCAGAGCTGGTGCCCCCAGTTGCTGAAGAAGGTTGATGAGTTCCAAATTCGCGTCAATCTCGGTGAGGTCCAACATGTCATCCTTGGCCTTCCCGTTGATCTCTGCGAGTAACTTGGAGAGCTCTATGGCTCGTCCGTCAAAGCTGCGGGTCATCTCATCTCTTGCCTTAACAACGACCTCATCAATTCGAGTATCCTGGATGTCATAAGCAAAGTTCAGCTCCTCCTATCCTTGGCGCGCTCTGACTCGATCTCCATCAACTTAGTATCCAACTCCCTTTTGCTCCTCTTCGCAGAGCCTCTCTCATTTTGATACTACATTTCCTTCCTGCCAGAGACTCCGCACCTGAAAGAGAATACCCAGGAGGGTCTGGTCGAGTCACTGCCTTTCGCTTCCTCTTAGTCGTTACCGCTTGCTCAACCTCAACAAGTGTGGCTTCGTCATCTCTCTCAACGCTCGAAGCTCGCCAGTTGAACGAAGAGGAAGAAGGCGACGATAGCAATGCATCAGCAGCACCAGGCGAAAGCATTGGATCCTCATCGTTCAGAAAGATCAAGGCACCAACATCCTCGCTTTGTATCCTTTGATCTTCGTCGCCAACAGCCTCGCCGTGACTTCAAAGATATCGGCTTCGCGATGGTTAGTCCCCGAAACCAATTTCTCGGGATGGGTCTTCGGCGGCATCATCGAGTCTTTGGCGGCATTGTCTTCGGTGATGCGGGCGGCACGGTCTTTGGTGACGCGGTTGGCAAGGTCTTTGGTGACGCGGGAGACACGGTCTTCGGCCTCGTCGGTGACACGGTCTTTGGAGATGCGGGCGATACGTCGTCATTGCAGCAGCAACGCAGTCGGCTCTAGCAAGCAAAGCACAAAGTCTTAAAATCTTCAATAAAAAAAATGGAGTCTTAAAACCTCCTTCGTTAAAACCATCCTCCATTGCAGTATTGGCAGCCCGAGCCAGAGGCACCGCGCAAAACAATAGCGTATTGATTTTGATAGCAACGTCGATATCCAGAAACTTTTAACTCGGTACTGTTATCACTAACACTACCGAGCTGGGAGGCTAACTGTTGGGGTCGGATTTCACCCGCTCAACGTTGAAGTAAAAAATGATGCATGCGCAGCGCGTAGACACGCTATCGCATTAACGTACAAGATGTTATGCGATTTTCCTAAGTCATTTCCTAATAAGAAGATGAAACAACCCTCCTTTCCTAAGTCTTCTCCGTCCAAGAAAAGAGCCTTCTGACTCCTCTCTACTCACAACAGAAGTCATGAACGCAGTACCAGAGAAGTCACAGCGCTAGCGAGGTCACAGCGCCAGCGACGTCGCGCTGCCAGCGATGTCGTCGCGCTGCCAGTGATGTCGTTGCGCTGCCCGGGATGACATTGGCTATCACAAAGGCCAGAAGGTTCCCTGCACTAAAAGCCCAGTCCGGTTACGAAGTCCACTTTGACACAACCGACATAAGGAAAAGAGAATCCGCGAAGACTTAGGAAAAATTAAGATTATCTCTTAGGGAAAGGCTTAGCCGACTTAGGGGACTATATATATCAATGTACAAACCCCTAGAAGGGTATTCGCAACTTTGTTCACAAAAATCATACATAGCAATTACATACTTCTCTTTGCTTATCGTTTCCGTAGCTTAACCTATAAATCTCTTCTTCCTCTCGAAATGCTTACAAATCTAATTATGCTAGTCTTGGCTCCCACAGTAGTGATAGAGTTAATTTTGTGATCGGTAAACTTATAGATGATTCGCGCAATCGTAGATTTATTTATAGTAATGATAGATTTGTAGTATGTGTTAGACTTATTTATAGTAGTGGTAGAGTTATTCAATAAATGATAAAATTGTAATTTACGGTTTATCTTCTCCACACGATCCAGCTTCTCTCAAACTCTATCAATGGTCGCCAACCATTTTTTAGCTCTTTTTACTATATTTTAACTTATTTTCAACTAGATTTAGCATAAAACTAGTAGATCTAACATCATATATCCCTTTTCTAATAAAAAAATTAAAAGATTTCGATTTTTTTTTCAGTTTCTAACAAAAAATAAAAAAATCAAAAAGGTCAGCTCCTGGTAGGTTTATCTATGTGAGTTCACTCGGGTCATGGGATCCACACGTCGGCTTAAAAGTTGTTGTAGTAGTATTGTGATTCTTGAAGAAATTGTGAAATGAAATATCAATTTCGAGATTGCTATTCTCTTGCATTGTTTTTCGTTAAGATTGGAAATGTTGAAGCTAAGCCACATTCTTTATGTGTTTTGGTCCCAACCCACAGATTTATACTATTCTCTATGCGTTTGTGTTGTTTCGATACTTTTTTGATGAATGTGTATAGCAACTCTATTTCATGTTAAATTTTATGCAACGTGGAATCAATTTTAATTACATATTGAAACTAGATTAATAGAATGTGTAACTAATTGAGTAAAAGAACTTTTGATTATTGCAGGAAGTTATTGCAGGATATTACTGGTTTATATGGAATCTCTTCTACGGAGAGTATTCCCCTTCTTCTAGCTTTCATGGTGAACATTTGCAACTTTCTTTGTAGGTTGGAGTCACAATCACTTGTTCATGTACATAACAATATAATGTCCTTTTTGAATTTTCATGTCTTGCAATAATAATAATAATGCCTTGTACCAAATGCAAACACCAGTTTTTTGGAGTTTGATGATCACTGATCAAGTTATAAAATTATAAAATGTAGTATGTTTATAAATTTTAACAAAATAAATTACACTTAAAATTCATTAAATTTAAAATATTAATTTAAAATTCTTAAGAACCCCTAAGAGGCTCAATCAATGGAGGAAAAAAGTTGTATAATTAAAATGAGGTTTTTAACTTATTTTAATGTTAAATTTAGTAATTAAAAATTGTTAAGAACCCCTAATGGATTCTTACCAATGGAGATGGTTTTAGATATCCTTGATAGTTACATTTTGTTAATTTGGTCGTATACAATAGTAACTACGAAATACTTGTGTATTATACCAAAAAAAAATGTTAATTCAAATATTTTATGAGATTTAAAAACAATCGTGTATCCTTTCTATATCTCTAATGTATTGTTATGAAACATTTCCAATAATCTAAGAGAGATTTACTAAAACAATCTTGAAAAGTTAGTTTTTGACCACAACGATGCTTATCTTTGAATATTATTCAAACAACCTTCTGTACAAGTTTTTCCCTTATTTGCTTTGAACACAAAAAATATATTTACGAAACTGCCATTTATGAGGCAGCAAAGATTTTCCCGCCAAAAGCGAATAAGCCTACCGTTCATTTGATGGTAGATTTATTTTACGATTGGTAGATTTATTAAGTGGTTGGTAGACTTAATTCAAGACCGTAGATTTAATTAACGAACGGTAGAGTTAATATTTGAATGGTAAACTTATTGGGTAGACTTATTTTTATTTAGTGGTAGAGATATTTTGGAGTGGTAGACTTAACGCCAATAGTGGTAGATTTAATTTTGAGTGATATACTTATTAGTCGAATGGTAGATTTATCTCGGTAGACTTATTATTGAGTGGTAGATTTATTTGTATGTGATGGTAGACTAATTACTCATGGTAGATTTAAATTCCTCGATGGTAGACTTAAATTCCTGGTTGGTAGACTTAATTTTATGATCGGTATACTTATTGATGGTTGCAATCGTAGACTTATTTATAGTAGTGGTAGATTTATAATATGTGGTAGACTTATTTATAGTAGTGGTAAAGTTAATTTTGTGATCGGTAGACTTATTGATGGTTCGCGCAATTGTAGACTTATTCATAGTAGTGGTAGATTTATAATATGTAGTAGACTTATTTATAGTAGTGTAAAGTTAATTTTCTGATCGGTAGACTTATAGATGATTCGCGCAATCGTAGACTTATTTATAGTAGTGGTAGAGTTATTCAATAAAAGGTAAAATTGTAATTTATGGTTCATCTTCTCCACACGATCCAGCTTCTTTCAAACCCTAACAATGGCCGCCAACCACTTTTTAGCTCTTTTTACTGTATTTTAACTTGTTTTCAACTGGATTTAGCATAAAACTAGTAGATCTAACATCATCATTTAATCCGATTTTACCTAAATCTCGGAAGCAAACCTCCGTCGAACGTGTATCCAGCATTTTCGCAGGCTTCGCGATTTCAATTAGATTTTTGATTTTTTTTTTAATAAATTTATAATGATATTTTTGTGATAAAAAGATTTTGTGATGGTTATAAAGATTTTTTATTTGTTTGAAAATTGTTTTAGTAATTATTTTATAATTTAATAATTAAGCATGCATAAACTTGTGGCCAATGGAGAAAGAAACAAAAAAAGTCAAAAACACAGAACTTATGGACGACATTCACAAGGTTCAGCCTAATGTGCACATGAAAACCACTTTACTATTCTTTCTTTCTTTCTTCATCCAGAAGAAGAAAAAAACAAACAAATTAGAAGTGAGAGCATTTAATTTAATTTAATTGACTTTAATATTCACTACCGGACCTTTTTTACCTGCACTCACGTCCCCTGCTCTCTCTCTCTCTCTCTCCTCCGAGGCTTCTTCTTTCACTCTACAGAAAAAGGAACAAAAAAGAACAAAACAATGGAGAAATGAGATGTTCTTGAGAGATTTGTGAGATAGATAAGCAGAGACATTTGCAAGATCAAAGATGCTTCGATTTGTTCTTCACGCATGTCTTCTCATTTTCTCTTTTGGTCTTCCCTCTTCTTCTGCTCGACCAGGTTTGTTAGAAGTTTCAGTTTACTTGATTTGGAAACTTTCTTTTTCCAGTAGTTCAAAGTTGAGAGATATGGTTTTGTCCTGATTCCAAATTGCACTTTGGATTCCGTTTCTGATATCTTGTAAATTGAATTCTGAATTCCAGATTCGCCAAATTTATAGCTCAAGATATACGAATTTGATATTTATTTGGGTTCAAGAAGCTTTTCTACATATTGATCAGGAAGAGTAGATAAGTTTGTGTATTGATGATTAACCGATTGAGATTATTTTGCAGCACCATATGCATTACGGATTAGTTGTGGAGCCAGGAAAAACGTTCGAACGCCACCAACTTATGCACTTTGGTACAAAGATATTGCTTATACAGGAGGAATCCCTGCCAATGCTACACCACCTAGTTACATAACTCCTCCATTGAAAACGCTTCGGTATTTTCCGATTTCCCAAGGCCCGAATAATTGTTACGATATTGTCCGAGTTCCAAAGGGACATTACTCCGTGAGGGTTTTCTTTGGATTGATCAACCAGGCTAGTTTCGATAAAGAGCCTCTTTTCGACATATCTATTGAAGGAACTCAGATTTCTTCTTTAAAATCGGGTTGGAGTAGTCATGATGACCAAGTGTTTGCTGAGGCTCTCATTTTTCTTTTGGGTGGTACATCTACTATCTGTTTTCATAGCACCGGTCACGGGGATCCCGCCATCATTTCTATCGAAATTCTTCAGGTTGATGATAATGCTTACAATTTTGGTCAAGGTTGGGGACAAGGAGTGATTCTAAGAACAGCTACAAGGTTGACTGTTGGTACCGGGAAGCCAAGGTTTGATGAAGACTATAGTGGAGATCATTGGGGAGGTGACAGATTTTGGAATCCGATGAGATCTTTGGGTAAAAATGCTGATTCTCAAAGATCAACTGAGAATGCAATTAAGCAAGCCTCTACCTCGCCAAACTTTTATCCCGAAGCACTATATCAATCAGCACTTGTTAGCACGGACGACCAACCCGATTTAACATACAGTTTGGATGTCGAACCCAACAGAAATTATTCAGTATGGCTTCACTTTGCGGAGATTGATGCCACAATCACTGTTGAAGGAAAACGAGTGTTTGATGTCGTAATAAATGGCGACACTGTCTTTGAAGATGTAGATGTCATAAAGATGAGTGGCGGCCGATACGCAGCACTTGTTCTCAATTCAACAGTGACTGTGAGTGGAAGAACATTGACAGTTGTTCTACAGCCCAAGGTTGGTGGTCATGCTATTATCAATGCCATCGAGGTCTTTGAAGTCATAACCGCTGAGTTTAAAACATTACGGGATGAAGGTACACATTCTTTCACGGACACTAGTATCGCCTTTCATTGTTGTTCATTTTCCTGAGTTAATGCTCATATATCTGCCAAATCTTGGTTACTTGACAGTCAGCTTTATTTCTATGTAATGCAATTCAAGTAAGTTCTTGTTTGTATTCCTGGTAATCTAGCTAGGCACACAAATTTGATATTGGCGAAAACTTGTGAATTATTCACGAGCTGGTTGTTTGCTTTCTGCATCTTTGGTTTATAGTTGTATGTAACATCTTATATCTTGATCGCCATTTTTCTGTTTCAGTCAGTGCGCTGCAGAAAATGAAAAAAGCTTTAGGGCTTCCTTCAAGGTTTGGATGGAATGGTGATCCATGTGTTCCCCCACAACATCCATGGAGTGGAGCTGATTGTCAGCTGGACAAGAACACCAGCAGATGGTTCATTGACGGACTGTATAGCTTGTTCCTCTTGATTTTGTGCATATACATTAATCACATGTTTAACATTGGCCTTCTATAGCATCATTTCAATCTGTGATAGTTGAATAATTTATGATACAAGCTGCAGCACTATAACATGCATGGAATATGATATATCTACATGAGTCAGAGATACATGAACTATATCTTTTGTCTAGGCATCTCATTAATTAGTTTTGTTAGAGTTTCTGGTCTTTCATCATGGATTTAAATAGGCGGACTTTTTTTCTTTTCTTTGCAGTGATCTTGATAACCAAGGTCTGAAGGGCTTCCTACCGAATGACATATCAAAGCTAAAACATCTTCTGAGCATGTAAACGAATACATTATTCTTCTCATAGTCTACAAAAGTTTATCTACGTGTCGTTGGCTTTCCTTCCCTTATTTGTAGAAGCCCCATTGCGGTGAACTCTTTCTTGATCAAAATGTTTTAGAGACTCCTTTATAATCTTGTCCATGTTTCAGAAACTTGAGTGAAAATAGCATTCGTGGAGGAATACCTGCATCGCTTGGAAGCATTACGAGCTTGGAAGTGTTGTAAGTAATCACTTGGTCTATTAATCGAGTAATACCTGTGTTAACTTTCTGAAACTGAAACGTTATGCTTCTTTGTAGGGACCTCTCCTACAATTCTTTCAATGGATCTATCCCTGAAACCTTAGGAGAGTTAACGTCCCTGCGAATTCTGTAAGATTTTCTGCTGATTTTTTTCTTTCTTCGATAATTCGGTCCATGTCGATTTCAGAGGCCAATGGAGCTTGTATGTACAGCAATGTAAAACCTTCTATTGTATTGCAGGAATCTCAATGGAAACTACTTGTCAGGAAAAGTTCCAGCTGCTATAGGTGGAAGACTGTTGCACAGAGCAAGCTTCAAGTACGAATATTGAATTCTTTAAGAAACATTTTTGAAGAATGTTGCTGGCGAAAGTACTCACTTACCCGTAAAACTGTTTCTCTATTTTGGCAGCTTCACAGATAACGCAGGTCTTTGCGGAATCCCTGGACTTCCAGCTTGTGGACCTCACCTTTCTTCTGGAGCCAAGATCGGTATTGCGTTCGGTGTTAGTCTAGCATTCCTATTGATAGTTGCTTGTGCAATGATTTGGTGGAAAAGACGGCAAAACATTCTTCGGGCACAGCAGATTGCAGGTAAAACATTTCGCCTTGTGTACCGAAAAGATGGAAATTAATCGTATTGGTCTATGAGGAAATCCTTATGAGCTTTACTATCAACTATTGCAGCAAGAGGAGCTCCTTATGCTAAAAAGAGAACACATGTATCTCATGACATACAAATGACACGGCATGGGCAGAATAACCACGGCCAAGCTCGTACTGCTGTCGAAAATGGACCGAGCTTGTTGTCCTGATATCACTTCTCTGGAATTTCAAATCTTGTCTGGTTTTCAAGAAAACACGCAAGGTTGAAATGTTCATATAGAGAACAAAGCAAGAGAGAGAGAGAGAGAGTCTCTTATTCACTCCAACATCATCTGCATTGCTCAATGAAAAGAAGAAAATACATTTGTAAATCGTCTCGGGTTCTTTAAATTACCAGTTCTCATAGATATAGGATTCAATTTTTCTTCTTTGTTTAAAATTATGGGATTAGTCCTTTTGTCTTTGGTTTTCTGGTGGGAATTTAGAGGAAATTAGAACATAAATTACATATAAATATATTACACATTGTTAGGTGAAAAACAACCTAAAGTTGAGTTATTGTTAAACCAACCATGTTGGATATAAAACTGAAAAACAAATTTTGTATTCAAATAGCACATCTTTTGAAACCAAATCAAGGAATTGTGACCAATAAAAAAACCAAATCAAAGAAATAACCGATCGGTTTGGTTCGGTTTATCCGAAATCCCAGACCTAATTAATTGACTGACCAATCAAATTCCACCGTAGCTCTCGGTTCTGAAATCTACGTGATCGGCGGACCAGTCAACAAAGCACCATCCTCTGCCGTGAGGATACTCGATTGTCGCAGTCACACTTGGCGTGATGCACCTAGCATGAATGTAGCGAGGAAGTATGCCTTTACATGTGTCTATATTGTAGATAAATGTGGTTTAGGTGATAAGGACTGCATTCCTACTACGATAAAGACTGTGTTCCTATATTCTCGGGTGCCATGTATATCTCTAGTCTCAATCTCTTGTGTATAAATACTCATGTATGATGAATGAATAAAGCAAGTCAGTTCAAACACAAACATTACAGTCTACGATAGGAAAATCTATGTAATTGGAGGCTGCAAAGGATTAGAGGATGATCAACCATGGGCTGAGGTATTCGACACAAAGACTCAGACTTGGGAACCACTGCCCGATCCAGGTACTGAGGTATGTAAGTGTGTCACTTTCAGAATCTTGGAGGTCGATGGAAAGATTAAGTTTGGGAATTTTAGCAAAATGTATGCTTATGACACAAAGCAAGGTACATGGGAATGTTGTGAAAACTTGAGTGCCAAGTTTCCGAGGTCACATTGTGTGATTGAGAATGTATCGTACAACTATGGTACCTTTGCTCAATCCATGTGTAAGTGGTATGACATAAAGAATGAAGATTGGAAAGAGGTTAAATGAGTACAAGACGAATGGTGGCTCAAGTAGTAGTGTTAGAAAACTAGCTAGCTGTGGTGGGAAACTCTTACTTATTTGGGAAGGATATAAAAGGCGCAAGCCCAATGATATGAAGGAGATTTGGTGCGCTGAAATCATGTTGGAAAAACGCGATGGAGGTGAGGTTTGGGGAAATGTGGAGTGGGTTGATGTTGTGCATACAGTCCCCACATCTTGTTATCTCTTGCGTTGTCTAGCTGTCTCCGTTTGATTAACTTGTATCCAAGGTAATATCAATCGTTTCGAATTCAACATCAGTTTGTAGGATCTCTTTTAAAAGCATAGATAGTGTAGTGTTTCATATGCATATAGGGAAAAGGTCGTTTTAATCCTCGAATTTGGCAAACTAGATCCATGTTTGGTCAATGTCCCAAGTTCGGTTTTATCTCCTTCGTCTGCCTTGCAATAGCGGTTTTCGGATTATCTCGAGCCTCAGCTCCACGCGCCCCAATTGGAAAAATTAACCACAACAAATCATAAACAATACATAGGTCCATTTTGTTTAGGTCAATGGAAGGTTTGAATTTATTTTGTTTAATGAATAAGTTCATGATTCTTGTATGCGATTTTCCAAATTTGGGGTTTTGAAAGTTTTTTCCCCTAATACATAATCATATATGTTAGTAGGTATAATATAAATGTATTGTTGACAGAAAGGAGAATGAAGCAAAGGCTTTTGGAGAAACAAGAGTTGAGGAGATTAGTTAGTCAAGTTAACAGTCACTTTTGTGACCATGAAACTTCACTTGGTCAAACTAGCTAGTGGAAAAATTAATGTTTTTAGATATGTTTATCTAATCCATTGTTGATTAGGAATATGATTCCTTATTTTCTGTTATCATTCTGGTTATTGAGTCTTTCTTTTCTAAAAACAGAGATAGTGAAATACCATGGAAAGCAAAAATTCATAGGTAGGATTTCTGTTCAACTATAGATGCCAGGATATTATTACAAAACATCGGTACAACGCTTATTAGATTCGACAAAATAACTGATTTGAGTTCCTACATTCATTGAAATTGAGAAAAAAGCAGAACAATTTACGTCAGTGCGGTCCATTTCAAATGGAACCAGAAACTCTTAAAAGGGAATATTTGAATTTGTTTAAGAGCATTGATATATCATGGTTTTTACCCATTTTCGACTATGATATAAGTCCTTTTTATAGAGTGTTTTTGGTGTTTTTCGAGTCTTTTCATTACTTTATAGGTTCATGTAGGTTTGGAGCCTAATGGGAACTTTTTGAGTATTTTGGAGCATCGAGGAAAGAAGAGCTGAAGTGATTAAGTCGGAGTCGAGTTTTCATGGCTGTGTCGATCGACACAACGCGAGAAGATTGCAAATTTTGAAGAATTTCCTCTTTTGCCCCAGAAGCCCAGAAGTTTACATACAAAGCCCAATCCGATTTTGATACATTATATATAGTTTTCTTTTAGGTTTTAGAGTGGAACATCTTATTTTCTATTGAGACTTGAGAGAGATTGGATTTGGAGAGCTTTTTGGGAGGCAAATCTGTGCTTGACATCCATCGATTTCGAACCCTTTGTATCTCTATCTCTATCTTTTTAATGCAATTTATTTCATTGATGATATTTTCTTCATCTATGTCTGAGTAATTTGTTTGTTAGGTTTTGGAGATTCAAGGGTTTGATGAGAAATTGTTAGGATTAAATTACTGTTGGGATTTATCTACTTGTTCTTCATTTAGATTGCTTTAACTCTGATTTTACGATTGATCAACTGACCTAGGTTGAATTAATAGATGCGAAAGTATTTTTAACAACCTGACCTAATCTTAGATGAGCAAAATTATCTATTCGTAAAGAAATTTGGCTTAGTGATTTTGTGAACAATCGAACTTGAACTTTAATGCTTGATTTTATTAACTGAATTTGCAAAGAAATTTGGAATTTAGGGATTTAGTCATAGATAATCTCTGCAACGAAAGTTGATTGATTTTACACTTGTGTTCGAGTTCTAGAATTGTGCTTAATAAAATCCTAGCAGTCTTTTATCTTTGGATTTAGATTCATTCCTGAGAATTACCCATAGCCTAACTCTTTTGTCTCATTGATTTCTAGAACCTTAATAATCATCATTTGCTTTGTTTTGATATTTTTCTTTTCATTCATACATATTTACTTAGCCTAATTTGAATTCATAATTGATTGTGTGATTTGATTCTTTGTGGATTCGATTCCTAAGTACTACTACGATCTCTTAATTTAAGATAGTAGCTCAGGGTAAATTTGAGCATATCAAGCATCTCAAATGGAGAGTATCTAAGGAAATTTTTCCTAAAAATAAAAATTAAAAAAAATAAGTAGGAGGTTAGAACGATTCTTCATGAAGAACCCCTTAGAAATCCATTCCGACGCATGTATATCTACAAATCATAAAATAAAATTATCTATCTATCAAGTTCTATTATGCCTAAGTTTAATATATATATATATATATATACATATATATATATATATATATTATTACTAGAATTAACTCGCGCGATACACGATTTTTTTGTTTTACAATTTTATTAAATTTAGCGACAAAATTTAGATTTAGTTATTTACTTTTATCTTTTCATGATTTTCTTAAACTTTATATATATATATATATATATATATATATATATATATATATATATATTTACTATAGTTTTTGATCAGTAACTTTCGTAATGTTAAAACAGTGGTGTTGAAATAATGGGTACCACATAGTAATATTGTTAAAACAATGTGTGCATAATTAAAAATAAAAAACTAATTAAACTTTCAAATAAAATTTTTTTCCTATATTATTTGGGTTAAAACATTTAATCCATATGTAGATTAATCAAATATCATGGTGTAAAGTTACATTTTTACATTTGATATGCTATAGAGTTAATATACTATTATCTGTGTGCTTGTTATATAATTTATGAATAAAGTTAACATTAATTTTGTATTTTTTATGTGTAGAAATTTATACCTTTCTACCTCTTAATTTTTCTTTTATACTTTCATAAAATTCTTATATAACATTTTGAATTAAATGGTATGTTCAAAATGTTTACCTTATTATCTTATCTTTTAATGAGATAGTTCAATATCTTTTTAGTAAAATAATATATCTTATTTCTATTTAGATCTCTAGTCTCTTAACAATCGTTTGACACTCGAATCATTTAGTCTTTTTTGTTTTGATTTTTTTAGGTCGCTCATCTATATTTTTATTCATTTTTTTATGTTTATAATTATTTTACATATTTACAATTTTGAAATTGAATATGTAAACATTTATCATTATCATAAGCTCATAATGTTTGTATCGCTCTCAAATAAAATATATTTAATGTTGTAATTTGTATTTACAATATTAAAATACTCAAATAATTTTGAATGTGTGACTTTTAGTCATTTATTCATTATTTTTTGTTTTTAATTTAATTAGAAATTTTAGTAGTTATAAATAACAATAAATATACATAAATATGAATTAAATGAAACAATAAAATAAAATTTATTATAAAAGAATTTTTTGGCCTATGTGGACACATTAGATTGAGAGAAAACTTTGCTATTATATATATATAGATTTTTTACTTAATATTAATTCAAATTAATAAAATAATTTAATATGAAATTAATATTATTTTAGTTGATATGTATTAGAAAACAAATATGAGATTTGAAAAGTACAAATTATATTTTGACACTTTCGAGAGTCATGTATCATTGATAATGATTTATATTTATGTTTTTAGTATATTTAAATAAATATAGATACTATAAATGAACTTCAATTTGATATGTTTAAAAGAATTATTAATGATTGTTTTGAAAATATAATGAAGTATTTATTTTAAAAAACATTATCTATACTAATATTATATAAGTGTGACAACAAAAAAATACTAATATTATATAAGTAAGAGATTCCATGAATGATTTTCACCAATAAAGATAAAAAAATAAAGTAAGTTTCTCCATTAAAAATATATTAAAAATATTAATATTTTATTGGTTAGAGATTTAATGGTTCTCTAACCATTGGAGATGTTCTAACTACATGGAAGACATTTTTCAAATCTCCGGTATGAGTAGCTTCTTTGCAAAACTAATTTCAAATGAACATTCTTATTGAAATCTCAATTTTCATATAAAAATACCTGGTGACCATGAATCATTATTACGGAAACATCATTCGATTAAACCTTTTGAGATCATCCCTCGTGAACCAAATATCAAATACTCTGTGCGTCATTACCAACACAGAGCTCTTCATGATTTTTTACACTTGGGTTGAGTGGTGTCTTTAGAAAGTTAAAACCATCTTCATCACTAAATTATAAATTGTATCTTTTTAACATTGTACGTTCTATTGAGTTCTATGTTTTGACCAGAAAAAAAAAGTAAAGCTATATTTAAATATGTTACAATTTTCAATGGGTCTCTAAAATATCTACACTTACTACTATGAAATTATAAAATATCTTCTTAACATTATATTATATTTTCTCTAAAAAGTTTTAGAGAAAATTATGAAAAATACCGTTTATTATATATATATATTAAATTTGTTAATATACTAGGGTTTTAGGGTGTGACCAAGAATTAAACTTTTTTCTGTTAGTCCTTATATCACAATCGTGAGAAAAACTTAAACTTGTTGACTTAGATGTGTCTTAGTTTTGAAGGAGAAAAGAAGCTCGAAACTTGAGTTCAATAGCAAGTCCAGAAGTAGAAGAAAATCCAATCTTTTGAACATTTCTTTTTTTTTTCTTTTTTTTTTGGGAAACTTTGTTAACATTTCTTTCTTAAAGGTTATAATATCTTATATGTATGAGACTGCTAAAAAGCAACCAATTAAATCACAGAGTCACTAGCTCAAGCTTCAGAGATCAACAGTTTTTACAAATCCTCAAAATACGAATTGGACGTGTGACCAGAGGCATAATACGCTGCGTTTTGGCGGATCACACATCTCCCTTTGGGCCAACCCTTTTACTGTATATTCTTGGTTCGAGCTAAGTTTATATATTGTGGGCCTTTGTAACTAACAATATCTGATGGCAACTCCTCTGATTATAGATACAAGGCCTAATAACAAAAAAGGGACCGACATTTAAAGAATTGAAGATATTCTAATCCTCAAATTTGTTAATTTTTTTTTTCCATTTTTAAAGTGTGTCAGTAACTAGGTTGTACGGAAACTCTATCCAAGATCTGTTTTCCATTTCGGATACGAAAATGCGATGGAAACACATTTTTTAAATATTTCAATTTGGAAACGTTTTGGAAACGCATTGAATATTTAAATATTTAAATATTCCGGCTGGAAACGTGACTTTTGGTTTTGGAAGCAAATTGAATAAATACTTTGAAAATATAGGGATTTGTTTGTTATTTTTAATAAGTTTTAAAACCTAGTTATTAAACACTAATACATTGTTTTTCTCTAATCATCACTCTAACCTAAAAAATTAGAAGAGTCGAAGAGATAAGCAAAGTATTTTTTCCAGTTACAGTAGATTTGTTATTGATTATTGTAAAGTCGTATACATAAACAAAGTGTTTTTTGTTCGAGTCGGATTAGATTTGTGTTGTTTCAAATATTTTAAAACTATTGATAATTTTTGTTTCATGATATATATTTTGTTTCATCATATAATATATATATATATATATACGTTTCAAAAACATTTCCGTTTCTTTTTTTTAAAAAAAAATTGTTTCCGCGTTTTCTATCGTTTTGATTCCACGTTTTCGTTTCTTGTTCCAAGGAGCTTAGGTGAGTACTTCACTGATCTCTTGAAAGGTCAATGACATACAAAAAAGAAACAATCTATCTATCTTGTTTATGAAAAAGCAACAATGTCAATTCGTTTCTCCTTTATAACACTAAGCACTATATAATTGAATGTGAACATAAAATAAATAAATTTTCAAACAGAAAAAAAAAACATAAAATAAATAGAGGAAACTATTATTTGTGCGGACATAGAACATCGTATAGCTTATAGTGTCTGGTCAAATCAAGTGTTAATTAATTCTTAACTAATATTTTTCTTTTTTAGTGATATCTAGTTAATAAATGTTTTAAAATGCAGGCGATTAGGCGACTCGTAGGCGCTATGCGGATGTCGGACGTTCCGATTTTATACTATTCGGTGGATTATACGTTTCTTAAAATGTGAATGTTTACGAGGTCTAGGCGGGCATTCCGATTTTATGCTATTCGGTGATTTATGTGTTTCTTAAAAATATGGATGTTTACGAAGTCTATGCGGGCGTTTATGCGGCGGCCTAGACGGATATTAGGTTGCCATATAAAAATCATATAATTTATTATATTGTAAACTAAAATTGTTTATCATAAAAAATATTTACTTTTAGCCTTTAAAGATTAAATCAATTAGACAAATTATTTTGAAAATAATTTTAGACATTATATCTTTTAAATTTTATATATTTTACAAGACTATGTTTTTTAAAATTTATATTTTAAGATTATATGTATATTTTAAAACTACATGTTTTTTACATAAGAATTTATTAAATTTAATATTTGAGACTTCTAATTTCTAAATATAAAATATATTCATGTTTTATTTATTGTATATATATATATATATATATTCATCTTTATAGGTATACATATCTAAAAGATCATTATCCGCTTAGGCCCTGTCTATATTTCCGCGTATACGGTTAGACGTTAGGCCCTTCTTCATGGTCTAATAAGCGTCTAGCACGTTTCAGAACAGTGGTTGTAACGCTCGTGAACCAAAAAGTAAATTTTTGGTTGGTGCGTCGATCGACACAGGGAGTGTGTCGATCGACACGCGTGTTTTGACTTGTGAGAAGTCGGGTTTCTGGGCGTTGCGTTGATCGACACCAGGTGTGTGTGTCGATCGACACATGTCGGATTGAACCAGACCGGTTCGATTTCTTTTATTTCGGTTCGGCGGGTCGGTTTACAAAGCCCTAGGGCTCGGGTATATAAAGTGAACAGTCGTGTTCTTGGCCGTTTTTGGCAGAAAACAGAGAGAAATCAGAAATCCGAGTGATTGTGAGAGGTTGTCAGGTTTCTGGTTGTTCTTGATCCTTTGGTGGCTTGAATTCGTGTGTTGGGGTCTGGGACTGTGCGATTTGGTTGAGGAATTTCGGTGTTGGGAGGCTGCGTTCTTCGCGTTTTTCGTTTAACCTCATCCTTTTTCCTTCCCAAATCGAGGTGAGTGCGTGAGCGTAGGCTTATTTGGGTAAAGGATTGATAGGATACGATTGTTTGATGATTGATACTCGTTGATATGGATTTTATGTGTTATTTGGATGTGTTTGTTGACGATTTCTGTGCAGGAGATCGACTTGTGAGCAGGTTAGAATCGGACCAGAGAGGAGAAGGTTCGATTCTGCAGCATGTGTCGATCGACACAAGGTTGTGTCTCGATCGACACAAGAAATTGTGGCGTCGATCGACACAAGGCTTGTGTCGATCGATGCCGTCAGTTTGACATATTGAACGTGCTGTTTTCTCGTTTGGTTAATGGGTGATGCATTGTTGATTGTTCATCCTGGTATTGTATCATTGTTTATGCATGTGTGTATAGCATATAGACGGGATGACCGTCTCACTGAGTATTTGTGATAATACTCACGCATCTCCTTTTTGCTATGTGATGCAGGTAAAGAGAAAATGTGATCGTGGAATCATGGCCGGGAAGAGGAGATGATCTAGTGTCTCGTTTGAGTGGCTGTATTGTTAGGATTGCTAGGTTGCTAGTAAATTCTGGAATTGTTATTGATTTTTGTTTCATATTGGAATTGAATATTGGTTTGAACGGTTTAGCGATTCGATAAGTATGAGATTATTGAATGATAGTTGGTTTAATCGTTTGTAGTTCCGCATTGCTTGTGTTGGCCCATTGAAGATCATTATCTGTGATGATAATAATCCGAAAAGAAAAATTTTAAATTTTTCGAATTGGATTTTTTCACAGGTTAATAATTTTGTGTATAATCAATCATGGATAGTTTCCACGACGTGTTTGTAGCACAACATGGGTGCACTAGGTTTGTTATTACAAACTCAATTCAACTTTTTTATTTTCATAACTAATTAACACTATGCCACTAGCCTATTTTTTTACTTTGAATTTCTAGAGAATTTATTCAATCTCTACCATCTCTTGGTACCCACGTAAGTATCCGTTTATGTCTCGCCTATATTCTCGCATATACGGTTAGGCGCTAGGTCCTTCTTCATGATCTAATAAGCGCCTAGCACGTTAAAAACACTAATTAATAATTTTGTGTATAATCAATCATGGATAGTTTCCACCACGTGTTTGTAGCACAACAAATCTTGGGTGCACTAGGTTTTTTATTACAAACTCAAATTCAACTTTTGTATTTATATAATTAATTAACACTATGCCACTAATCTAGTTCTTTACTTTGAATTTCTAGGGAATTTCTTCAATCTCTACCTTCTCTTGGTACCCACGTAAGTATCAAATCAATTAATGAAATTTTATATTTTTATTTTATCTTCCAATCAACAACTATACTTAGATACTAATATAAAATTACGGCGCTTGAGGATGTTATCTTCATCAAATTGTGTGGTTTGATCTTTTTACTAAAATATTACAAAATATACCTTTTCACTGAAAGACATATATTTGTTATGAAAAATCCAACAAGGAGTAAAAATATAACTCATGAAAGATATTACGAAACTAAAAAAATTCAAGTGTAAGCATAATATAACTACTACTATATATGTAGCTAGGCTTTTGAAAATGTTATCCATGATTTTAAAAGATAGGCAAAATAATAGTTTCATTTCATATTCTTCTAAAACAAAACTAGAATAATAGTTTGGTTGTAGAATTCTGTAGTCTTGGACATGATGTTGCACAATCATCATTGTTTGCCATATCGTTTTCTTTTTTACCGAATAAAAAAAAACGAATCATATATATTTATTGATAAATATACATATCACAACGTTTAGTTTTGTCTAATGAGATATATTTTAAGTAAATCAGTTTTTAATTTTATACATATGCACATAAACATTATGTGATGTGCACAAAAATTTCTCGCCAAATGCATATGTTATGCTTAAATATGTTAAGCATGCATTTATATATTCATATAATTGCATATGTATATATGCATTATCATGTAACTGAAATAGGTTCAAGGCCAAAATCATTTTTGTTCGTATTAAAAGTAAAACATAGAAACAGTAACACAAAAATAATAATATAGAAAATATATATTTGTTTAAGCTTTAGAGCATTAATTATTTGTTAATATGATTATTTATATCCTACTTTTATTTTATTTTATTTTGAAAATTGTATATCCTACTTTGGCCGTAAGTATCTTATTTTGGATCGGGATATTACAATTTGTAATTCGCTTGTGTTTCAATTCATTTTGATACTGTATGTTAGATTGGTTATTTTTCATATTGAATCATTAACATAAATTAAAAGGATTATTGAAATGGAACTTAAACGGCACATAAATTAGGTAATATTAATAGAATTATATAAAACTTTTTTTTATTATTGATTTATTTTAAATGCCCAGCGTGCCTTTGTAATTACGTTCTGACAAAAAAACTAATTACAAGAATCTCATTACTTTTGAGTGACACGTCAGATAAAATCCGGCGCCACATAGGAAATCGCTAAAAATTGGCTGATTTACATATACAAATAAGCCAAACGATACAGCTGAGTTACAAAACGTGGCTGATTTAAGATCTTCTGGCTGACTTAAGATTTATGTGACGGCTGAGTTTACAAAAATCTGCCTGATTTATGAGCTAATGGCTGACTTACGTACATATATGACGGCTAATTTGTACATCGGCTGGTTGACATATGTTTCTCACGATGATGGAATGATCATCGACTGGCTGTGTTACTAAACGGACGACTTACCTATGAAAGGTAGTTACGGCTGATTTAAGTATAATTAGCGTAAATCAGCCGTGTTTAGCTTGATTAATAGTAAACTCGGCCTTATTACGTCTGATTTATTAGCGAAAGATTAATTACTATAATAGCATTCATTTGATGGCTGATTTATTTGACGATACAGCTGACATAATATTTTTCAGCTGACATAATATTTTCCAGCTGATTTACGCCCTTTTATGACCTCTTTTCGAACCCGATTTTTGTTGTTTTATTACTGAAATAGTATTCACGTTGAAACTGACTTACATTTGCATTTGATGACTGATTTAGTTAGGCTGATTTACGTTTTTGTTTTGTGGCTCACTTTCCATATAAGCAAAATATTAATGACATCAAATCCGATTTTCCATGTCATCAGCTCTAATTTTTCATGTCATTTTCCATGTCATTGTTAGAGTTTTATATTGTGACGTCGTGTGTTCTTCTTCTTCATCTATTTACTTTCTTTATCATCTGATACCCAGAAACTTAATCGTCACCCTATTCATCTATTTTCCTTCCTCATTATTTTTTTTTCATTGATCTTTGTTCGAGATCTTATGGATCCGGTAATTATTGTTTCCGGTAATTGGGTCAGGAAAAACAGATACGTATTCAACGCCGACGGTAGAGGGTGTAGAGTTCTGTATTTAAATGATGAAACAACACACGACGAACTTGCGAAGTCGGTACTCGATGATTACGGATTGAACGAGTCGAGCCATCAGATTCAGCTGAGCTACATGTTCTTGAATAAAACTTTGAAAATAATGGCGCACGATACTCCACCAGTTTACGTCTCCAATACTCGACAGTTGATAGGTTTTCTAAGCATAAGGAAATTCGAACAGCTACGTCTCTGTGTAGAGATTACGGAAAAAAAGGAAAGCGAAATTAGTCAGAATGACGAAGTGAGAGAGAAGAAGAAAAAGTTATTCAGTTATGGCTCAAAAGTAGAATCTACATACGAAGATTACGGTGGTTTCAGTAATGAAATTGTCCTGGTAAACAAAATACGAAGATAAACGCGACGATGAAGACATGGATTGCGCAAGTAAAATGGAAGGTGAAGAATACGAAGTAGGTGGAGAAGACGAAGTAGGCGAACAAGACGAAGAAGATGATGAATTTGAAAGCCGATTTGATATGTTTGATGACTCGGATGGTGCTTCATCTGAAGATGATAACTTCAGTTCATACGGTGAGTCTCCAACACAAGACGAAGATTCACCAATGCTACCGCCTAAGAAGAGAGCTCAGAACATGTCGGTGAGTGGATCGGAAAGAAATCCAGAGGTTCAAAGGTTAGAGATGTCTTCGCTAAACCTCGCGGTAGGGCAACGATACGAGAGTAAAGCCGATTTGGAAAAACGACTGAAACTTCTTACGGTGAGAGATCAATTTGATTTGATGTAGACGTATCCAATTCAGACACACTCATTGTTAAGTGTTGGGTTGATGGATGTCTCTAGAGATTTCGTGCTTCTACACAAGGGGAATTACCGGCATTTTATGTTCGTATTTACGATTCGGAGCATACATGTTCTGTAACTGAGTGTTCTAATCGATCTCGACAAACAACACTAGATATTTTAGGCCAGTTGTACAGGGATTATCTCGGCGACGTTGGTCCGTCAGTTCGACCTAAGAGTGTCGGAATAACTATCAATAAGCATTTTGGTGTAAAGGTAATTACTAATACGTTGCAGATGACTTATTTGTATAGTACAGCTGATTTTTTAGTACGTTGTGGCTGACTTATTTGTATATTACAACTGATTTATTAGTACGTTGCGACTGACTTCTATTTCAGCTGATTTATTGGTACATTGCGGCTGACTTATTTGTTTATTACAGCTGATTTACTTGTACTTTACGTTTTCCGTGTGGACAGATAGATTATTGGAAATCACATAGGACGCTAAAATTTGCAAGGAAAATCGATATGGGAACTCCTGAGAGTGGGTTTGAAGACTTGCCTCCTTACCTATATATGATAAGAAGGGCAAATCCGGGTACGGTTACGTGTTTTCAAATTGATGAGTTTAGAAGATTCATGTATGTGTTCCTTGCGTTTGGTGTGAGCATAAATGGGTTTTCTTTCATGCGCAAAGTTGTCATTGTCGACGGTACGTTTCTTAATGGTAAATACAAAGGGACACTTCCACAGCACTAGCTTAGGATGGTAATTTTTAGATTTTCCCAATAGCCTTCGGTGTGGTTGACACTGAAAATGATGATTCATGGCACTGGTTTTTTACGCAACTAAAAATTTTGATTGCTGACGATGAGGCTTTTGTGATTATCTCGGACAGTCATAATTCGATAGGAAAAGCAATTGGAAATGTGTTTCCGTTGGCTTCTCATGGAATTTGCACTTACCATTTATATAAGAACATTTTGCAACGATACAAAGGAAAAGATGTCTTTCGTCTGGTGAAGAAAGCGGCAAAATGTTTTAGGGTTTCTGACTTTACTACGATGTTTGAGGAGATTAAAACGATTAATCCTGAACTTCATGGCTACCTCCAAAGAGCTGATGTCCAACTGTGGGCGCGTGTTCATTTCCCGGGCCCAAGGTACAATTTGATGACTACGAACATAGCGGAATCAATGAACAGAGCACTGTCAAATGCTAGAAGTCTTCACATTATTCGACTATTAGAATCGATACGGGTTATGATGACCAGATGGTTTGAAGAACGGAGAGAGGAAGCAAAATCGCAGCTAGCCACGCTTTCGCATGGTGTCGAGAAACTACTACATGTAAGTCAGACATTGTAGTTCATAAGTCAGTCGTTATTATTCCATAACCCAACCTTTATGATAAGCCAGTCGTAATGTTTTTTAATTTTTTATGTATTATAAATAGGGCCGTGTCATTGCCGCCAGACTTATGACGGTACAAAAGATTGATCCTTATTACACAAAAGTTACATATGGATCGTCTTTGCATATTGTGAATTTGGAAATGAGAAAATGCACATGTCGGCGTTTCGAACACGAGAAATTACCATGCGTGCATGCAATCGCAGCTGCCGAGGACAGGAAAATTTGTCGTATATCCTTGTGCAGTCCTTACTACAACATCAGTTATTTGGTAAACGCATACGCTGAGTCGATCATGCCGATAGATTTAGCGCTCCAAGTTCCAAATAACGTTGCTTACCAACCGTGCTTGCCCCCGCTTGTTCGTCAACAACCAGGAAGGCCTAAGAAAAGTAGGATGAGATCTGCTTTAGAAGTTGTCCTTGAGAACAAACATCCTAGGAAACGAGACACATGTTCTCGTTGTAAACAGTCTGGGTATAATGCAAAAACTTGTCCGATTTAGAAGTGTTGTTTGGATATGTATGGATTTGTGTTTTGTAAATGTGATATATCAGCCGTAAAGATTGAATTATTGTCATATAAACGACTGACTTATGATTACAATACAGCTGATTGTCAATAAACGACTGAGTTATGATTACAATACGGCTGATTTTCAATAAACGACGATGAGATTGGGTTAGATGAGGAAGACATTTTCTTTCGAAACTTTAGAAGAAGAAGATGGTAACTCGTCCAAACAAGTAATATTTTTTTAAAAAAATCATAATATTTTAAAACAAATAATATTTAAAAAAGATTAGAGTTCCCAAAAGATTAATCATTACTCCTAGTATAGGGAGCCATATAACTGTCAGTATAGCGTCTCGAGAGTACGAAACATCGCGAGATAAAATTGAATAAATTATGTTTTTTTTCCCGCCGAAATACGAAACATCGCGAGATAAATTACACGTTACGGCTGACTTATATGCACTTAACGTTGCGAGATAAAATTGAATAAATTATGTTTTTTTCCCGCCCAAATACGAAACGTCGAAAGATAAATTACACGTTTCGGCTGATTTATATGCACCTAATGGCTGACTTATGGCATGGTTTGGGAATGTCATAAATTTAGGTTTAGGGTTTATGTATCGAGTTCTTTAGAGTGACCACTCGCAAATTCAAAAAGAACATATATCTTAACAATTAGATACCATTCAGATAGTCTTGGTTTAGGTTATAAGAGCTTCAATGTAACTTTATAAAGTACTGAGTTATGTACACACGATATTAGGGTATGTTTAGGTAGTTGAAAGAGAACATATACCTCAACATTATTTATCTCACCAATTAGATACCATTCATATTGTATAGGTTTAAAGTATTGAGTTATATACACACGATGTTAGGGTATGTTTAGATAGTTGTAAAAGAACCTATACCTCAACATTATTTATCTCGATTTTAGAGTATGTTTGAGGTTTGGCTGAGTTATATACACGACAGGGCTACAGTATGTCTTAGTTAGGGCTGATTTGTGTTTTTGTTACAGCGATAAATCAGTTGTAAAGTAAGATTGAATTATTGTCAATAAACGACTGACTTATTATTACAATACAGCTGATTGTCAATAAACAACTGAGTTATGATTATAATACGGCTGAGTTATGTAGACTTCACGGCTGACCTATAGATGCTACACGGCGGACTTATAATATATTTAATACACGGCTGATTTATCTAATGCGTGTCAAAAATGAAGTCATGAACGAAGTTTCGGCTAAGTTATATCAAATGTTAGGCTGAGTTATTACGAAGAATTTATATTCAAACGAAGGTAGCTTTAATTGATAAGCATTAGAGTACTAAAAATACATAAACATAGGACTAATAAAACATAAGCATTAGATAAACATATATCCCTATTTTGCATGAAACTTCATCCAATCAAGTTCTTGAACACTGGCGTTGGCCATCTTTTCTTCGGCTTCAACGATTTCTGCTGCAAGTTTGTCCAACTCAGCAAAGAAGTCAACCTTTTTCTTCCCGATAAATTCTTCATGCAAATCCATTTTCGCATAAATAGATTTCACTTCCACCAAAGCATCATGCAATTCAGCTTTTTTGATTTCATCTGTTCCTTGAGCGAAAGGATCAACGTCTTGTAATGGTCCTCGGTTTTCCTTCTGGCCTTTTTAACAGCATTTGGTCCATGGTCATCCTCCATTGGACGCTTCATCATCTTCTTCGATTCTGCCATTGATGCTGCATGTATATCGAAAATAGGATGTTAATATATAATGTAAATATATAAACAAATCAAGTTGCAAAAACGTGAATTACATATACTTGGAGAACAAGGAAAAACTAACTTGTATTTGAGATTGCAAAAGGATAAAACAAGTTCAAAGTTAATAAAAACGAATGTTCGGTTACTGAGTGTTCACTTGGTATTTATAGAAAAAAACGAAACTGTTCGGTTACTGAGTAGTTGCCAAAAATACTATAAAAAATACATATAACTCGTCAGTTTAGCGTCTCGAGAGTACCAACCACGTGCGTAATATGATTACGTACATATATTCACACGCCATATTTATTCAATTAAATTGTAAATTCAAAAAAGTGTAATTTGAGGTTAACTTCACGGCTGACCTATAGGTACTACACGGCTGACTTATAGTAAATTCAAATTATCGCATGCGTAAATTGTTTGACTTACCAGTGACGAAATCGTGGAAAGTCGGAGATATTGGAAGGAAAAAGCTTACTTATATTTAATACACGACTGACTTATATTTACTACACGGCTGAATTATATTTAACAGAAGGCTGACTTATCTCATGCGTGTCAAAAGTCAAGTCATAAATGAAGAAACAAAGCATTAGAGTACTAAAAATAAATAACTGATCTGAATTACATTATAAAGGAGGAAACAGTAGTTTATATTACAACACCCAAAGTCTAGTGTCTGGCCAATATATAATCGGCTTAAAATCACGGTAAAAAAGACCTAACTCTTTGATCCAAAAGCAGCGGTCACACAAATTGTTCTCCTTACTGTCCTCAATGTACCAAAGATCCTAATCTCGGTCCATCAATGGAGTACATGTGCAATTATAGAACAAGGGTATTTCCTTTGACATGAACTCATACTTCTTCGTTAGAAACGCATCAGTGTGAGATGTTCCTCAACCCTAGTCTCATAACTAAATTACATTCAAAAACCAAAATTATCAGGGCCAAACTCTTCAAATATATCGACCAGATTCGTCCAAACTATAGTGTTTATCCAATTTGGCTTCTCGCCACCATGCGCACATATCCTCCTTAACGTGCGCATTTGAGTTCGAAATAGCGTTCTAGCCACCAGATTAAAATGTGTCCAAATCGTCAAAGTGTGTCTCGGTTCCCATCTGTATTTCCGCTACAAAAAAAGAGAAATATTATTGTTGTTGATAAAATGATCGGGAAAGAAAGATATTAGTGTTGGCTTACAGGGAGTTTAAGAAACCATCGTTCCTTAAAATAATCGGGAATGAAGCGGTAAGTCAGCTACTCATGAACCCAACCTTCTCGAAGAATCTCCGGGATCGCCTTCGAGAGCTCATGTAAAAATTTGAACCACGTGATGTTTTTTTATCAATAATACCAATACCAGGGTTTAGAACGGGGAGGTGATCCCGATCAACAGAGTATAATATGGCATCGACACTGCTGATTAACTTGAAACTACAGTGTGGGACAACCGACATGTCGAAACGGAATATGAAACAGATAGATTTATGAGAAAGGAGAAAACAGTGTTGGATAGAATGTGATGGGAGAGACAAAGTTTACGAGAAGGTTGATGTATACAGATATATAGAAATACGAAACATCGCGAGATAAAATTGAATAAATTATGTTTTTTCCCGCCCAAATATGAAACGTCGAAAGATAAATTACACGTTTCGGCTGACTTATATGCACCTAATGGCTGACTTATGGCATGGTTTGGGAATTTCATAAATTTGGGTTTAGGGTTTATGTATCGAGTTCTTTAGAGTGACCACTCGCAAATTCAAAAAGAACATATATCTTAACAATTAGATATCATTCAGATAGTCTAGGTTTAGGTTATAAGAGCTTCAACGGAACTTTATAAAGTATTGAGTTATATACACACGATGTTAGGGTATGTTTAGATAGTTGTAAGAGAACCTATACCTCAACATTATTTATCTCACCAATTAGATACCATTCATATTGTATAGGTTTAAAGTACTGAGTTATATACACACGATGTTAGGGTATGTTTAGATAGTTGTAAGAGAACCTATACCTCAACATTATTTCTCTCACCAATTAGATACCATTCATATTGTATAGTTTTAAAGTACTGAGTTATATACACACGATGTTAGGGTATGTTTAGATAGTTGTAAGAGAACCTATACCTCAACATTATTTATCTCACCAATTACATACCATTCATATTGTATACGTTTAAAGTATTGAGTTATATACACACGATGTTAGGGTATGTTTAGATAGTTGTAAGAGAACCTATATCTCAACATTATTTATCTCGATTTTAGGGTATGTTTGAGGTTTGGCTGAGTTATATACACGACAGGGCTGCGGTATGTCTTTGTTAGGGCTGATTTAAATAGTCTTAATTGGGACTCTATTTAATTTACACTTTTAATGAAAGCTTATCATGCATAAGTCAAATATAATACAATAAACGGGTTCATGTTTCGAACTGCCCAAACATATTAAAAGTTCCTTCATGGAGGATCTCTGATACCATCTTTACCCCGTATATCTTGAATATTCGCATCATTTATCCCATCGAAAGTTAGACCAAGCGCTAGACACTCGACAAACTTCAATGCATACACCCCACAGTCGCCAACTTGGTCGTTTTGTGGGATGTATTTGCCTTTCCTCCTTCGGAACGCAAACTGCTTGAATCTAGGTTTTCGGAGATTGGCAGGAACTAATTCGTTTATCATTGCAGAGATCATTTGCGTAAACGGCCTAAATGCATCTACGATTTTCTGTTCACTTTCGGGTGTTACCTATCCAATGATGGGATCGTAAGCATCGATCTTCTCATTAAGAAGGTCCACATGAAATGCCACCTAATGATCTCCTCCAGTTTGTAGAACTCCGTACGACTTGGCATGTCTGCGGGAATATTGCCGTTTACTAACACCTCATACCCAGCACCTTTGAACTTAAACATCTTTGGTTTGATCTTGAACTGTGGATAATCAATACACCATCCTGAAGTAAACCAAGCATCCAAAAACCCAATCCGCTTGGAGTAGAATGGGGAGGGATCTAGCTTGGATTTTTTTATGAGGAGTCTAATATACGCAGCAATATGCTGTACAAAGAGAATCAAGTCAGCCCAAAATTAAACTTAATTCAGCCCCATATAATATATAACTCAGATATAAAACATACTTAAGCCTACATAACTCAGACATATAATAAATAACTCAGACATTAAGTATATTTAACTCAGCCCCAACAATATACTAAAATTATCAAACAGCCATCCATAATTTGGATTTGGCAAATACTTTCTCTCAGTTATGAGAATTATATAGAACTCGATATTCTCAGCAGCCTCTGTAAGTGGAACGTCTCTAAAACAATTAAACACAAGTTAGTTTAGGCAAATATTGCTAATAGTTGTATTAACACATGCTCTAAAGGGTCATACTTGAATCGCTTTAGGTGATCCAAAAGTTTATCCACTTTAACCGGATCAGCGGTTAGAGAGGATCATAGATTGCCGGTGAAGGTTCATAATTTTTCCTCATGCACGTCGTTCCATTGTCTCCAATATAAGGAAAAACTCGTGCTTGAGGATCATTTTCTAGCCTCGCTGAAAACCCATCAGGAGATAATTGAACACTTGACTCCCGATAAGCCTTAATTCTCTCAGACCTAATCCTTTCCTCTTCTTCTTCATCAGACTCCGGCAACAGTTCGTTATTTTGTGGGACAATTTCGTCGGTGACATCCTCAATCTTACTGTCGTTTCCAATCTGTTTCTTCTTTGTAAAAAGTATTCTTACTGTATTGTTCGATGCTGGGATAGTCACTTCGGTAGGTTTCGGATCGTCGTTGCCTTTACGATTCCTCGTTGTCCTTCTTACTGGCCCCTGTTTTTCTAAAGCAGCAGTCTCCTTCTTCTTTAAAGCAGCGATCTCCTTCTGCTTTTTAACCTCAGGCCTCAGCCAATTTCTTTTTCTTAGCAGGAGAAATAGTAACGAAATCAACTGTTTCTTCATCATTACCAAACTCCTCAGCCAATTTCTTTTGCAAATTGGTGGCCTTAGGATCTTTGATATTCAATTTTATTTTGGTCTTATAAACTGGTTCAGGACTTTTAAGCTGTATTAACATATAAACATAACTCAGCCAGAATAATAAGAATAAATCTGTCGTTATGTAACTATAACTCAGCCGTCAAAGGTAACCATAACTCAGCTGTAAAAAATAAACATAAATTAGCTGTAACGTACCTTTGAAGCTGTTGGACTATAAACGGATTTATGCAGGAGGTTGTTGACTGGTTCAGGACTTTTAAACTCGTCCTTCTTCGGCTGTATTAACATATAAACACAGCTCAGCCGAGACTAATAAGAATACATTAGTCGTGATGTAACCATAACTCAGTCGTAAAAAATAAACATAACTAAACTGTAACGTACCTTTGGACTATTAACGGATTTCTGCGGGATATTGTTGACTTTTGAGAGGTTATCATCCTTTTGGGAACTGTTCCGTGCCTCGAGAGCCTTCAGATGCTCTCTCATTTGCATCCGATCATTCTCAATAGATGCAACTCTTTCTTCCACAGCAGCTCGGACTGTATCACCAATCATCTTCTTCAAATCTGACATCTCTCCAAATTTTGTGTTATAGGCGGTTAACTGCGACTCAACAAACTCTATTCTACTAGCAAAGTTGTCAAAGTTGTCAAATCTTCTGACAAGATTTCCCTGGATATTCACTACGGTCGTCAAATCCGTCTCTTTCCCCATATCTTCCTCACTACCATGCTGCAACACAATCTCATTGTTGCTTACTTCTTGGTTTTTCTTAGCTTTCTTCTGTTTTTTTGCGGGGGGTTGCTCGGAATCTAACGAAACTGCAGCCACATTGCTCTTCACATCCCAAAAACCTATAAGAAAGCTTATCCGCATGTATGTCTGTTATCAGATTTACAAATTGTGGGTCATTTTCTTCACTCGACCACTGCGGAAACAGCTCTTCTACAGCCTCCTTCATAACCATTTTCTTCACACGCACCTGCATAGTAAATCAGCCATTAAGTAACTCATAAGTCAGACATCAAATAATTCATAACTCAGCCATCAAGTAACTCATAAGTCAGACATCAAATGATTCATAACTCAGCCATCAAGTAACTCATAAGTCAGACATCAAATGATTCATAACTCAGCCATCAAGTAACTCATAAGTCAGACATCAAATGATTCATAACTCAGCCAAGTCAACCTTCTTACCTCACCATGATCTCTGATCTCCTCAGATATGGTTGTAGTAAGACTTTTACGTGTACGGGTTCCACCCCATCGCAAAAGAGGAATTTCGTTCTCATTGACTACTCTTCCAAAACGCTCTCGGAAGCAAGTCACAGCTTCATACGCCCAAACCAGCAACACATCCTTCATGCCGCTAACGGTGTACGACTTTCCTTGTGGATTCAACATCTTAATTAAACCAACCAGAACTTCGAATGCACTCCGATCCCACGGATAAGTCCTCAAGGCTTCATCGTCGAATACTCTTTTTGCACTTTCAAAGGGTATTCTAGAATTATGATGCAAGCCATAAAGTTCCATGGCTTGAAGAAGCAACAGCCCTAACTATTTCCGCTTATCAAAACTCCAGCTTCGACGTACTTCTAATGCTGGCCTCAGTTCATCTAACTTGGGTCCTACCCCAAGCGACACATTCAACTCCTCCCAGAACGTTTTGTATTGCTCATGTTCAAAACTTTCTTTTGGCAGTGGACCTGTGTTTAGACCCGTGAGCACACCAAATTAGATTAAGCTAATCCTAAGAGGTTGATCAACAACGAGAGACCAAATCTCCTTCTTATGTACTTGCAGTTGTCTACATAGTAGATAGTGTATAGTCTTCCCATACCACACGAATTGGCTATCAACTAGCTTAGCAACTACTCCAAGAGGAAACTGCTTCATGTGTTCCCCACACATCATGTCCTATTGCGTGTCTGACTTGAGGTAAGTCTCCCAAATGGACATTGTGATTAATTTTTTTATTTTCTAGATTAGAAGCCCCTTCAGCGTATAGTCTTGGAGGGTAAGCCCCCTTCAGACGTTATGTAGCGTCGAATTAGCGTCGAATGCATCTCATTCGATGCTAATTCAACGATAAATCTAACAAATTCTGTTTTTAGGGTTTAGGGTATAGAAACCGCCACCTATACGAGAACTATCTTATCTTTTCAATCTTTGTATATGCTTAAAAATTTAAAACTTTTGAAATTTTAAAATACCTATTTAGTTCTGAAATTAGTTATGATATTATATGTAAACTCGTAATTGTTGACTTTTAAATGTTTTATTCTATACCCTAACATAAAATGTGTTAGATTTAGCGTCGAATTAGCATCGAATCAGATGAATTCGACGCTATTTCGATGCTAAATAGCATCGAATTAGCGTAGAATTCGTCTGATTCGATGCTAATTCGACGCTAATTCAGCTAATTTTTCTTTAAAAAAAACTTAATAATAATAGAAAATATAGTATAATAACAAATTAAAATTATCTGAAACAAATGAAATAAAAACAAAAATCCAAATAAAACACATGTATATGCTTCACTCCGAATCGTCATTTGAGTCCTCGTCATTCTCATCGGTATTTTCGCCACTCTCGTTTGTGAACTCGTCTTCCGGGTTTTCAGCATCGGTAGCCTCCGAAAGAATTTCAGCTTCTCGATTTTGCGGATCTATAAGAATGATGTTGTCTATCTCTTTTTCTGGAGTTGTTAGATCCACGACAGCTTCATATTGCATAGGAGCGTCGTCGGATTCAACTATCATTCCTCGGGAAGCTATTTTAAGCACAGATAACCATGAAATCCCTGTTTTTCTGACACGTGGATATGGTATGAAACAAACTTGATCCGCTTGTGATGCAAGGACAAATGGATCGTACTTTGCATAAGAACGAGATCCGTTAACATCGATGACACCAAACTTTCCTACTCGAATCCCTCGCCTGACAACTGGATCAAACCACTCGCATTTTAAAAGGGTGCACTTTAAGTTAACCAAACCAGGGAATTGCACTTGAACAATGTCTTGTATAAGACCATAAAAATCCGTGTCCCCCGCTCGAACTACCACACCATAGTTCGCAGTTGCTTTGTTTTTTCCACGTTCGAACGTATGAAACACATAACCTCGTGTAAAATACATTGGAGATGACGTAACTTTTCCCAATGGACCTTGGATCAACTCTGTAAACCATACAGGGTATGACGTGTCTCCATAATCAACCTGGCAAATACAGTATACACATTGTAAATATAATAAACACAAATTGTATATATAGGTTTTAATGGAAACTAGATATATATAATTTTGTTTTTAACTTACTTGAGTTTTCAACCATTTAGCAAAGTGGAGATCTTTACGTTTTTCAATATCATCGGCGGATGCATTTGGGAAAGCCTCGGCAACTTGGCAAATGAATTCACTACGAGAAAATGTAGTTATAATAAATGTTTTCAAAGCATATATAAGTACGAAGATAACCCTTTTGACATCAGTCCATAGTTGGTAATTATAATATGTACCTCAAAAATGGGGTAACTTCATCGCATTGTAAGAGAATATATGTGTGTACACAATTGTAGTCTTCGTATGAGAACCAATCTTCTTCTCTTGTGATTCCAGCATGCCTACCAACTGCACAGAATATATCTGGGACATCTGAAACCGGATACGCTTGCGCGATGCCACCATCGTCGTACCTACGTGGAGCTCTTTTTCGGGTCCGAAGAGTGGGAGAGAAGTAATATGAGCTGAAATGAGAGGTTTCTTCGGTTAAACTTCTTGCAACAATTGATCCCTCAACCCTAGCCAGGTTTTTTGCCTTTCTTTTTAAGTGTTTCATGAATCTCTCGAAAGGATACATCAAACGAAATTGAACGGGCCCTCCTAAATCGGCTTCGTGAGGAAGATGGACAGGAAGATGCTCCAAAACATCAAAGAAAGATGGAGGAAATATCTTCTCTAAGTTGCACAACAATATTGCGATGTTATGTTTTAGTTGTTGAATTCCATCCTTAGTCAGAGTTCGCACACACAGATCTTGAAAAAATGCTCCAACACCTAAAACCGAAGTTCAATATCATCAAAAAAAATATATAATTTTTCACACATCATTTGTTTAGATATTTATATATCATCATAGAAATTATACCTGCAAGTGATTCATGCACGTTCGTTGGCAAAAGCTCTGCATAGGCGAAAGGCAATAATCTCTGCATAAACACATGACAATCATGACTCTTCATGCCAGAAATTTTTTTCCCTTGCTCTACCGACTTAGAGAGTTTTGACACGTATCCATCTGGAAACTTTACGTCGGTGGAAACCCAGTTGAAGAATGTTGATTTGCCTTCATTTGATAATCTAAAGATAGGGACTGGAGCTCTACCATCTCCCGTGAGATGTAACTCAGATCTAGAGCATATAAGAGGCAAATCCAATCTAGACTTCACGTTGTCTTTAGACCTGCCTGAAACGTTTAAGATGGTATGCATGATGTTATCGAAAAAGTTTTTCTTAATGTGCATGACATCAAGATTGTGACACAATAGATGATCCTTTTAGTACGGTAGATCCCAGAAAATGCTCTTCTTATGCCAATTATGTTCAACAAGGTATCGATCTGGAAGATTGGCCGGGATATTAAGCCAGTTACCACCACGTTTTGCTGTATCCTGAGCTCCCCAATAATCAAGTTGACCTTCAATTTTCTCTCCTGAAAGATATGAAGGTGGTGGGATACGTACACGTTTGCCCTTTGTAAATAGTCTCCTATTCCCCCGGTACGGATGGTTCATAGGGAGAAACCTGCGGTGACAATCAAACCAACAAGATTTTCTACCATTTTTAAGTTGGAAGGTATCCGTTTCATTTTGGCAATACGGACATGATAACTGACCATGTGTTGTCCAACCAGATAACATTCCATACGCCGAAAAATCGCTTATCATCCACATAAGCACAGCTCGCATGGTAAAATTATTTTTCCTGGAGTAATCAAAAGTCCGAACCCCATGAGACCACAACAAGTTCAACTCGTGAATCAGCGGCTGTAAAAACACATAAATAGATCTTCTTGGATGCTTCGAACCAGGGACTAAAATACTCAAAAATAGAAATTCCCTCTTCATGCACATATCAGGCGGAAGGTTATAAGGTGTCAATATAACCAGCCACAAAGAATATTGCCTGTCAGACATACCAAACAGACTAAAACCATCTGTACATAGGCCAAGATAAACATTGCGCTTCTCTTTTGCAAAATTAGAGTGTACCGATTTGAAGTGTTTCCAAGCTTTTGCATCAGAAGGATGATGAACTTCTCCTTCAATAGTTGAATGTTCCGCATGCCACCTCATTGATGCAGCTGTTCGTTCCGAATGGTATAACCTTTGTAGCCTATCTGTTATGGGTAGGTACCACATTCGCTGGTACGACACTTTACTTCTACCAGCTCCTTGGGGCTTAAATCTTGGTGTGTGACAAAATTGACATTCCTGTAGATCTTCATCATCTTTCCAAAATATCATGCAATTGTCAATGCAAACATCTATCATCTGCGAAGGTAATCCTAAACTAGAGACTTGTTTTTGTATGTCGTAGTATGACTCAGCAGCTTGATTACCCTCTGGCAAATATTCTTTTAGAAGAGCTGTCCAATCATCCATGCAACTCTCAGATTGATTATGATCAGACATTATTGTCATCATCCTAGATGCCAATGATAATTTAGACAGACCTTCCCTACAACCTTCATAGATTGGTTGGTTTGCAGAATCAAGCATATCATAGAATTTTTTTGCATCTACATTGGGTTCCTCAGCAACATCAGGAGTAGACATAACTTCAGGTAATGCATCGGTTACCATTTCTTCGAACCTATTATGCTCTAACCCGATATCATGATCATTTTCTATAACAAATTGATGCTGATCATATTGTTCATTCGAATAACCCTGATCCATAGGTTGGTAACTAGTACTACCCGAAGTTTCATCTTCATATCCCTCACCATGATAAAACCAAACATAATACTCAGGTGTAAACCCTCTATTAAATAAATGCGTACCAACTGTATCAATTGTCTGCGGCCTCGAATTTTTGCACTTCCGACACGGGCACACCATGAAACCGGTCCGTTGAATTGTAAGCACACTACTCGCTTGAGCCATGAAAATTTCAAGGCCGTTGAGAAACTCTTCTGAAAACCCTCCATTTTCATCTTTACGACGATACATCCAGCGTCTGAGTTCGTATATATCGCCCATTTTTTTTTTTCAAAAATTAAAAAAATTTTTTTTATTTTAATTTTTTTTTTTAAATTTGTCGATGGTTTCTTGGTCTGAGGAAGGGAGGTTATATATAGGAGATTATAGCAGCGATTTAGCGTCGATTTTGCGTCGCAAATTTAGCATCGAATTAGCATCAAATAAAGTTGTGTCGAATTACCATCGACTTAGCCTCGTTTTTGCGATTAACAAAACCGTCGCTACATTGGTAGGTGAAAACGTTTTTAATATGGCACCTACCTACCAAATTCGATGCAATATTCGATGCTAATACGATGGTATATTTTCGACGCTAAATCGACGCTATTTTAGCGTCGATTTAGCGTCGAAAGGAGCCTCTAGACGGCATCGATTTAGCGTCGATTTTATTCGTCCCTATATAGCATCGAAATAGCGTCGAAAGTTGTAGGCGACACAATTACGACGCTAATCCGACGCTATTTTAGCGTCGAAATATTTTCGACGCTATATTTCGACGCTAAAATCGGGTTTTCTTGTAGTGTGATGTGGATTAGTTAATTATTTTTTAATTATAAATAATCTCAATTAAAAAAAAAAACCAAGGATGTTTATTGTAATTTACTAGGATTTAAAAACTTTTGAATAATTTTTAAAAGATGTATGTTATTATAGTAATATAACATTTTTTCTATGCTATTTGAGTAATTTTTTTTATTGAAATTGACGTTATCTAAAAAGTTTCAGTTTTTTCGTCGATTCATATTTTCAATTTTAAATCAAAAAGGAATAAACACGGAGTTAGTTTTCAACTAAAATTTACTTCTAACCTCATTCCTAGGCTTACAGTTATAACTCACAAACAAATGTTTTTTCTTACACCCTTGTACCAAACACATTCTTATAATCATGTGGGATATGCTAATCGTTCGGATCTTGTTTTAAAATCAGATGTTAGGCAATCACATTTAATTAAACGCTATTTCGAATGATTAAACGTGATTTTACACATTTAATCGCAAGTTTGGGTGGACTAATAATTTAACTCGTTAGACACATTTGTTCGTAATGTTTGGAGATCAGGTTAGACACTTTATATCACGTCTTCTTCTTCAATTTGATATGTTTAAAAGAATTATTAATGATTTTTTAAAAAATATAATGAAGTGTTTTTTTAAAAGGAAGCATTATTTCTACTAATATTATATAAGTAAGAGATCGGCATGGACATACGGGTATTCGGATCGGGTCCTATCAGGTACATATTCTGTCGGGTCTAGAAATTTTAGAACCATACAGGTACCTGTAAGGTTTCAGATCGGGTACATGTTCGGGTTTTTCGGATCGGATATTCGGGTTCGGTTTTTATGCCCAGGTCTAAGAGATACCATGAGTTTTTCCAATAAAAATTTATTAAAAATATTAATATTTTATTAGTTAGAGACTCAATGGGTTACCCATCGGAGATCCTCTAACTACATGGAAGACGTCTATAAAATCTCCGGTATGAGTAGCTTCTTTTCAAACCTAATTTCAAGTGAACATTCTTATTGAAATCTCAATTTTCATATAAAAATATATGGTGACCATGAATCATCATTATGGAAACATCATTCGATTAAACCTTTTGGGATCATCCCTCGTAAACCAAATATCAATTACTCTCTGCGTCATGACCTACACAGAGCTCTTCATGATTTTTCACACTTGAGTTGAGTGGTGTCTTTAGAAAGTTAAAACCATCATCATCACTAAATCATAAGTTGTATCTTTTTAACAGGGCCGACCCGTAAAGTTTTGTTGTTTAAAGCAAAAAAAAAAAATTTGATGCCCCTTCAACCTCCAAGAGTATTTATAACAGAAATACCAACACACCACTACTAATCTTCTGAATTTAATGCCCTATAAATTTATAATATGTTTTGATGCCATGTGCATCAACCCAAGGTCGGCCCTGCTTTTTAACATTGTACGTTCTGTTGAGTTATATGTTTTGACAAATAAAAAAAAGTAAAGCTATATTTAAATATGTTACAATTTTCAATCTCCATGGTTGAAACAAATTTTGTTTGATCATCGAAACTTCAAAACTAATGTGAGAAATTTTTCCAATCTTACTTGGCCTCAAGGATGATGATCCTTGCCAATTTTTAAAACTAATTGTAACATTGTAATTTGTAAGTGATGTTACAATTATCATAAAAAAAATTCCAACTCCGAATTCGTGCGACTCAAGTCTCAGATCTTCGTCTTTGGAAGCAATTTGTTTTACTGATAGCTTGAAAACAAGGTAAAACAATTTATGACAAACTTCGTTTACCAATGAAGGCTTGAAGCATAAAGTTTAGCCGCTAAAAAAAATTATGACAGACCTCGAAATTCGCCCTCTTCCCTTCTGTCTTATACAAACAACACTCTCAAGTTTCTAAGGTTACAAATTTAGTAATTTACTGTTGTCTATTATAAGAAAGCTTTTAAACATTCCGTTTTAAATTATAAGATTAATAATTTCAGATTTAAATATAAATGATGAATTCCACCAAAAATTAACACGCTGTTACATTGAAGAAAAGCTCAATCGAGTTGATAATGATAAGTCAAGAAGTCCATATACACAAACTAATACAAGCATTTTTAAAGTATATTTTTTTTCCTACGGTTAAAATGGATCCGGAAAATTTGGCTTCTTATACGAACGTTTTCTGTCATAACTCCTAAGTAAACTTTTTATAGTAAACATTCAATTCTACACTAACTACTATGAAACTTGAATCATGGGTCTCTAAAATATCTTGCCACCGCACATCCTTTTAAAACGAAATTAAAAAGAATACTAGTAACATTTTCAATTGAAAAATAAATAAATAATAACACTTCGTTTTACCTGTCGAAATCAAATTAGATCTCTACTCCATAATAGAAAAATTAACGTCTTAATTTTAACAACGATTGTGAACGGAACTTCAATGAATCCGTGGAGTAGAGTAGAGAGAGTCACAACGTCAACTAAACCAACCTCAGCAGCTACAAAAAAGTATTTACGAGCTTGTGTTTTCGCTATACAACAAAGCCATCACTGTGACGTAGCATATGGTAAAATGTTACAATTATGATAGTCACTGAGAGAGACTGAGAAACAAATAGTCAAAAAAGAGGCGCGAAAGTCAGATCAGGTGTAGAAGAGGGCTCAAGGAATGAGAGAAAGACACGTCAGCAAAAGAGGCATCGTAGTGTTGATGATTTCGTGTTCTTGTCTTGTGTGTTACTTAAAACAACTCTGTTTCTGTGTCTGTATCTGTTCTTGTAGTGTAGGGAAGTCAGCACTTGATGGTCCTTTGTCCTCTCTCTCAGGGTCACGTGAACACGAAAGCCGAAACACAATAATAGTAGTATTTCTTGAAAATGATAATTTGTTGTAGCTTTGGGATAGTTTTTTTTTTCTCTTTTACTTACTGATAGGGTTAATTTAAAAAATAATAATTTACAGTAGTTTTTGTTGTCAGAAGAAGTCAGAGATTACAGTTCGCACGTGTAGAAATTTTGTTAGATATGGACGAAACCATTTTAATTTGTTCAATCAAAACACACACAGAGGCTCCAAAGCCCTTTGTCACGTGAAAGGAAACACACTTGGCGCGTGCATTTCACGATTCTCTGTCTCTTACAAATCCGTCTTCTATCTTCTCCATTATTTTAATCTTTTCTCGTTGGGACAAAAATTTAGAACTTCAATATCATTGACCGGAAAACGTAGTAATTCATCCTTAAAAAATTTCATATTCTCCCATGTAGACAGGAATATTTTTCCACGAAATAAAAGTTTTAACGCTTATTTCTCTCTAATTTTAGATTTTATCGGTTAATAACATAATCCGATCATAAACTAAGTAAATCGATTAATATATCGAAATTGAAATACAAAATCTCCAAATTAAAAAATTCCCAAATTGAAAGAACCCTAATTCTGCAAGTGGCCAAATCAAAACTCATAAATCAGGATTAGTCGTAGTGTGTAGTGTGTATTGGTCTCTGTCTATTTCTCAATGTCATGGTCTTATGTTCTGCAAAAGCCGAGTAAAGCAACTCTTGAAACTTCTCCAAGAACACAACCCACTCGACTTCTTTCATGTCTGCCAACTTCACAAAGTTTGCGCTAACCGAAAGCTGCACGTTCATGCTACTGGCTCTTCTTCTCCTACGCAGAATTCCCGAATCATCATCTCACCAATCTATGTAAAACAAAGTCCATAAGCAGCAGCTTTTTTAAGGAAAACTCGGAACGCATACGGCCTCTCAAGTGTTGCTGTGAAACATATAGAAAGTTGCAACTTTGCAAGTGGAAATGGAGAATACAAGGAAAAAGATGGAGGAAGATGAGAAGAAGGCAGAACACATGAAGGCTAAGTATAAATCTTACACAAAGGGTCATGAGGTAATATATTTATAAAATTGATGTTACCTTTATGTTAATTATGAAACTATATCATTAGTTTGGTGTCATGTTAATGGATTTGTTCATTTGACAAGAAAGGGCAGAAACTGTGTGGAACCAAATAAAGTCGACTTTGAAGCAGATTGAGGTTGGTGGAACAGAAGTAGAATGCTTCAAATCATTGAAGAGACAAGAAGAGATGGCTGCATCTTTCACGAAAATTAAAAAGTTTGCAAGAGGAAGTGGCAAAACAAAAGGAAACAGAGCAAAATCTGCAGGCGCGTTACGGCAATCTATTGTCAACGTTTTCGAAAGCAGAGGAGATAATGGTGGGGTTCCGAGCACAAGCATTAAAAAATCAGATGTCGGAGATTATCAGAAAATGAAAGAAGTTGATATATCATCTTTTTTACCCGTTTTCGACCATGATATAAGTCCTTTTTATCGAGTCTTTTTGGTATTTTCCTATTGTTTTAGAGTCTTTGCAGGTTAAAGGACGATTGAAGCTTAATGGAAGCTTTTGGAGCATTTTGGAGCATCGAGGAAAGAAGAGACGAAATGATCAAGTCGGAGTCGAGTTTTCAAGGCTGTGTCGATCGACACGAGCATGTCTGACGCGAAGATTGAAGAATTTCCTTAATGGGCCCATGAAGCCCAGAAGTTTACAGAAAAGCCCAGTCCGAATTTTAGACACTATATATAGTTTTTATTTAGGTTTTCATGTTGAGATCTAGTTTTTAATTAAGACTTGAGAAAGAAGAGATTTGCAGAGCTTTTAGGAGATTTCAGACTTCCGGATTTCATCGTTTTCAAATCTCTGTATCACTTACTCTATCTCTTTTATGCAATTTATTTCATTCATAATGTTTACTGCATCTATGTCTGAGTAGTTTGCTTGTTAGGTTTAGGGTAATTCAAGGGTTTGATGAGAAATCGTTAGGACTGAAAATCTGTTAGGATTTATCTTTATGTTCTTCATCTAGATTGATTTAACTCTGATTTTAGGATTAATCAACTGAAATTGGAAATCCTAGGTTGCTTTAATAGATGTGAAAGTATTATTAACAACCGGACATAATCTTAGATAAGCAAAATTATCAATTTGCAAAGAAATTTGGCTTAGTAATTTTGTGAACAATTGAACCTGAACTTAATGCTTGTCTTTATTCACTGAATTTGCAAAGAAATTTGGAATTTAGGGATTTAGTCATAGATAATCTCTGCAACGAAAGTTGATTGGTTTTACATTCGTGTTTGAGTTCTAGAACCGTGCTTAATAAAATCCTAACGTCTTTTATCCTTGTGTCGATCGACACAGACCCTTGTGTCGATCGACACAGACCCTTGTGTCGATCGACACGATCGTATTTTGAATCATTCCTGCGAATTACCCATAGCCTAACTCCTTGTTTAATTGATTGCTAGAACTTGATAATCATTCCTTGTTTTCATTGCTTGTTATTTTTACATTACATTCATACTTACCTACTTAGCATAATTTGAATTCACTAATTGATTGTGTGATTTGATTCCCTGTGGATTCGATCCCTAAGTACTACTACGATCTCTTAATTTGAGAGAGTATCTCAGGGCAAATTTGAGCATATCAGAAGTCAAGCCTACCACTGTAGAAGAAGAGGAAATAGCCGTACCTGGAAGCTTCTGCTTAAACATTCCTCGGAACTTGAATTTTGTATTGGTTCCAAGTTTAAAGGAGACACAGCTTGACTTTTTGTATTCGTTCAAGTTTTATATGAGTCATGACTTTGTAAAAAAGGTTGCGGTATCCAAATACTTCACATATGTTTGTTTCGTATAATCTGAAGCAGTTTAGTCCTCATTTGATGCAAATTTTACTTCTGGAACGATGCAATCTTGCTGCTGACCAGCTTCTTCTTCTCACGAGATTTATTTTCATTGACTCCACCATTGACATTGAAAACAAAGTGTGTTATCTTGACAAGAGCTGGTCATTAGCAAAATGACCATAGTCAAGAAGGACGCACCTTCTCTAAACCCAGTTTCGCCAACCTGCGAGTAGCTAACTATCTCAATAGGACCATTTCGATCTTTTCTCTAAAGATCATTCCCAGTAGGTGAAAGACAAGGAGTAGACAAACTTCGTCAACAAAATATCTTAGAGCATGATGAAAAATCTGTTGATGTAGTGTTAGATTTTGGGATTTTGATTTTGGGAAAGTTTTTGGGTTCTTCACGATTTTGGGGAAAGTGATTTGGGGATTTTCTAATTGGGGGGGGGGGGGGGGCTGATGAGTGGTTTTCTAGCAGTTTAGCAAGTGTGAGTCCTAAACTGAAGCTTAATCATTGGCTACAGTTGTCCCCGTATGCATATGTAAATGCAGACTACAATGCTTCTAGACTCAATCCTACATGAAAGAGAAACAGAAAAATGCAGTTGCAGAATGAAACTATATGCATTTTTGTTTTGTTTTTGATTTTTTTTTATGAAATGGATCCAATCCAGAGGAATGAAAAGATGTAGGACACTATGTAGATGCAATCAGAAAAAGAAGAGAAAAAAATCAAGTTGTACATTAGCAACTATAGTGTGTGTGGGTGTGTTCTTTCCCCCAGACTTAGCTCTCACTGTCCCAGTGAGACAGAGAACAGAGAGAGGAGAAAAGAAACACACCAACACATACACAAAAAGGGAAATTTAAACAAAAGAAAACTAAACTATATACAGAGTTAGGTGGTAACTCTAGAAGTATTGGGGAGTAAAGTTTTGAGGAGGAGAAGGAATGATTACTTGATCCCTTGGTAGTAAGAATTGCAGATTGCATCTCAATCTGCCGCAGAGTATTTATGTTAAGGAAGGAAGCATAGCAAGGGTGTATCTTCATATTCCATGTACCGATACACCAATGTGTTAGGATATAGTTTTCCGGCTAGGGTGTGAGTGTTCACCAGATAGTCGAAGTCCATCTTGGGAACAATCTTGAATACCAATGCAGGTTCAGATCGATCCCACATTCTGTGAAGAGAGGGGTCAACAAGCCTCCAATGCAAATCTGATAATCCGGATTTGCCATGGCATCATGTTTTACTTTGAAGAATTGGTCGAGGAGCCATGACCCTACTTCTAGCCGCATCCAGGAGCGGTTTATCGGCCTACCGTAGTTGTTGTTGAGCCATCTCTGGGTAGCTCCATACACCATTTGTAGCACTCCTTCCTTAGCCAAACACAGTTATGGCCTTGCATACATGGTGTGGCCTAGGAGCCTTAGAGCATAACAGACTGTTGGGTTCTTGACTCTTAAGATTTTGCAAATACTGGGGTGGTAGAGGTCATAATTGGCAATGTTCCTCCACACAAGATCAGCGTCATCCCAGGTAGGACTTGTTCTATAAGTGTCTCCAACTATTTCCGTATATATGCGAAAACTTAGCATAGGACAGGTGATATGCTCAAATTTGCCCTGAGCTACTCTCTCAAATTAAGAGATCGATGTAGTGCTTAGGGGTCGAATCCACAGGGAATCGAATAACACAACCAATTCATGAGTTCAAATTTTTCTAAGTAAATATATGTGAATGAATAAAAACAGTAGGCAAAAGAATAAATGATTATCAAGGTTTTAGAATTCAATTTAGACAAAGGTTAGGTCTTGGGTAATTCGTAGGGATGATTTGAAATCCGACTGTGTCGATCGACACACAGGTTCGTGCGATCGACACGAATCTATTTTAACCGTAGGATTTTATTAAGAACCGTTCTTGAACATAAACACGAATGTAAAATCAATCAACTTTCGTTGCAGAGACTATCTATGATTAGATTCCTAAATCCCAAATTTCTTTGCGAACCTAGAGAATTAAATCAAGCTTTAAAGTTCAAGTTTAATTGCTCACAAAATTCCTAAACCAAATTTCTTTGCGAATAAGTAATTTTGCTCATCTAAGATTATTTGAGGTTATTAATAATACTTTCGCATCTATTAAAAAACCTATGATATCTAATTTTAGTTGATCAATCCTAAAATCAGAGTTATACCAATCTAGATGAAGAACATAAAGAATAATCCTAACAGGGGTTTAATCCATTCAATTTCTCATCAAACCCTAGAATTACCCTAAACCTAACAAACAGACTACTCAGACATGGATGATGTAAACATAATCAATGAATAAATAGTTTGCATAAAAGAGATAGAGTAAAAGATACAGAGAGTTCGAATTGACAGAGTCTGGACGTATGAAATCTCCTAAACTCCTCAAATCTCCTCTCTTCGTTCTAAAGTTAAAAACTGGATAAAAATCTTAAAACTCTAAGTACAAACTATAAATATTGTTCAGAATTCGGATTGGACTTCTTTTGTAAACTTCTGGGCTTCGTGGGCTTAAAAGGAAAATACTTCTCTTCTCGTCAAATATGACCATGTCGATCGACACGGTCGTATAAAATCGAATTCGACTTCATCATTTCAGCTCTTCTTTTTCCAATGCTCCAAAATGCTCCAAAAGCTTCTATTAAGCTCCAATCATTCATTATCCTGCAAAGACTCTAAAAGGACTCGAAAATACCAAAAAGACTCTACAAAAAGGACTTATATCATGGTCAAAAATGGGTAAAAACCATGATATATCAACTCCCCCAGACTTAGCATTTGCTTGCCCTCAAGCAAAACATACACTTAGAATGTGAAAGAGGTTTGAAAACGCAGAAACTTACCTTCCTTTGGAGTACTGAACCGATCCCTTTCAGCTAGTGATCCACATAATGCATAACCGACTCAAAATCAGACCACTATGTACTTCTCCATAGACATTCGCAGCCTTCCAAATTCATCCACGACTACTCAACATAACCCGTCAGTTATCATTGCAAGGTCTCGTCCCAGATCTTGACGCCAAAAGCCTTCTAGACTCATTCCCATTCTATACCATGACTAGTGAATCCATTTAACTTTCGGTACCCTTTCTCCCCCAGACTTATTTAATTCGAAATTTTTTTTTTTTTAATTATTATTATTTTTTTTTTGAATAAAATGTTGAAACTCGAAAGCAGTGCTTTCACTACTGTTGTTCCTTGTGAGGAGACAGGGTCGTGAGATCGCTCGTCCTCTACATCCGTTCTAAGGGACTCAGACTGCTGCTTTTGAGCTCTGGGTGATCACCTCTTGAGTACTGATTCACTGGAATTTTATTTCCTCATTTGATACTCAAGAACTATCATATCACCCCATTCTTCATCATTTTTTTTTATAAATTAGAGAGAGGGGTACCATTAGTTTCAACAGAAATTTGCACTATTCAGGTATGAATGAGGAATCAAGCTTTATGAAAATCAATTACCGAGGGGACCGTATAATTAGCTCTAACCTGGCGGATTATGTTGGAAGTAACGGACGTCTCTAGTTAACTGGTCAGCTTAGGATTTCCCATTATTCTGACTCTGAAGTCGATCCTGGAAAAATGGTCACACAACTGAAAAGAACAATCCACTAAACCAAAAGAAGGATCATTGTTTCCAACTGACTATTTTGACTCAATAAAAACGTTTTGGACTGACTCTCAAAAACGAACACAAAGTTAGAAACTACCTCCCATAGACTTAAACAACACTGTCCCCAGTGTTATCAAGTTGAGTTCGGCATAAAGAATCAAAAGGATAACGAACTTGAGAAGAGAAGACGAAATGTTACCAAGTGTTTTCCCCATGTCGATCGACATAGAAAACCGTGTCGATCGACACATGTTTCCGAATCGAATCATGAGTTGTGCAGAATTGGAGACAAAATGTTGAACCGTGTCGATCGACATACATATACATGTCGATCGACACAGTATCTCTGGATATTTCCGCAAGTTTGGTCAGTATTTTCCATCGTTGAAATAAATTTCAAGCTAATCATTCTGCAAAACTCAACTCAAAAGATGTGATTAAGAGGAAAACATAGGCGAATCGCATTAGTTCATCAGTTCTGAAATCCTAAAGAAACATAAAACAAACTGACTCAAAGAAAAACAGAAAAATAGACTCAAAGTTAGATAATAAAAGAAAATAAAGAGAAACAGGAAAAAGGATAAGTGATCTAATCATCCTCCTCAGATGATGATGAAGGTCGTGGAGTAGGTTGGCGAGGACGGATGCATCCACAGCGCGGCCAAGTAGACACGGCGGTCCAGAGGATCTGGATACTCTGAGCCATCCAACTCTGAAACTCGTCTAGAGGATGGCCAGGCAGAGGGGGTAATGGAGGAAGCTGAGGTGGCTGAGATGGAGCACGGGAAGTGCCTGCACCTGAAGTACTAGCTGTCTCTGTATCACGGGTAATCAGCTTGCGCCCAGCAGGTAGGGTCAGATGCAATGTCCATCAATGCAGGAAGTGGTAACTGCACCATGCGTGGCTGCCCAGGAGAAATGCGGAAAACCCAGTGGTTTGGCTGCTTCAGCCAGGTAGCCCTCGTCAGATAATCCAAATCAACTGCAGAAACTGTGCTATCCATACGGCATCCAGAAGTATCAATCCCACAAAACTGGAAGATGGGGGTGAGAAGACTACCAGCACTGAAAGACTTGCTGCTCTTAGTCAGCGTGAGTGGCGTGTGCAGAAACAACCCCCATGTTGGGTTGAATCTCATCCCAGACTGGATTGGCCAAATCCAACCTGAGAGCATATGATAGCAAAACCAACTCCTGCATCCTCATCTTTCCGGGCTCTACCTTGTACAAAATAGTGGAAGAGAAAAGGCGAAGCAGATACCTAAGCACGGGATGCCTCACATCCGTATGTGTGGAAGCAGATGCTGCATATCTCCCTATACCAAACCGACCCCAGAACTCCTGCAGATCAGGTAACGTATCTGGAATGTCCTGATGAGCGCAATCTTGGTCAAATCCATAAATCCCACAAATGTCCCAAATAGAGAGCGTGTGACGGATCCCTCGAATCTTGAAGCTCATAATCCAGTTTCGGGTATCATCACTATCCTCATCTGTAGATGCTGTACAACCCAGCTGCATAGACGCGAAGAACTGGCATACCAAATCAGGGTAGAGCGGATAATGGCATGTGGCGAATGTCCCCAGGCCTGCGTTCTGCAGTAAACGCAACACCTCATCCTATAGACCCAACCGTCTCATCGTTCGGCGGTCAGCAAACCGTGTCCCCGATAACTGAACCTTTAGCCACTCATTGTACAACAGAGAATCGTAATCATCCCATATGGGTGCGCTCTTTCTGTGAAGGACATCATCTCGTACCAGAATCTTGGCAGGAACATCATCAAACTGCCTTGCGATGGCGATCTGCTTCCCCTCAGGGCGTGGCCACGGAGGATGCGATGCGGTGGGTGGTGCGTGTGTACCGGAACCAGAGGCAGCTTCCTTGCTTCTCATTTGACGTTTGGTACCTTGTGTGGCCATCTGCAAAGAAAACCCAACAAAAACAAACGAACAAAGTCCAAAATCAGCACGCGTTTGAACACTCTGGACGACCGTGTCGATCGACACACAGGTCCGTGTCGATCGACATGACCGTCACTGTCGGTAAAAGTATACAAAGTATAGCAGTTCATCCGCGACAAACAACCAAATCAGTTTCTAAACAAGCTCTAACAAGAGAATGATGACAATGTGCCACAGTACCGACCACAAAGCAGCCCCCTAATTCGAATTTTCCGTGTCAGAATCACAAAAATTTCTCAAACTTTTCTAATCAAAATTTAACGAAATTGAGCAATGAATTCGGTTCCAAATCACTCGAAAAGTGTATAAGAAGCATTGCAACGCCCTAATTCAAATCAAATCGACTCAAATTTCCAAAATTAACTCAAAACGCCAAACTAAAAATCAGAGTTTAGAGAGACATACCTTTGTAGATCGAGAAAACGGTGACTAGAAACGAAAAGAGGGCAAAAATCCGAGCAGATTAGGCTCGAAAATCACTTGATTTGGTGAAAGATTCAAAAAGCTATGAAGGTTTCAAAAATCTATGGGTGTTTCGTTTGTCAAAGGTGAAGTGAGGTGGATGATAAAGAAAACTTACCTGTTTTCGATTGGTTGGGCCTGCTGTGGGCCTTGTCGTCTGTGGGCCGTGTCGATCGACACGACCTTCTCTTTTCTGAAAATCCGACTTATCACATATAAAACACGTAAAATAAAAGGTTAGTTGAAAAAAACAAAAGATTGAAAATAATTTACACTTACCAGTGGGTTGCCTCCCACTAAGCGCTTGTTTTCAGTCATTAGCTTGACTGTGTCAGGACTCAGGCAACAGGTGCGTCATCCAGAGGCACAATGTGTCCTTCCGGAATCTCGGCTTCCGCCCAATAATGTTTCACCCTTTGCCCGTTAACAGTGAACTCTTTCCCATCCTTGCTAACGAGGACAACAGCTCCGTGTGGTCTGACTTCCTTTATTGTGAAAGGACCTGACCAACGAGAACGCAGCTTACCAAGGAAAAAGCTGTAAACGAGAGTTGTAAAGCAGTACCTGGTCATTTGGTTCGAATGTCCTGGAGATGATCCTCTTGTCATGATATGCTTTAGTCCGCTCCTTGTATAACTTAGAGCTTTCGTAGGCATGATGTCTGATTTTATCCAGTTCATTCAGCTGTATCAGACGCCTCTCTGCAGCAGGCTTGATGTTGAAGTTGAAATGCTTAACTGCCCATGCTGCTCTGTGTTCAAATTCAACAGGAAGATGACACGCTTTTCCATAAAGCAGATGAAATGGAGTAGTCCCCAGAGGTGTCTTGTAGGCAGTCCTGTAAGCCCAAAGTGCATCATCCAGTTTGGCTGACCAATCCTTCCTTGTGGAATTTACCGTCTTCTCCAGGATTTCCTTGATTTGTCTGTTGGACACCTCCACTTGTCCACTCGTCTGAGGATGATAAGGACTGGTCACGCGATGGTGCACTCCGTATTTCTGCAAAAGCTTAGCAAAAACTCTGTTAATAAAATGTGTCCCACCATCACTAATGACAACTCTGGGAACTCCAAATCGAGGGAAAATGATGGTCAGCTTAACCACCACCGCAGCGTCATTCTTAGGACTAGCAATTGCCTCCACCCATTTGGAGACATAATCCACAGCTACCAAGATGTACTTGTTCCCATAGGATGACGGGAACGGGCCCATGAAATCAATGCCCCAGCAATCAAAAACCTCAACCTCAAGGATGAAGTTTTGTGGCATCTCATTCCTCTTGCTAATCTTACCCCGCCTTTGACAAGTATCACACTGTGCAATGAAGACATGCGCATCTTTGAACATAGTAGGCCACCAAAACCCAGCTTGTAAAACCTTTGAGACCGTCTTGAAAGTGGCAAAATGCCCAACATACTCTGAACCATGGCAGTGCTAAAGCACATCCCATATCTCACTCTCCGCAATACACCTTCTGTAGATTCCGTCTAAACAATGCTTGTAGAGATAAGGCTCATCCCAATAATACCTCCTCAGCTCCCTCATGAATTTCTTCCTCTCGTATCCCTTAAGATCAGTAGGTACGTCCTCTGCAGCTAGGAAGTTTGCAATGTCAGCGTACCACGGTCGGCTTGATCCGGCAACGGAACATACGAGGTCATGTCGATCGCCACACATGTCTGTGTCGATCGACATATCCATTGCTGAAATCTGAGGCGTGACGGTTAAGTCCCGTGTCGATCGACATGTCTCCTTCATGTCGATCGATACGACATCTGACAGTTCGAAAACATGTAGATCTAGCATCGTACCTGCTTGCAAACCAGTCTCAATGTAGTGCACACTCTCCTCTGGGAAGTAGTCATCGATGGGGACGTGGTCTTCTTTCCGAATTCGCGAAAGATGATCCGCGACACCATTCTCAACTCCTTTCTTGTCTTTCACCTCTATGTCGAACTCCTGGAGAAGTAGAATCCATCTCAACAGTCTAGGCTTAGCAGCCTTCTTCTGCATCAGGTATTTGAGTGCTGAATGATCTGTGTGCACTATCACCTTGGCTCCAATCAAGTAGGGGCGAAACTTCTCAAAAGCAAAAACCACTGCTAGCAGTTCCTTTTCCGTAGTAGCATAGTTCTTTTGAGCCTCGTCTAGTGTCCTACTCGCATAATAGATGGCATGCAGCTTCTTGTCTTTCTTCTGACCCAAAACAGCCCCAACTGCATAATCACTGGCATCACACATCACCTCGAAAGGCAAATCCCAGTCCGGAGGTTGCACTATTGGAGCACTCACCAAAGCTTGTTTTATCTGTTCAAAAGCAGCTAAACAGTTAGTATCAAAAAAGAATTTTACATCCTTACAGAGCAAATTGGTGAGTGGGCGGGCGATTTTGGAGAAGTCCTTGATAAATCTCCGGTAGAATCTAGCGTGTCCTAGGAAGCTACGAACTTCCTTGAATGAAGTGGGTGGTTGCAGACTTGTCATGAACTCGATCTTAGCACAGTCCACTTCGATCCCATCAGCTGAAACTCTATGACCAAGCACGATGCCATCTTTCACCATAAAGTGGCATTTCTCCCAATTCAGAACCAAATGCTTCTCCACACATCTGGCCAGCACCTTCTCCAGGTTGTCGAGACAGTCCTTGAATGAAGAACCGTGGACTGAGAAGTCATCCATGAAGACCTCCATGTAATCCTCAATCATGTCTGTGAAGATCGACATCATGCATCTCTGGAAGGTCGCTGGGGCATTACATAGTCCAAAGGGCATTCTGCGGTATGCAAAAGTGCCATAAGGACAAGTAAATGTGGTCTTCTCCTGGTCCTCTGGATGAATGGGGATCTGGAAGAAATCAGAGTAGCCATCGAGAAAGCAGTAATATGGGTGATTTGCCAGTCGCTCCAACATCTGGTCAATGAAAGGCGGGGGAAGTGATCTTTCCTAGTAGCCGCATTTAGCTTCCGGTAGTCAATATACATCATGTGTCCAGTCACCGTCCTCGTAGGAATCAACTCATTCCTCTCGTTCTTTACCACTGTGACTCCTCCCTTCTTTGGTACCACGTGAACTGGGCTAATCCAGACACTGTCTGAAATGGGATAGATGATCCCAGCCTCTAGAAGTTTCAGAATCTCTTTCTTGACGACTTCTTGTAAATTCGGATTTAGCCTCCTCTGATGCTCTATTGACGACTTGGTGTCATCCTCTAAGTGGATCCTGTGCATACACAAGTCTGGAGAAATCCCTGAAATATCATCAAGTGAATAGCCAAGAGCTTTGCGAAACTTGCGCAGCTTGCTTAGCAAAAGGGTGAGCTCTGCATTGTTTAAGGAAGCATTAACAATGACTCGGTATGTTGAATTAGGACCAAGAAAAGCATACCTTAGCCCGGCTGGAAATGGTTTGAGTTCGATTGTTAGAGCTTTTTGTTCACTCCAATCGCTGTTAGCGGACCTGTGTCGATCGATACGGACCTCATGTCGATCGACATGGGGTTTCAGGGATCCGACCAACTCGACATTACTAGCCAACTGTCTCACTTTTCTCCCAACATCCATCAGCTTAGCATACCCTTTAGCAACTTCATCAATCTGGCTCTCCACGGTCACAGAGTTAACCAAAGTCCTTTTCAAGGGATCAATGGGATGCATCTCGTTAAAGACTTCCTGGGCAATGTCTGTGAGCGTGTCGACATAGAATGTCTGGCCATCTATGGTGGGTCTCTTCATCAGCCTATCCATCTCGAATTTCATCTCCAAATCTCCCACACTCAAGGTAATGCTGCCTCCTTTGCAATCGATCATTACACGCGCTGTAGCTAAAAATGGTCTACTCAAAATAAGGGGGTCTTTGGGCTCCTCGTTGTATTGCAGAACAACAAAGTCTGTAGGAATCAAGCAGTCTCCAACCCTGATTGGGACATCCTCTAGAACACCCTCTGGAATTCTAACAGATCGATCAACCAGGATAAGAGAAATCCTAGTAGGCTGGAAATCGGTCATTCCTAGACCAACAGCAACAGAGCGTGGCATCAGGTTGACACCAGAGCCTAAATCACAAAGAGATCGCGAAAATCTATCCTTGAAGATCAAACAGTCTAACACAAAACTTCCCGGATCTGTCAGTTTTTCTGGAACCTTGTTCTGAATCACTGCACTGACCTGCTCAGAAATCATAGCTACCTCTTCTTCAAGACCTAGATTCTTCGTGACCATCCTCTTCACGTAGCGTCGGATTACCGGACTAGTCCGGATGCCATTAATTAGAGGAAGCTCCACAACCAGCTTATCCATTACATCCTTGCATCGAGCATCCTCTAGCTTCTGTTTAGATCTCTTCTGGCTTCGAGGATAAGGTATCTTAGGCACATATACTCTCTCCTCAGCTTTAGCAGCAGGTTTCGACAAACTTGGGATCGTCTGAGCGTCGTGTCGATCGACATGGGGTCCTTGTCGATCGACATCACCTGTAGCGTGTTTCCCAGAATCCGATTTTTGAAGATATGTCGATCGACATGAACCTTCCTTGTCAATTGACACAGGGTTTCCAGCGGAAGTCTCTTCCTCGTAAATCTCGATGAGCTCGCCCAGTTGCTCTGGCTAGAGTCCCTTCTTCACTGCTGGTTTTCCAAGCATCTTACCACTCCTTGTGGTGATAGCAGCAACACTATGCTTCGGATTCGCATTCGTCCTAGATGGAAGAAACCCCTCTTGCCTCCTCGAGTTCTCTGCAGTCTGAGCAAACTGAGTATCCAACTTCTTGACATGGGTATTCAAAGCCTCGAATTTCTCATTCAGATCCAATACATTACATCCATTTTCCCGTTGAAATTCACAGTCATCTTCTGTTGCCCTTCAAAGATCTGCTCGAGCATGGATTTCATCTCGCTGCTCTCTACTGTCTGAGGAGGAGGTGCCTGATAGGAAGAGGAACCGTAGTTCCTACTGTAATTGCTCTGAAAAGGCTTCTGATACTCAGTCTTCTGAAACTGTGGCTTAGGAGAATAAGTGGGTGAGCTTGGATTCCCAGTGAATGCAGTCCTCTGGTTATTCCCACTGAAGTTTCTGTTACCCTGCTGATTGCCAAACCTCTGATTCTGAAACCCAGTTCCGCTGACATAGTTGACATCTTCCTCTTCATCCTGTGTCAATCGACACATGCCTCCCGTGTCGATCGACATGGGCTCGGGTATGAAGGTTTCTACCTTCTGAGCAAACTGAACCGTCTTCTTTCCTACCAGAAGATTGTGTACAGTATCCAGCTTAGCCTTAACTTCGGCGATTTGGCTTCCATCCATGTTTCCACCCAGCTTTTTCCTTTCAAAATCTGCATTTTTGGTACTGTTGCTGGAAGCCAAATTGTCGATGAGAATCAGAGCATCTTCCGGATATCGGGTGTTGAAGTTCCCGTTGCTAGCTGAATCGAGGGCCATCTGATACCTCCAGTCAATCCCTCTGAAGAAAATGCCCAATAGCTGAAAATCACTGAAACCATGGTGAGGGCAGTCTCTCTGGTAGTTCTTGAACCTCCCCAGGAAGCCTTGAATGCTTCAGTAGGACCCTTTTTGAAGGTGGAAATCTTAGTCCTCAGGTCCTCTGATCTCGCCTCATCAAAGAAATTGTTGAGGAAGGCGTTCTTGGTGTCCTCCCAAGTGGTTAGCGATCCAGGCTCTAGCTGCTTCAGCCAGTAAGCAGCTTCTCCACCAAGAGAGTAAGGGAAGAGCTTGCAGTAGAGGTAATCACTGGATACTCCATTGGCCTTGATGCTAGACGCCAAATCCTCAAACCTCTCAAGGTGATCCATGGGGTGTTCAGAAGATAAGCCATGGAATGGGTGCTGAGCCACAAGAGAGAAATAGGCGGGTTTAAGCTCGAAGTCGTTCCTCTGGAAAGCTGGAGGACGAATCCCTGCCCTGTTGGCATAGAATTCGTCTGGCCTGTTGTACTCTCCTAGAGTGCGCCCACGCCCAGCTGGCTCATGGCGCTGTACAGCATGCTGCTCCTCCAAAATCACAGCCCCATTCTCATCCAACCTCTGACCCTGAGCATTACGTCTACGACCCTCAGAGTCCTGAAGAAAACCATCGTCACCTCTGATAAGGATCATTGGATTCATATTGGCTGTCCTTGTCGCTGCTCTGTTGGCTCGTTCTAACCTCAAAATCTCAGGATTGAGATCAAGTAGCTCTTTGTTCTGGTTGCTTCTGGTAACGCGTTGATGCATAAACCTGAAACACACAAAACAAAAAGAAAAGAAAAAGTAAGTAAAATAAACAAAAATAAAAACTTAGACAAAGTTCTAATAACACAAATCGATTGGTTAGATCGAGTCCCCGGAAACGGCACCAAAATTTGATATGCTCAAATTTGTCCTGAGCTACTCTCTCAAATTAAGAGGTCGATGTAGTGCTTAGGGGTCGAATCCACATGGAATCGAATAACACAACCAATTCGTGAGTTCAAATTTTGCTAAGTAAATATATGTGAATGAATAAAAACAGTAGGCAAACGAATAAATGATTATCAAGGTTTTAGAATTCAATTTAGACAAAGGTTAGGTCTTGGGTAATTCGTAGGGATGATTTGAAATCCGACTGTGTCGATCGACACACAGGTTCGTGTCGATCGACATGAATCTATTTTAATCGTAGGATTTTATTAAGAACCGTTCTTGAACATAAACACGAATGTAAAATCAATCAACTTTCGTTGCAGAGACTATCTATGATTAGATTCCTAAATCCCAAATTTCTTTGCGAACCTAGAGAATTAAACCAAGCTTTAAAGTTCAAGTTTAATTGCTCACAAAATTCCTAAACCAAATTTCTTTGCGAATAAGTAATTTTGCTCATCTAAGATTATTTCAGGTTATTAATAATACTTTCGCATCTATTAAACAACCTATGATATCTAATTTTAGTTGATCAATCCTAAAATCAGAGTTATACCAATCTAGATGAAGAACATAAAGAATAATCCTAACAGAGGTTTAATCCATTCAATTTCTCATCAAACCCTAGAATTACCCTAAACCTAACAAACAGACTACTCAGACATGGATGATGTAAACATAATCAATGAATAAATAGTTTGCATAAAAGAGATAGAGTAAAAGATACAGAGAGTTCGAATTGACAGAGTCTGGACGTATGAAATCTCCTAAGCTCCTCAAATCTCCTCTCTTCGTTCTAAAGTTAAAAACTGGATAAAAATCTTAAAATTCTAAGTACAAACTATAAATATTGTTCAGAATTCGGATTGGGCTTCTTTTGTAAACTTCTGGGCTTCGTGGGCTTAAAAAGAAATACTTCTCTTCTCGTCAAATATGACCATGTCGATCGACATACAGATCCATGTCGATCGACACGGTCGTATAAAATCGACTTCGACTTCGTCATTTCAGCTCTTCTTTTTCCAATGCTCCAAAATGCTCCAAAAGCTTCTATTAAGCTCCAATCATTCATTATCCTGCAAAGACTCTAAAAGGACTCGAAAATACCAAAAAGACTCTACAAAAAAGGACTTATATCATGGTCAAAAACGGGTAAAAACCATGATATATCAACAGGAAGAAGTGATTTTGCCCTATCTTGAATTGAATTCTTCCCGATCCATAGAGTGAATCTTCCACCAGATAAGAGGCTGACGCAAGAAATTGCCTGGCTAGAGCAGGCTAAGTGAAGTACTCTATTGTAGACAAAGAATTGAAGTTCATCTGCGCAGCAAATTTTTCAAGGTTGTCCCTGATTCCCATTTCAAACAACACATTTCTACAAGCGAACCTAGTCAGGACCATTGGGGTTTCGCTGAGCCGTTGCAAGAAATTATACTCGAAATCAATCCATATGTCAGCTCTGTAGAAGACTCCCTCTCCGCTTGAAGAACTCGAAGTGCCCATGGTTGGAGAAAGGTGAGATCTTTAATTATCACAACTACACAAAAAGGGAAACTGGTCACTGGGGTTTCTATATGATGCAACCTCGGTATCGGAAGTGAGGCAGCCGCAGATCGGTGGCCGCGATGACGGTGGCAGATTTGCCGTAATGCGGTGACCGCGAGATCTGAGGTGAAAACAGCCACGGGGGCTGGGCTAACGGGTGGTTGATGATGGATTAGGTCTGGCCGTACGGCTCCTGACTTTAATCCGGTAGTAATGGAGGATGGAAGCATTGGGGAAGATGGGATCCGATTGTTGGCCGTACGTCACTTTCAATCCGGCCCGAGAGATGATCGAGCGTGTGAAGGGGGTTTGTTGTTGAATCGCACAACAACACACAAACCAGACTGTTTGAATCTCACAAACAACCTAGAACGCAGCCTTACAAGACAATGGAATCACACCAAAGCTTGAAAAGACAAGAACACAAAAGACAAGCTTTTGTAAAAAGAAAACTAACGTTTCTATTGATTAATTCAAGGTTAAAGGGTTATTTACAATGGGGAATGAGCTGAGCTTATATAGGCTCGAACATCAGCATATCTAAGGCCTAAATCAAGAAACAAATCGTGAAACTTAAATGCAAAACTAGCCGTTGGAGAATTGATGATCAAATCGTCCAAATAAGGCAAGTCGGAAGGCTCCTTGTATCTTGACAGCTTGGGGAGGAAGTAGTGAGCCGTTGGAACATTCTGGAGGCTGTAGAGAGTCTTGAGAACACGCACAAGTTGACAGAAATGTGACCGTTGTGGTTTAATGCTCCAAGGTTCCAAATAAGGCAAGTCGGGGATCTTCCGGTTTAGGAAATTGACATCTTCCAAACCGAATGTGATCTTGGGCTGAATCCAACTCCCGGGGCTTCTAAGTTGGCCCAAGATTCCATAGCAAGTGGACTCATAGCTTGAATCCTCCTGGTTTGTTCGGAATACTCTATTCAATGCGTAGGTGTCCAAATAAGGCAAGTCGGGAATCTTCCGGTTTAGAAAATTAATACCTTCTAAACCAAATGTGATCTTGGGCTGAATCCAATTCTCGGGGCTTCTACGTTGTTCCAAGATTCCATAGCAAGTAGACTCGTAGCTTGACTCTTCCTGGTTTGGTCGGAATCCTTTAATCATTGCACGGATGTCCAATCCGGCTATGTTCAGTATCACCTGAATTGAGAAATTCATAACTCCTTCGTCTGAACTCCAATTGAACTAATTCCACTTCGAGGCGTGCTCTAGATGATCTGAGAGTGTTGTAAAATTAACCTCATGTTCTGATTGTCCGTTTTTGATCCGAACTGAATCGAACAGTGGACGTAGGTCTGTATACGCTTCGCTGGCAAGGTGGTCTGGAATCACTATGATTGTAAAATTCATTCCAGCTTGGTCCGAACTCCTATAGAACCAATTCTAGTTGGTAATAAAAGTCTGATAAGTCACGTTTCTAGGACACATTGACTTATTGCTTAAATCCTTTTGGTTGGCTTGGTAGGCTCCTTGACGTGCACATGTGTCCTTATCAATTCTGGTGCGGCTCGAGTGGTAAGGTTGATGAAGTTCCAATTCAGCTACTGGAACAATGACCGCATGTTTGAGGCTATCTTGTAAGGATTGCGTGCCTGATCGGGTCATTCGTGGTGTTCGCACGGTAGGAATGATCAGCGGTGAGGCGATGAGTGCGGTAGGTGCGGTGAGGGTTTTGAGGGATGCATCACTATACAAGGAGAAGAATAGAAGAATCGAGGATGAGTTAGACCGTTATAGTTATATAGTTGAGCGAGAAGAAGTTCAAATGCTAGGGCGTAAGTGAACAGTTTCTTTCTTTAGCAAAAACCGATAAAAAAGGAAGGAGAAGGATTTTTTAAGAGAGAGTGAGAGGATGATATCGAGGCAAAAGTCTGCTTGCTTTAACCAAACCACAAATTAGAGTTCAAAAACCAGAGTTACTGAAAATGTAAATATTAAAAGAAATAACTCGGTTTGTCGTGCCCGAAATCGGGTCAATGGCAATTGGCCATCTCATTCCAGTTGTCCTCGGTGTCCGTTGTAAAAAAATCTGAGCATGATATTGTTGTGCACCAATATCATGCTCTTGGTTCATCTCTTCCCTTGAGCAACGTGGTTTTATCGGTTGAACCCGTCGGTTGAAGCCGCTAAGTGTTGCTAAATCAATACTCTTTCTAACTTCCTTCTTTTGTAGCTCCTGCTGCTGGATCACACTTAAGAGAAGGATAATTGGGAGGATAAAACGTAATTGCAAATAGAGAAAATATAGATATATGTACAAAAAGGATAGTCATGAGAATACCTCTTAAGTGCGCTTGTTTAATGTCACTAAGCTTGACATTGTTGTTCCTTTTAACTGGAAGAAGGTGGAGACTCCTTGTTAGACTTTGGTCTCCAATCATTCATTGTTGTTGTCACGTTGGTTGCATCTGCCACAAACCGGTCTTTAGCTGAATTGCAGTGCGCATGAAGAGACTTACTTTAGCTCCGACCAAGTTTAATCTTCTCCTTAGGCCTTGAGGATCTTCATATATCAGGGGTGGTGGAGTCAAACTGGCTTCAATTCTTACCTCTGCGGTACCCTTGTTCCCAGTGGAAGGCAGAGTCTTCTTGTCTAGAGCAGAGTCGCCTGATGGATCTCCATAATCATCCATAGCAGACTTTTCCTTGCTCTTCACTATGGGAGCTGTTGTTATGTCATAGGTGACCCTAGCATCCATATTAAATTTTCATTAATATCGATTGATAAATTTCTCAAAATATTTAATTTTGATTTATTTTGTAATTAATTTGATTTATTTTATATTTATGTTTATTTATTTGATGAGTTGTAAATTGAGCCGATATAGGCTCATTCTCCATGCATTGTAAAAACATAAAGAATTTTAGAAAGTAAAAGAGAGAATTTTCTCATATTTGAAATTTAGACTTTGTTTGCTTGTCTTTTCTATTGAATGTGATTCTATTAGAAGGCAAGTGAATCTCTGCTTTTGTATATAATTCACATAGATATTGGTCATGTTCTTAACTTTGAGTTGTGAACTTTGATCCATTCAAACTGTAGATCTTAAAACTGTGTGATCAATAAGTTTGGTGGATTTTAATTTTATCAACTATAGTGTTATTATTCAGTGTTTTAGTTTTTTTTATAAAGAATTTTTTTTACTTGTTGTAAAGCATTTTGTTCTGAAATTACATAAAATGTTTGGACAAAAAGAAAAACAAAATCAGTCAGAGCTAGCTATAGAGTAGTTGTGTCAAGTTCCTTTATTTAATGATCTCCTTGTAGCCTCTTCCTCGTGCATCATAATCACATCATAAATATGGGTGCCACACAAAAGAAAAAGAAAAGAAAAAAAAGAATTAGAAATATAAACACATTGTGAAATATGGGTGTCTACTACTAATAAAAGAGTAATAAAAAGGAAGTCGAAAGAGACAGAGGGCTAAAACAGTAAGGATTACGTCATCAGCATCCCTACCTATTATCAATGCACAAGTCCAGTCAAAGAGGCGGCCTATTTTCTTTCTTTTTCGTAAAATACAGAACATTTTAAATATTGTTCACATTTGTTCTTTTCAATTTTTTGGATTTTGGTTCTTATTTCTCATTGGTTGCTGTGAGACCAGCATTAAGGTTGTTACTTGTTACTGATCAATACATAATTTATACATAATGTTAGCTATTGAATTTATTTTATAATTAGTATAATATTTTGAGTTCTTATATTTTGTGTTCGAGTTTTTTTGAAAATGTCAAAACATGAAACCATACAAGTAATCTTATAACCAAGTTCAGTAATGTATATGCATTCTTGTATATTCTTTATATAGAAAATCTTACAACACAATCTTGCAGGATTAGAATTACACAACATAAATAACGAAATGAAAAATTATTTTAACAAAGTCATAAATACAAAAAAAGGATTTTAAGAAGTACTCTAAATTTTAATGAAAATTTGTAAAATACACTTAATCTTGTTAAATTGGAAAATATATCTTTTTGTTATATAAAAATACGTAAATATCTCTATACATATTTAAGTTACTATATAACTTAAAAATAATTTCAAGTTATTAAATTTAAATTCGAAATATTGTTTTGTATTTACTTTTTATTTAAAAAAATATTTTGTTAGTAAATTAATATCTAAAAGCTAAATTCTTTATTAAACTAGAAAATTAAGATTGACTTATTTTACATAGTCGACTTATATTTTGATTAATTGATTTTTTACTTTGTTGATTTACTTATACAGTTAATTTATTTTCTTATGTTCGTCGATTTAATATTCAGTTTCGTCAACTTATTTGAAACTGTTGACTTATATTTCGTTTGATTGATTTTTTTCTTTATCGACTTGTTTAACCATTGACTTATTTTTTTATTTCTGTCGACTTAATATTTAACTTCGTCGACTTATTTTAAACTGTTAACATATATTATCGTTTATTTGATTTTTTACTTTCTCGACTTATTTAACAATTGACTTAATTTTTAGTTTCGTCGATTTATTTTAAATTATTGACTTATATTTCGTTCGATTGACATTTTAAGTTATCGACTTATTAAAACCATTGACTTTTTTTTAAAATTCGTCGACTTAATTTTGTTTTCATCGATTTATTGTAAACTATCAATTTATATTTTGGTTGGTTGACTTTTTACTTTGTCGACTTATTTAAACAATTGACTTAATTTTTATGTTCATCGACTTGACATATTATTATGTAAATTTATTAAATTATAAATTATAAAAATTAATTTGTAATTTTATTTTCTAAAAAATTTGTAATTTTGCTAAATTAATATATTGTAATTTAACTTAATTCTTATCTAGAATATTTAAAAAATATTATAAATCAATTTTTAAATAAAAATTAGAAAAATCAATAATTTTCTTTTCTAACTTAATCTTGTTAATTAAGGATAAAACTGTTATTTCAACTCTTAAGATAAAGTACTTTTCAAAGTGTAACAAATTAGGTATAAATTTCAAATTTTTAATAAGATTTAGGGTATGCAAGCTAATTTTATCAATAAATAAAGTTTCCATTGGACAACACAACTTTTGAATCTTTCTAAAAAAAACTTATGCATTGTCACCACAACAACAAGACTATTAGAGACCATACCACTAGTCTTAGTTCGTCTGAAGTTTAACAAACACGGAGAACTAATTTAAAAAGAAGGAAAAATACAACCAAAAACAAAATTCTAGGAGCGAATGAGAGTTTGATTCCAAAGCGAAGAAAAAAAAAACGATCTTTAGGGTGTGCGGTCAATTTTATTGAATCCAAGAAGTTGAAGAAAAGAACTCATATTCGAAGAATAAATGGTCGTGATTTTCAATTCCCGTGATGAAAAAGGACAAGTTGCTCGTACATTCATCCCAATATTTGAATCTGTTTCATATTGGAAGTCTAGCTAGGATTCCGAGGACTTGCTTCCAAGAACCATGCCACGTTGTCCCACGGAACTAGAATGCACCTTTAGTTGCTCCCCAGTAGCTTAGGAAGAAAATGCTCCCTTGTTTCTAATTCTTGTTAAAACGTGGATTTTAGTCGTTTATCTTAAAGTCTTTAGAGTTAAGGAGAGTTACTAGAATACAAATAACTAGGATAGGTAAGTAATAGTACAATTTTGCTGCATTCAAACAATACAACAAAGATTAACGTGGTATTGTTGATTAAAGAAAAGATAAGTAACGTGATTAATCTGATAAAAGAACTAAAATAATGATTTTCCCATACACACAACAAAAAAACTATTGAATTGTATTTAGTATTTACCACGAAACTGACTAGTCCACTCCATCACTCGCCAGTCGCCACCATAAAATACCTTTCATCATTATATATAAACCAAAAAATCTTATTCTCAATCACATGAAATTATTATTTTTCTGTAACACCCACGTGTCACAATCTCTCCGCATACCACAGTCACATCACGCAACCGCAAAAGAAATTGAACGGTTCTCATTTAGAAACCCTCGATCCAAAAAAATGAAAAAAACCTAAGTACTTATGTATATAAACACTATTTTGCTTAGAAAACAAATCCGTAGATGTCAAAGAAACCGAGGATTACGGGTGTCTCAAGTACGTAGGCCCCACAAACACCTCTTTAAACTCTCTTAACTCTCTCACTTTCTTGAGTCAAACAAAGCAACAATCTCTCTCTCTTTAGATTCTCTCATTTCTCTCTTGAGATTCCGACAATGGCTTCGACGACTTGTGCAAGGAAAGTGCATTACATAGGAGTAAGGAAGAGACCATGGGGACGTTACGCGGCGGAGATAAGAGATCCATGGAAGAAAACTAGGGTTTGGTTAGGTACTTTTGACACTCCCGAAGAAGCAGCCTTAGCTTACGACGGTGCAGCTCGTTTCCTCCGTGGAATTAAAGCCAAAACTAACTTCCCTTCTCCTCTCTCTCTCGACCTTAACCACATCCCTTCTTCCGTCGCCGGAGATAACCAACAACAACAACACCAACACCTCTGGTTCTCCGGCGCTCCTCCTTCTCCTTCTCCTCCGATCCACAACAACCACCGTATCTTTCTCAGAACTAGAGTTCTTAAAGACAAAACTTCTTATTTCTTCTCCACCGAAGTGCCTCATTACTTCACCGCCTCGCCTGCCTCTGACACGTCAGCTCACGGTGGTGGTGGTGATGGTCGAGTGGTTGGATTTCCGATGATGAGCTCATCTCCTTCCTCCGCTACGGTGACACGTGGCTTAGCCATTGACCTCAACGAGCCTCCACCGCTCTGGCTCTAAAACAAACCGGCCACGTTTTGGAGACTATTCTACTCAACACGACGCCGTCCACTTCACGGTAGCAACACTATTGTTTCTTTTTTAGCAAATTATCTTTTTTCTTAGAGTAGTAGTAGTATAAAGCTTAAGTAGAGTTTTTTTAAATCTGTCATTTTCTTCATGTAAAAGACTTTAGATGAGATCGATTGTTATAATCCATGTTGCGGAAAAAAATAACCCAAAATTAGACTTCTCAATTTTTCTTAATGATTTGATGATGATCTAGTAAATTATTTTAATGTTGGGGATTGTATACGACCGTGGATAATGTCGGTTTAGAGGGAGTAATTTGGTTTAAAATGTTATCGTATTCTATGGCGTGTCGTGAAGTACGTACTGACTAATGTTAGCTCTTTGGTTTTCGTTTTGTTTGACTCACGCGGCTCTCTCTCTGAACACGACAAAAGTTAAAAGACTGATTAAAAAGAAGGAAACAAACAAAAGTGATAGAGACTAGTGAGAGATGTTAGAAACAGAGCAAGCGTGTGAGTTTGGACTGGCATTATTTCACTTGTGGACAAGACTCTGGTCTCTTGTATCTATTATGAGTTGTTTAGTAAAAACATAAAAATTGCTTCATATTCTTCGAGAACAAATATTGTACTACTACTAAAATTCGCTTAACAAAACAACATGAATAAGATTTTTTCCCCCATAATACTACACATTATTCGAATAACCAAAGAGATTAAAATGAGTTATCTTATTCTTATCTAAAATTCATAGAACTACGAACATATTTTAAAAATTCATAGAACTACGAACATATTTTAAAAGAAAAATATCAAAAAAACTCCAACTATCAAAAAATGATAAAAAAAAATTCTAACTTCCAAAATACCATTTTAAGCTTATTCTTGTTAATTTTTACAGAAAATGGTAAAATTTTGTTGACTCGGCCATATTAGGCTCGTCGTTAAATTTTCGTTAACAGACTATTACGGAGTTTAACTTCTGTTAACGGCATCCGTTTAATCAAAACGACGACGTTTTAGGTTTTAATAAAACGACATCGTTTTATTTGTTGATAGACAACAAAAACAAAAAATCGCCAAATTGAATTTTTTTTCCTTAGAACCCTAGAAATCAAAATCGAAATCCTCAAATCGAAATCGTTTTGGCATCTCTTGATTCGATTTTCTCTTGATTTCTCTTGTGCTCATGATTCCGATGAGTTCAAGCTCTGCGTCATCGGGTGTTGTCGGAGACCGTGGTTTGCCGACGAAGTGTGTATATGGATTAGGTGTCACGATCTTCAAATCTAAGACTACAGAGAATCCAGAAAAACCATTCTTCCGTTGTATTAGCAAACGAGATGTGAATCCATGGACAAGCAAAAGAGATGTAAGTTATGACTCTTGTTGCATCGAATTCTGGATATTTCCATGATTTGAATAAAGAGATTTCGAATCTTTTTGGATGGTTTTCCTATCAATGATATTGGTCTAAGTTAACAATGTCGTTGCTTTGTGCATTAGAGGCATTTGTTTAAGTGTGTGGAAGATATTGTATTTGAAGAAGTCGAAGATGCTTTACCAAGAGTAACAATCATTGCAAATGAGGTTAGCAAAGCCAAATGTGATGCAAATGAGTTAAACGCGATGACACAAGAACTGAAGGAAGAAGCAATGGTGACAAAAATAGAAATCCGCAAGTTGAAAGTGTGCTTCAAAATGTGGTTAGTGTGGTTGTGCCTCATTACCATTGTGATTGTTTACATTTTGTTTGGTCAGACAAATGAAAAGAAATATGTGCTTGTTATTAGTAGAGTTGTGATGTTGTTGTTAGTTGAGTTGTTAAAAATTTGAACTCAATGCATCTTGTGATGAAAAGAAATATGTGATTTGCTTGGTTATTAGTAGAGTTGTGATGTTGTTTGTTTGGCTGAAAGTTTCATGAAAACAAAAGAAACAAAACGAGTGGAACAAATACAAACCAAACCATTTTCATTACACACCTAATACCATGTTCAGTACACATCTAATCCGAGCAAAAGAAACAAGCCAAAATGCATCATAGCAAGATGCAGGTTCTGATTCCTTGCACAACACCAACAAAATAGAGAATCAAACACCAAACCATGCCCATTATAGCTTAAGTTGAACATTGAAACCATGATCCCCAGCCTTCTAAGCTTTGTTTTTCTGGTCCTCCTCTTTGTGTATGTGATCCTTCTCCTCTCTATGACTGTGATCCTATTTTTCCTTGTGAATCAAATGGTCCTGCCTATGAAACAATCACATATGGTTATGATGTAGACGGTGCTGACTGTGTGATGCTTCTCCTTCTGATCTTTAAGGTTGTTGTCCTTGTCCAAACAAGATGTTCCTAGGCTCTTGGTTATAATTAACCTATCAGTATCATTGCACAAATATAAAACACCAGAATATAAAAGTGGATACAAACCTGGTTTTTTCTTGGTCAACCCTTTGGTTTTTTTGGTGGAGGTGGAACAATCTCATTTTTACATCTTTGTTTATTGTGTTCTTCTTGCCAGCAGTTTTTACACGTCATAACTCGGTATGCCCTAGACATCTTGGTGTTAGATGAGAAAAAAGCATTTTCAAAAAGAGATTTCCTCCTATCATGATTATTTGGTCTCCCAGGATTGCCTCTTCTCCATGGAAGTGGCAACACACCAAGTCTGTTATGTCTTGGCCATATGCTTTGAACAGGCTCAATACCTTCTTTGTATGTTAGCTGCCACATTGTAGTTGTGTACCAATCATTAACATAGTCTTGAACCCTTTTTCCTGTCCCATTATGACAGATGCAGCATGCACACATGATATACCAGTCATCTGCCACTTCCTGCAACCACAAGTGTATCCATTCATATCACAGAGAAAGTAACATCACCAAGCCGTACCTCATGTTTATTATTCCTCGCCATCCATCGTTCACAAAACTGTGATCCAGCAATCATCTTCTCTATCTCAGCATGAGCTCTCTTTGTAAATCTAGTCTTCAATCTTTCAGCAATAACATACCTCTTCTCATTACGCACCATACACTGCCTCCTAATGTCCTCCAACATGTCTAGTAAAGGTTTCCTCCTTGCAAGTCAGATTGTTCTATTGAAAGACTCACTGAGATTTGATATATCATGGTTTTTACCCGTTTTTTACCATGATATAAGTCATTTTCAAAGAATTTTTTTGGTATTTTTCGAGTCTTTTTGAGTCTTTGTAGATTATTGGACGATTGGAGCTTTATGGGAGCTTTTGGAGCTTTTTGGAGTATCGAGGAAAGAAGAACCGAAGTGATCAAGTCGGAGTCGAGATTTCAAGCCTGTGTCGATCGACACAGTCCTTTGTGTCGATCGACATGCCCGTCTGACACGTGAAGACTTCAAGTTTTGAAGAAATTCCAGTTTTGCCCAAGAAGCCCATAATCTTACAAGAAACCCAATCCGAATTTTAGAGTTTATATATAGTTTTTCCTTTAGGTTTTTAGGAGAGATATTGTTTTTAATTAAGACTTGGAGATTCAGAGATTTACAGAGCTTTTAAAAGATTTCAGACTTTCAGACTTCATCGATCTAAAACTCTGTATCACTTACTCTATCTCATTTATGCAATTTATATCATTCATAATATTCACTGCATTTATGTCTGAGTAGTTTGCTTGTTAGGCTTAGGGTAGTTCTAGGGTTTGATGAGAAATTGGTAGGATTGAAACCCTGTTAGGATTTATCTATATGTTCTTTATCTAGATTGATTTAACTCTGATTTTAGGATTGATCAACTGAAATTGGATATCTTAGGTTGCTTTAATAGATGCGAAAGTATTATTAACAACCGGACATAATCTTAGATGAGAAAAATTATCTATTCGCAAAGAAATTTGGCTTAGTAATTTTGTGAACAATTGAACCTAAACTTCATGCTTGTCTTTATTCACTGAATTTGCAAAAAAATTTAGAATTTAGGGATTTAGTTATAGATAATCTCTGCAACGAAAGTTGATTGGTTTTATATTCGTGTTTGAGTTCTAGAACCGTTCTTAATAAAATCCTAACCGTTTTCATCTCTGTGTCGATCGACACATACCTTTGTGTCGATCGACACGACCGTATTTCAAGTCATTCCTGCGAATTACCCTTGGCCTAACTTTTTGTCTAATTGATTTCAAGAACCTGATAATCATTCGCTTATTTACATTTGCTGTTTATTTTACATTTATCACCTTCTACTTAACATAATTTGAATTCATAATTGATTGTGTGAATTGATTCCCTGTGGATTCGATCCCTAAGTATTACATCGATCTCTTAATTTGAGGGAGTAGCTCAGGGTAAATTTGAGCATATCAATTTTTGGCGCCATTGCCGGGGAGTCAAAATCACCATTCGATTTTTGATTTTAGAGTTTTATCTAAGTTTTTATTTTATTTTGTTTTGATACTTGCTATTTTCTCTTTGTCTTGTGTGTTTCAGGTTTATACATAATCGCATTACCAAGAGCAACCAGAACGAAGAGCTTGTTGATCTCAACCTCGAGATTTGAAAATTGGAGCGAGCTAACCGAGCAGCAAGAAGGGTAGCCACAATGAATCCGTTAATCCTTATCAGAGGTGAAGATGGGTTCTTTGAGGATGCTGAGGGTCACAGACGCAATGCTCAGGGTCAGCGGATTGATGAGAACGGGGTTGTTATTTTAGAGGAGCTAGCTAGGCGTGGGCGTACTCTGGGAGAGTGCAACAGGCCCGACGAGTTCTATGCCAACAGGGCAGCGGTTCGTCCTCCTGCTTTCCCGAGGAACAATTTTGAGCTGAAGCCGGCCTACTTCTCACTAGTGGCTCAGCACCCGTTCCATGGCCTATCTTGTGAGCACCCCATGGACCACATTGAGCGGTTTGAGGACTTAGCATCTAGCATCAAGGTTGATGGAGTGTCCAGCGACTACCTCTACTGCAAGCTTTTCCCCTACTCTCTTAGTGCAGAAGTTGTTTACTGGCTGAAACAGTTAGAGCCTGGATCGCTGACTACTTGGGAGAACACCAAGAATGCTTTCCTCAACAACTTCTTTGATGAGGCGAGATCCGATGATCTGAGGACTAAAATCTCTACCTTCAAGCAAGGACCAACTGAAGCATTCAAGGCTTCCTGGGTGCGATTCAAGGCTTATCAGAGAGATTGTCCTCATCACAGATTCAGCGATGTTCAGCTATTGGGTATCTTCTTCAGAGGGATTGATTGGAGGTACCAGATGGCTCTGGATGCTGCGAGCAACGGGAACTTCAACACTAGATATCCGAGGATGCACTTGTGCTTATCGAGAATTTGGCTGCTAGTAACAGTACCAAGAATGCAGACTTTGAGAGGAAGAGACTTGGTGAAAACATGGATGGAAGTCAGATTGCTGAGATGAAAGCCAAGATAGACTATGTGCATAACTTTCTAGTGGGGAAGAAGTCAGTCCAGTTTGCCGCAGAAGTGGAGGCTTTTGAGCCTGAAGAAAAGGATGTTAACTACATCAATGGAGCTGGTTTTCAGGGTCAGAGATTTGGTAATCAGCAAGGGTATCAGAAACCGTTTCAGAGCAATAACTACCAAAGGAACTACGGTTCTTCTTCTTACCAGACGCCTCCTGCTCAATCTTCAGATAGTGAGATGAAGTCAATGCTAGAACAGATTCTAGAGGGTCAATAGAAGATGACAGTGAGCTTCAATGGGAAGATGGATGCCATGTACTTTGATCTGAAAGGTAAAATCGAGGCCCTCAATCTCCATGTGAAGAAGGTAGACACCCAAGTTGCTCAAACCGCAGAGAATGCTAGAAGGCAAGAAGGTTTCCTCCCAGCCAAGACGGAAACAAACCCGAGGCTACACGTCAATGCCATCATTTTGGGGTGTGAAGAGGAGGTTGAAGAAGATGAGATTGGCGTTCCAGACACCGTGTCGATCGACACGGAAGGATTGTGTCGATCGACACAGGTCAAAAATTGCAATACTCGAGTTAACGCAATCGGTGATGAGGTCGACACATCCTCGATACAAGGATGTCGATCGACACAGAACCTTCGTGTCGATCGACACGGGTCCCAGACGAGTCCAAACACTTCTAAACCTTTGGTTCAAGCAGAGGAAAGGATCTACAAACCCAAGATTCCATTCCCACGGGCTATTTGCTTCGAAACACCAGAGGGGAAAGGGGGACATGCTCAACCACAGCTGAGGAAGTTGCAAAAGATAATAAATCCAGGGATGTTCATCGTTCCTTGCTCAATCAAAGGTATGGAATTCAAAGATTCTCTTTGTGACACTGGAGTTAATGTGAATGTCATGTCACAGTTTATTGCAAGGAAGCTAGGGATTAAGGATCTGCAACCTTCGAAGATGTCTTTCGATCTGGCTAACTTTTCTTCAACAGTCTCGAAAGGATTCATTCCTGATTTGATGCTTCAAGTAAGAGATTGTCTGGTTCCGGTGGATTTACACATTATGGAGACGAAGAATGACTGCGAAACACCACTGATTCTTGGGTCATCATTCCTTGCCACTGTGGGTGCAATTGTGGATTTTCCCAATAAGAGAATCTCTCTCTCTAAGATCAACAAGGATGTTTCCTATCCCGCAGTTCATCTCAAGAAGAATTCTTGTATGACCGTTACAAATGGAGGAAAGCGGAGTTCAGACCTTGGAGATGACACGAAAAAAATCCTATATGCCCCACCTAAGACTCCACCCTCTTTGAAATCTGATGGAGACTTGACTGTCTGCAAGGTGAAGCGCAACAAGACTACCATACCTTTCTCCAAGTTCAGAATCATCATCCCCTTAGAGTTAAGGGAGAAAGGAGAGGTAGTTGTTCAAGAGATGCTGCAAACCACCATGAAGCTTTTCCCTGGTATTGTTCCTTGGAAGTCTGGATGTAAAGAGCGATCAAATGCAAGGCTATCAACGGATGAGGGTGACCGAAGGCCCCTCAAAGATCCACCAAAAGCCTGAGTCCTGACACAATCAAGCTAATGAATGAAAACAAGCGCTTAGTGGGAGGCAACCCACTGGTAAGTCTACTTATTTTCGTTTTATTTTCCCTTTGTTTACTAACTTTTAGATTTAGTCTAAATATTTCAGGTTTATTCAAAAAAAAAAAAAAAATTAAAACGAGACGAGGAAAAACCAGTGTGTCGATCGACACATTATCCTCGTGTCGATTGACACACCCTGCAACAGGTAAGTTCTCGTTCTTTTTAATTGATTTTTCTTTTTCTTTTCTGTTCTTTCACCAATTTCAGGCTTGATAACACTGGAGCTAGTGTTGTTTAAGTCTGGGGGAGGTAGTTACTAACTTTGTGTTCGTTTTTGAGAGTCAGTCCAAAACGTTTATTGAGTCAAACTAGTCAGTTGGAAATAATGATCCTTTTTTTGGTTTAGTGGATTGTCTTTTTCAGCAGAGTGACCATTTTTGATCGATCGATTTCAGAGTCAAACTAATGCAAAATCCTAAGGCTGACCAGTTAAGTAGAGACGTCCGTTACTTCCAGCATAATCCGCCCAGGGTTTGAGCTAATTATGCGGTCTCCTCGGTGATTGGTGTTCATAGAGCTTGACTCCTCATTTATTCCTGACAAGTGCAATCTCTATTGAAAAGAATGGTACTCCTCTCCTTCGAAAAAAAAAAAAAACTGAATGATTTGGGATGATATGATAGTTCTTGAGTACCAGATGAGGAAATGAAATTCCAGTGAGTCAGTACTCAAGAGGTGATCACCTGGAGCTCAAAAGCAGCAGTCTGAGTCCCTTAGAACGGATGTAGAGGACGAGCGATCTCACGACAATGTCTCCTCACAAGGAACAATAGTAGTGAAAACACTGTTTTTGAGTTTCTGAATCAAATAAGTTTGGGGGAGAGAAAGAGTACCAAAGGTTGTATGGTTCACTAGTCATGGTATAGTATGGGAATGAGTCTAGAAGGTTCTTGGCATCGAGATATAGGACGACACCTAGCAATGAGGACTAGCGGGTTATGTTGAGAAGTCGTGGATGAATTTGGGAGGCTGCGAATGTCTATGGAGAAGTACATGGTGGTCTGGTTTTGAATCGGTTCTGTATTATGTGGCTTGCTAGTTGAAAGAGGTCTGTCCGGTACTCCAAAGGAAGGTAAGTTTCTGCGTATGTTTTACTTGAGGGCAAGCAAATGCTAAGTCTGAGGGAGTTGATATATCATGATTTTTACCCGTTTTTTACCATGATATGAGTCTTTTTCATAGAATCTTTTTGGTATTTTTCGAGTCTTTTTGAGTCTTTGTAGATTATTGGACGATTGGAGCTTTATCACCTTCTACTTAGCATAATTTGAATTCATAATTGATTGTGTGAATTGATTCCTTGTGGATTCGATCCCTAAGTATTACATCGATCTCTTAATTTGAAGGAGTAGCTCAAGGTAAATTTGAGCATATCAAGATTGTTTAGGTTGTCATTGCAGCAGCTTCCTATTCTGAAGAAAGCTCTAGACCAGGTCCTTAGATTTGTCTTTAGTAGAGAATCATAGGCACCTGGATTGTAATTCTTCAGCTCTTGCATATGACCAGCTAATTCTCCTTCATTGTAACTCATAATCTTCCAGAACAATCGTTGTAGCTCCATGTCATGGCTACCTCTCTTCCAGTTTTTCATGATGTGCCTAGCACATTGCTTATGCTCAGCTTGTGGAATGACAGTCTTAATTGCTTTAACTAAACCCTGAAAAAATATTATACAAACAAAACAGTTAAATGATTGAAACAAAAGCATGATATAAACAAAACTGATACTAACCGATTATTTGTCTGATATGATTGCTACGTTTCTTCCATCCTGAAGATCCAACTTTACAGAGAGAAGCCTAACAAACCAGCCCCAATTATCATCATTCTCAATTTTAACAACTGCCCAAGCAATGAGAAAAATCTTATTATCTCCATCTTTCCTAGTCGCAGCTAAGAGATGTCCCTTTACATCCCACTTAAGAAACACACCATCTATTCCTATGACACGCCTACAAGTCTGCTTCTGAGACTCTCTTTATGCCTTAAAATAAATAAAGAGACGAAAAAAACCTTTGTAAGCTTCCAATGGTTGGTCTTGGAACAGTCTCAATCTCAAAGACTGTCCCTGGATTTGTTCAGAAGATCTCTGCTTGATAATCCAATATTCTTGAAAAATGATCCGCATAAGTAGTTTTTCTTTGTCTTAGAACCATCGTCTTCGTCTTTGCACATTGGTCTTCAGTTACAGTCATGTTGTACTCTCTCTTGATCCCATCTACCATCTCTTGTTTTGTCAATTTCGGATTCTTTCTCAACCTTTCTGAAAACATCCAAGCAATTGCTCCTATCTTCAATAACTTCGAGTATCCTGACTAACACAAGTATGCTTATCATTGTACATCTTAACTTGCATCTTATGCTTTTTCTTATCATAAGAAGAGAAGCATTTCCATTCACATTTCTTATCACTGTCCGAACACTTTGCACCAACCTTCAAGTTTCGTGAGTTATAAAAGTAAGGTTGTATCTCGTTTTCAGAGAAAACCTGATCACGACAATCTTGAAATCTTCTGGAGAATTAAATGTTTTCTCCAACCTCAGTCGCTCTTCCGAATTGTCATCTTCTTGAGAAGCACCACATTCTTCTTCAGGAATATCTTCGTTATCACTGAGTGACCGAGGTTCTGGAATCCTCTCATCATCCCATATATCATCTCCACTATCTGCATCACTTTCGTCTCCATTGTTCACTTCTCTCGCACCTGCTCCAAACTCCGCTTCAAAGTCCTTATAAATTACTTCCTCTATCTCTTCTCCTTCGCAATCGTTTGCATACCTTACCTCATCACAATCTTCATCGCCAACAACCTCACAATCATCATCACTCAATGTCTCACTATCTTCTTCAATATCTTCATCAACTGGCTTCTTCCTCTTTGTTTTTCTTTTGGGTTTAGGAATAGGCTCATCCGATGGAATTGCCACCTCCTCAGTCTCCGATGAAGTTCGAACCGCCTCACTTTCAGGTGGTTTGTCCGTCCTCAACCTCTGTGACCGACGAGTATCCGATGGAGTTTGAACCGCCTCACCTTGAGGTGGTTTGTCCGTCCTCAATCTCTGTGACCGAAGAGTCGGAATTTTTCTTCCACGGGTCTTTACCATCGAGATTTCGACAAGAGAGAAGAGAGAAGAGAAATATTTGATTGCAAAATCGATTTATGGATTAGGGTTTCTTTTGTTCTTTTTTGTTGTCTCTGAACACGTAAAACGACGTCGTTTTATTAAACTTAAAACGTCGTCGTTTTGATTAAACGGATGTCGTTAACAGAATGTTAACTCCGTAATGGTTTATTTAACGTTGAGCCTGAAATGACCGAGTCAATAAAACTTTAGCATTTTCTGTAAAAATCAACAAAAAGTATTAGCTTAAAATAACATTTTGAAAATTGGAGTTTTTTTTTTGCCATTTTTAAAAGTTAGAGCTTTTTTTTTATATTTTTCCCCATATTTTAAAGGCCTAAGATTGTATATGAATTTAAACATATGCTAAGCTCAGAATGACGAACCTCTACATCACTGCATGTGTGGCATTTAATTAACCAAATTTCCTTTTTGGCTCTTGTGGAGACCCCACTCGCCGTCGCATGACATTTTTGTGTTGTTTCTAACATTGAGTTGTTTATAATACAGGCTGAAGTGAGTTCGTTGTTATCTCTCCCCTATCTCATAAACCTAAGGTTTATTTAATTGTTTGACAAAAATAGAGTGTGTTTTTAATCATAATTTAGTGATGTTTTTAATCATAAGGTGTGGCGGCAGTGGCCGACAATCATTTTTAGGGTTTTTATATAGATTTTTTTTTTTGGTCACAGGGGTATTATGATTATACACGCAATAATACTTTTTCCCAATAATCCATTTTGCGTGTATAAATGGTTCGAAGATATGTCCAAAAGGAGTCCCCACCAAAAAACAATCCGTGGTTTTGGGCAAATTTGATTTTGGGTTTTCATTTCTGAGTTTTCATATTTTTTTTTATTTTATATTTTCTATCGGCAGCTTCGGACAATTTTTATAGAAACACACAAAAATATTACAAAATAGATTCTACTCGAAGAGCTACTATACTGTCTGATCCGAGTTTAGAATATTTTCCGACTAATGCCAGGGATAGCTGGATCGCTTGTTATCTGACTACCAGGTAAACTGTCTGAACCGAAATCCAAATTCAGACTTCTCACATAGATGTGATTTTAACATTTTCAAGTCTTGATTTTGTTGTGTGAATATTATGCCTCTTAATTTTCCCTTTAGCCATAATAACCCGGAACCATGAAAAAACTACTGATTATCAAACTTTTTTAAAGGATGTATGAGAATTTAAATGTTTTAAATTGTAAAAACAAAAAATGCTTTAAATTGTAAGAATGTTTATTATTTCCTAAGAGTTGTAAGAATATTTAGCTTTCTAAAAATTCTAGAGATTAGCTTGAATTCGATCTAAAATTTATTTTGATCATTAAAACAAATTTAGAGAAATATTAATATTTCTTTTGGTTATGTAAGTTAGAATGAAAACAACGAACATTTTTGAACCAACAAGGAAAACGTTTTTTTTTTATCGTTCTAAAGTGTGACCAAATATTCCAATGAACATTAATGTTTTGGATTATCATCAAAATATCATTTGTTGGAAATGACATTTCCAAAAATATTATTATTTCAAAAATCTTTTCAAATATACCACAAATCACTGTATACGGTTTGAAAAAAGACATTTTTATTCTTGTTTATATCTTAAGTTACACACAATATTTTTTGTCCATCGATGTTTCTGTCTTGTCTACCGCCAGTTTATCCGCCACAGTCTGTGTCTTGTCTACCACTGACCACCGTTATACTATTTTCTGTCCACTACCGATGGCCACTTTTTACAACAACCACCGTCGCAAATCCTGTCCACCACCATTTACTTCCATCTCCGTTTATCGTCTACCAGCTATCGTTGTATTTGTTTGTCCACTATCAGCCACCGTCTTTTTTGTCTACAACCACCGTAACTGTTTTCGTCTACGATCATCGTATTGTCCACCACTGTCACCAACCACCACCATCACCAACCACCACCATCCACCGCCTTTTTCTTTTCATAATCGTCAACATAAAGGAGAGAGACCACCATCCTTCTTCATCTTCCATCACCATCAACGTGTGGAGAGAGATAGAGAAATGAAAGAGAGAGATACCGGAGAGAGAAGAATGAGCGTCAGAGGGGAGGCGGAAGAGGTAGAGGATGGATAAAAAGATCTTTTAGAATAAGAGAGAGAGAGGAAAAGACAAAAAATGTGATAGATTTAAAAAAATTTTTAGGAAAATAGTATTTTTGGAAAGGGAGTTTTGAGAAAATGGCATTCTGGTTAATATTCTCTTACTTTTTTTCTTGGTTTTGAATATATTTTCTTAATTAAATGAAGTTACGTGTTTGGGCCAAAAGATCTGACTCTTAAGCAATTGTGGTCCAATTTCAGTTTGTATTCACATATTCGTTTTAGGCATTGACATATAATCATCTTTATGTCTTTTAGTTGACTATCCCATATACAAACCTAAATAGGAACTCGAGCAATATAGATAGAGAGGATAGATAACATGGTCATGCGGGCTTCAAGACTCATGAGCATCAAGGCCCATGAACATCAAGTTCTGCGGTCAGTCATGTCGTAAGTATCTTAACACATAATCCTGTCAAATTTTCTACTTTTCAACATCCAGAACTTCCATATGTTGATCACATATATCCGTCTTCTCCAAAAAATGTCAACGTGCATCACACATTAACTTCCAAATTCGCATTATCGTTATCACCATACCACACTTATGTCATGTGTCAGTAACTGCAACAACACCTGCATCAAGCATTGGTTCAGCATATGTGAATGAACTGCTACAACATCATGTTGATTCTGTCTCAACCTCTAAATCACGTAGTGTTACGATTTTAGACTCTACCAAAATCCGTAACAGTTTTGTCTCAATCTTTCTCTAGTGTCACGATATCAGTGTCAGTTATGTGTTAATAGATTCTCAAATCAGTCAACAATACATTAACCATTAACATGCAATTTTCTGCTCAACAATCGCCGACTCATCCATTTCGATCACAAAGTTTTGTTTAAAGTAAAAAGAAAATTCTGATAATCTTATAAATAAACTTAGTGAGTTGTGTTTTAAATATAGTTCAATGCAACCGACGTAACATATTAAAAAATGTCTTAATATAACACTAAACACACACACACACAAAAATATACTGATACAAAAATAATAGTGGATTTTGAGAAAATATTTATCGCTTCACAAACATGTATCTTGGTTTAACTTTTTTTTTTTTTTGGACTTTAAGGGCCAATGGTATGTGGATACATCCACACCCACTACAAGAAAACAGGCAGTATTCCGACGGAATTAACGTCCGTCGGAAATTCCGTCGGAAATTTCCGACGGAATACCGACGGATTTCCGACCAAAATGATTCCGTCGTTATTCCGTCGGAAATCCGTCACTATATTCCGACGGATTTCCGACGGATATGAGCTGTCGTAATTTTCCGACGACTTTCCGACGGAATGACGACGGATTTCCGATTTTCCGATGTCGGCAAAAGTTTGATTGGTCATCGCATACCGACGGAACTAAAACCGTCGGAATTCCGTCGGAAAGTCGATGTCGGCAAATTTCCGTGGTTACCATTTCGTGGACGGTGTCCGATGGGATTGGTGGGGTGTTATGTCGGAGGTTTTGACGGATTTCCGACGGATTTCCGACGGAAATCCGTTCTATATAAGCTCCCACATCCGTAACGAACTTCATAACACAATTTTAGGAAAAAAAAATTTTGGTAGCGATGAGTTCATATTTTCGGTCTTGGATGGACGAGCCAATGATGGATATGGGCTCGAACTTATTAACATCCGCTTACGCTGCAGGTATATGCGAGTTCATGAATTTACCCAGAAACCAAGATGCAGCAAAAAAAGGTCAGGATATCAAATGTCCATGTTCTAAATGCTGTAATAGAATTAGTGTTAAGATGCATAGTGTTTGGAATCACTTATATAGATATGGATTTACGCCGGGATATAAAGTTTGGTTTTTACATGGAGAAAGCAATTACGAATATGGTAGTACTAGTAGTAATGCACCTTATTTTCCGGATAGCGTAGAAGAACGTACAACGGAAGTAGATGTTGGGGTAAGTACGGTTGCGATGGTTAACGACGCGTTTAGAGAGAATTTGCAGTCGGGTGGTTATGAGGGTGATAGGGTTGAAGAACCTAATTTAGAAGCTCGAAGGTTTTTTGATATGTTAGACGCATCAAAGCAACCACTGTACAGCGGTTGTAGGGAAGGGCATTCACCGTTATCTTCTGCTAGTAGGATGATGAACATGAAGACCGATTACAATTTGTCCGAAGAATGTGTTGATGCATTCGCCGAGTTTGTGAAAGATGTTTTGCCAGAGGATAATCTTTCTCCAGCATCATACTACGAGGTCCAGAAACTTGTTGCCGGTCTTGGTTTGCCCTACCAGATAATAGATGTGTGCATCGACAACTGCATGCTATACTGGAGAGAAGATGAGAACAGGAAAAAATGTAAATTTTGCCGTAAACCACGGTTCCAAGACACAAGTGGCAGAGTGAAGATTCCTTTCAAACGGATGTGGTATTTACCATTAACAGAGAGGTTGAAGAGGCTGTATCAATCAGAACGCACTGCTAAGGCTATGAGATGGCATGCAGAGCATAATCAAGATGGAGATATTACGCATCCTTCTGACGCAGAAGCGTGGAAACACTTTCAATCGGTATATCCAGATTTCGCATACGAACGCCGAAATGTATACCTCGGCTTATCCACTGATGGTTTCAACCCATTTGGAAAGCATGGAAGAAAATATTCATTGTGGCCGGTCATCGTAACACCTTACAATTTGCCTCCTTCTATGTGCATGCGGCGAGAGTTCCTGTTTCTCTCAGTTCTAGTTCCTGGGCCAGATCATCCAAGACGATCACTCGATATATTCCTCCAACCATTGATCTATGAGTTGCAGATGTTGTGGGAGCATGGTGTTGAGGCATTTGATGTTTCAATCCAGCAGAATTTCAACATGCGTGCGGTTCTTATGTGGACCATAAGCGATTTTCCGGCGTACGGTATGTTATCTGGATGGACAACGCATGGGAGATTGGCATGTCCTTATTGCCAAGACAATACTTCAGCATTCCAATTGCAGAACGGAAGGAAAACTTCATGGTTTGATTGCCATAGGTGTTTTTTGCCGGCAAATCATCCATATCGTCGGTCTAGAAGACATTTTAGAAAGAATTTTCCAGTGTTTACTGGTCCACCTCCGGAGATAGATGGTCGCAGCATATTGGAACAGTTACGAGATTTTGGTGCAGAGCGAACTCCTGAATGTGGGGGTAATGGCCATCACCCCGTCGACGGCTGTGGGGAATATCACAATTGGCATAAGAAAAGTATTTTTTGGGATTTGCCTTATTGGAAAGATCATCTACTGCGGCATAATCTAGATGTCATGCATGTTGAAAAGAATTTCTTTGACAACATCATGAACACCATTTTAAATGTACCAGGAAAGACAAAAGATAACTGGAAATCTAGATTAGACTTGCCATTGATTTGTTCAAGGGCATCCCTTCATGTTTTGCCTAATGGTAGATTGCCGATGCCTGCGTACCGGTTAGACGCGGGTAAGAAGGAAGTTTTCTTTGAATGGATTAAAAATTTTGTTAAATTTCCTGACGGCTATGCATCTAATCTGCGTAATTGCGTGGATTCGACGGAAGGGAAGTTTATTGGAATGAAGAGTCATGATTGTCATGTTGTGATGCAACGTCTTTTGCCATTTGCATTTTCTAATCTTCTTCCTCAAGACATCCATCAAGCAATTGGAGGTATATTTCATAATTTTCTTTAGTTTATTACTAATATAATGTTACTATATATGTACTAACTTGATTACTTTTCTTTTGTAGGAGTTGGGGCTTTCTTTCGAGACTTATGTTCACGGACACTAACAGAGGACGGGATCCGGTCTTTAGAGGCCAACATCCCGGTGCTCCTCTGTAATCTTGAGAAGATATTTCCACCGTCTTTTTTTGATGTTATGGAACATCTTCCTATTCACCTCCCACGAGAAGCAGCATTAGGAGGCCCTGTTCAATACCGATGGATGTACCCGTTCGAGCGTTACATGTTCCACCTGAAGAAAAAGGTAAAAAATTTGAGCAAAGTTGAGGGATCTATTGTCGCACAAAGTCTAAACGAAGAAGTATCACACTTTGCCGAATATTACTTTCCTTCGGATGTCCGGACTAAAGGTAGACGGCCGGCGCGACATGATGATAGAGGTGAGAAAGCAGTGTATCCGGTGGTTGTACCTGAGTTGTTTGCGCAAGTGGGCCGCGTAAGTGGAAAAGGGAAGAAACGCATACTATCACCACAAGAGGTCACACATTTGCATACATATATCCTCAGAAATTGTGACGAACTTGGAGAGTATGAAAGGTACACCATTTCTCATACTAAATTTGTGCAATTATTTGTCTTCATCTAATAAAGATTGTTATGTTACAGGATATACATGTCCATAGCACAAACTTACCATGCTGATAAGACAGATTCCGAACTTGCTGTATTAAAAGACGACGAATTCCCGGAGTGGTTGAAATTTTTTGTACGTTAAATATAACTCCTCACTCTTATTTTATAAGTTTTTTACGTTCATATGTTATTGATTGCTTACTTATATTGTTTTTAGGTTTCCGAAGGTTTAGCAAGTAGTCAAACCCTCCCGACATGGTTAGTGGAGTTTTCTCATGGTTTACGCAGTACCGCGACTTCATATCCGAGATTTTGCACTAGGGGATATTCCTTCAGAATTCGTGACGAAGGACGTCAAAGGCCAACTTCGGACAATGGTATTTCCGCGCAATCAGGTGATACCATGTACTATGGCATTTTAAAAGAAATCTTGGAAATCCACTACCCAGGAATGTTGGACTTGAGGTGCATTGTGTTTATGTGCGATTGGTATGATCCATCCAATGGTAGTGGGGTTCGAATTGACCGTCTTGGTGTTATTTCGATAAATTCAAGCCGGAAATTACATCATTACGATCCATTTATCCTTGCATCTCAAGCAGACCAGGTATAACTATATTGATAGGTTTTCCGTTATATTTATACGTTAGGTTTTGTTATTCTTGTATATAAACAACATCCACCGTTTATGAATAGGTTTGCTACATTCCATATCCTCGAGTTGGGCGGAGGACAGATCCTTGGATGACGGTAACTCCAATTAATCCGCGAGGAAAAATATATGGAGTTCCGGAACATGATGCTCTACAAGTATCGCGAACCAACCAAATGTCACATGTTGAGGAGACGGATAACATTGACCTTGTCACTGATGTCACACATATCGGCGATGATCTAGTGCATTCGGATGAAGATGAACTACGTGAAGAATTTGACGACGATTCCGACTCCATCCCTAGTGAAGGTTCATCAGAAGAGACAGATTAAACATTTATGAATAAATGTTTGTTTGGAGCTGTTTTGTACTATACATCATACTATGCGTTCCCTCTAATATAATGTACTTTATGGTAATATTCGCCAGAATCATTTAATAAATTTGCCGCCGGATTTCCGCGCGAGGGATAAAAGCTGTCCTAATTTTCGGACGACATAACGACGGAATTAGTTCCGTCGGAAATCCGTCGGAATTCCCGATGTCGGCAAAGTTTGAGTGGTTACCATTGCGTTATATGCGGCCGATGGGACTGGCGGGGTATTATGTCGGATGTTGCAGACGGATTTCCGACGGATTTCCGACGGTTTTCCGTTCTATATAAGGTTCCTCATACGTTCATTCCTGTCAACGACACAAACAATGTCTTCTAACTCTCCTAATGAAGACTCAAAAATCGTCGCAAACCACTTTCTACTTCCAAAATACTCGTGGGAAACCGAAACCCAATGCGACACACACACTGAAGAGATACCCACTTACTCGTGGGAATTTGATACGGTCTCACCAATCTCAATCGGAGATTCTTCATCAACAATAGTGCCGGACAGCCAGTGCTTGCCAAACGTCTCGTGGGAAACGCAATCGCAGTGCGACAAATATCCAAACAAAAAGAGTCTTCTCGAAGACGTACAACCATCTCGCTTGATTGAAACGTCAGATACTTACGGTGGAAGTACTTCAAATGAATGTAAGGATAACTACTATGATTATGAATTTGCCCAGAGACCAGAAAGTCCGAACTTAAATATAGATGTTGATGCAATCAAAAGAGATGTTTGCGGCGGATATTTAGAAGGTACACCGAAGAATAATAAGGATCAGTACAATGATGATGAATTTGCCCAAAGACCTGAAAGTCCGAATTTGAATATAGATGTTGATGCAATCGAAAGGGAATTTTGCAAAGGATATGTAGATTCTCCGCCAAAGAAAAAAAAGGAAAAAAAAAGTTTAAGGTTCTAAAAAAGGTAAGTTTGGAGCGGATACAGAGACATATGTGTTTCAAACTGTAAAATAAATAAATTTCCTTTCGCCTTTTGTTTTTTCTCTGTTATAAAATTTCGTTATGTAAATCTTTTATTCAATTCTCGGATATATTTAAAATAATTTATGAAAAAATGTTTGGACATTTTTTTAATTAACTCTGCAATCGGGTCAACACCCGGACTTTTAAGCGGTTGATTTTTCACAGTTTCCGACGGATTGTAATTTATATTTTTAAAACAGATATCTGTGATATAAAAAATATTACACCCGTCGGAATTCCGTCGGTGGTTTTGACGGATTTCCGACGGGTCTAATATTTTTATAATATAAAAAATTTCAGAGATAAAAAAATTAAATTAAATTAATTAAATCCGTCGGAAATCCGTCAAAAATACCGACGGATTTCCGACGGATCTAATATTTTTTATATTTAAAACCCGTTTTAAAAAATTTTAATTTAAAAAAAAAATTATTAAATCCGTCGGAAATCCGTCGGTATTTTTGACGGATTTCCGACGGATTTAATTAATTTAATTTAATTAAAAAATTTAATTTAATAAATAATTATTTAATAAAAAATAATACATTTACGCGGTTTTAATTAATTATGTTTATAATCCGTCGGAAATCCCTCGGTATTTCCGACGGATTTCCGACGGAATCCCTAATTTTTGCCGCCTAAGAGCCTCGATCTCATCGAAAAAAGGGGGAAAATCCGTCGGTGTCCGTCGGAAATCCGTCGGTCACCTGCAATAAAAACCACCGTCTTCTTCCTCGCGATGACAGAACGAAAAGTCGAAAAAAAACATAAAATCGCCGGAATTCGATCGATCCTCTCGGAAACACGCCGGAATCAACATATCCATCCACAATCTCAATCTCTATCACATTATCATCAATCCAATGTAAGTTTTTCGAAGTTTTTTTTTGGAAATTTGTGATTTAGGGAATTTAGAGAATTTTGTGAATTTGTTAGATTTAGGTTGTTAAAAATCAATAGAAATGTAGAAATGTACGGGTTTAGTATGTTTGAAAAATTTTTTATTTTGTAAATTTTGTGATTTAGGGAATTTAGAGAATTTTGTGAATTTGTTAGATTTAGGTTGTTAAAAATCAATAGAAATGTAGAAATGTACGGGTTTATAAAATTTAGAAAAATATGTATAAAATTATTTATTTTTGTAAAATTATAAATATTTATAATATAAAAATATTAGTAAAATTCTAAGTTGTTGAAATTTTACTAAATTTTTTATTTGTTTAAATTACAAAATCCCAAATTAGGGAAAAATCGTAAATATCTAAAAATTCGTAAATGTTAAAAATCTGAAATTCCAAAAATTTTCTAAATCTGTAAATTCGTAAATGGTAATATCTGAAATCCATAATCCAAATATCCCTAAATACCTATTTAGAGAAATCTCAATTTTCCAAAATCCCTAACTCCCTAAAACTTAATTTATGAAATCCTGAAATTCCAAAAATTAATCTCGAAATTCCAAAATCCCTACTTCTCAAAATATCAATTTACTATAAAAAATTTAATATCAGAATTTATATTTATATATGTAAGTAAATGTCAACGGTATGTAAACATTTTGGAAATCGTAGGGACTATGGCCGATTTCATCACTCTACTGGATCCGGTACTTCCAGTAGGGGAGGGAGTCAGTCGCAAATCCCAGATAGTAGCTTTCCGGAATCCCAAGACCCGTCTCCTCCACTAGGTACACAGCCCTCAGCTCCCACGGCCATGTCCGTTGAGGAGTTTGTTTCGCAACCTGGACGGGATAGGTTGCCTCGCCTAGATCCCGACTTGGTACCTAACACGACATGGTAAGTTTTATACTAAAAATGTATTTGATTATATTAACTTAAAAAAATATTTAACTAAATATTGTTTAGGTTTCAATTTTCGGGAAACGGGATTACGAGTTCGATCAACGCAATGACTAATTCGTTGATCACTTCCCCGTATCCCACATTTACTTCGATGCCGGTGGCAGACCAGGAGATCTGGTTTCGGCAATTTGCGGTATGATTTCTATTCCTATTTTGTAATTTAGATTTTTATTTTCATTAAAATTGTCAATACTAATATGGGTTCGTTTTTTTTTTTGCAGCAAGAATTTACTTGGGACCCACAGTTGACTTCCCGGGTCCGACGGGAGTTCTACAAAAAAGCTTCCCGGAAATATTCGTTGAAGATAAACGAATGGAAGGACTTGTGGTACAAAGAGGGAAAAGTGCCGCGCAAATTGCAAGTTAACAAAACATTATGGGCTGGACTACTTGCCCATTGGGAGCGGGAGGAGACAAAAACAAGCTCCGAAAAGAACTCGTCTAACCGGAAGAGCGACCGGAAGGGGAAGGGACCGGCGACCCATAACCTCGGTGCGACGAGCAAAGCGTCACGTGTTCAGAAACTGGTACGTAATTTTATAATTTTTACAAAAATTTATATTTCTAACACTTCTCATATTTCTTTCATTATCTATGCCAACAGATGGAGAGGACCGGTGTGCGTCCGTCACATCTTGACTTGGTCAAAGATGCGCACACCAACAGAAAGACGGGGGAAATTCAAGATCCCATTGCTCGTGAAATCGTGGAGAGCGTGGAGAGGCTGGGTGAGGAGTACCTCCAATCCCAACCGATCGTCGAAGGAACTCCCCCTTCCACGGAAGTTCCTCTGGAGATGATCAACGAGTTTACCTATCAGGTTAGTAATACTGTCAATTTTAATTAAATTTTAATTAAATTTTAAATAAATTTAAATATAAACAACTTACAACATTTACTGATTGATTTTTTTTCGTAGGTTGCGCCTAAGCACAGAGGTCGTGTGTTTGGCCTCCCGGAAGACAGTTCTGCCACGTCCGTCAACTCTTACCGCATTCATGCAGATAGTGCGTTGAGGGCACAGAATGCCGAGCTTCTCGAGCGGGTGACCGGGTTGGAGTCCCAACGCGCACAAGATGAAGCTCGCTACGCGGAACAGCAGACGCTCTTGCAGGAACAAGTGGAACGCGTTCGGGCAATGGAAGATCAGGTGGGACGAATCCGGGATATGGAAGAGCAGATGGCACGAATGCGGGAGATGGAAGAACGGATGAACGAGTTCTTCCGTAACCGATAGATAATATGTAATATTTTAATTTTCTTAAAAATATTGAAACTTAATTTTAAATGTTGTTTTTTTATTTTTATTTTTATTTTAATCTAATTTTTAATTATATTTAATTTTATTTTAATTTATTTAATTAAATTAATTTTTTTTTTAATAAATAAATTATCCGTCGGAAATCCGTCGGTATTTTTACCGTCGGAAATCCGTCGGTATGTTAACCGTCGGAAATCCGTCGGTATTTGTACCGTCGGAAATCCGTCGGTATGTGACCCGTCGGAAATCCGTCGGTATTTGAAATACTGACGGAGTTCCGACGGAATTCTGACGGAATTCCAGTTATCCTTTTCCGTCGGAAATCCGTCGGAATTTCCGACGGATTTCCGACGGAATTTTTTTTTCCGACGAGATAGAAACGACGGACCAAAACCGTCGGAAAGCCGTCGGAATATGGGTTATTCCGACGGCTTTCCGACGGTTTTGGCCGTCGGAATATATCATGTTTTCTTGTAGTGACCTTCACTAATGTCTTCTTTGCAGTCTCATTCGATGGTCACTGTATGCATGATAAACTCTTTTAAAGATAAGATCACACACATGTCTGTTTCAACGTTTTCCTAGTCCTAGGCAAACAAAAGATTTGGTACCATCTAGAAACGCATATGTGAAATCAGTCTCAAAAACTTTACACGCATTTCCGACTCTACAATTTCTATACATTCATTTCTACACTACAAAATCAAATGGATAATAATTCCACAAAAATGATGCTAATCTCCACAATAACAAAGACGGTATTGCTTGCAAGAAAAATCTGAGATAAAAAGACTAGTTATTGACTTTTTTCCTTTTGCCGGCATTATTGACTTTTTTCTTATCAACACATTTGTTCCTTATATTTTTTCTTGTTGGTATGTATAATGTATTTGGGTTTTACATAACATGTTCTAGATTTGTTTGGAAATTGTGATTTCGGTTGTTCAAGTTTATATTATTTGTTTTATAAAAAAAAACCAAAACATTTAAAACAAAGTGTTTAGATTTAAATTTGATTGCGATTCTTCTGTGAGAAACATATTTCTATTGGATTTCGTCTCTGATTTTTATAACATAAAAACGAGATTTACACAAAATAATCAAATCTTAACACAAGGTTTATAGAGCTTAGGCCTAGGTTCGGAACGAATATCTTGGAAAAGATCTAGTATCCGTGATCCGTTTCGTCCGGATTTTTTGATCTGCTTCGTCTAGTCCAAATCTTTGATATTTTGGTATGATCCGAGAATTATCGGATATCCATATTTTTTTAGATATCTACGGATATTCGTTAAATACATAAAAAAAATGTACACAATGTTTTAAAAATCGGATTGGACCGGCATTTGAAGAACCGGATACTGATCCGGATTGGATTAACTCTAAAATCCAAATCGAGTTAACCCGGTTATTGAACCAGGTTGAACCGGTAAAAAACCAGAATCCGACGACCCAATCGAACCGGGTTTAAACCAAATTTTACTATTTTGATAATAATTTTTTTTATTATTTTAGTTATTATTTTGTAACTAAAAAAATAAAGATAGGATTTGATCAAAAAATAAAAAATAAAATAAAGATAAGATTTTTAAATGAGTAATGACGTTTACAATTTTAGTTTATTTATTTTCCTAATTTTTTCGATTCTTTTGTTCTGAAACTCAATAGCTAACACTATAAGATTAAACCATAAGGTACGTATTAGAGAAATCATATATTTGTTTTCTTAACTCTTTGACTAAATCACCAAAACTACTAGAATTAATTAGTTCTTAATATTTATGATATTTATGTGTATTCTTTATTTAAGTTTTCTAAAATTTTAAAATTATTCAAGTGTTTTGTTTGATATTAAAAAAGTATAAGATTAAGTATACTAATAATTTCAAAATATCATCAAAACCGGTTGAACCCGATCGAACCACATTAACCCATGATCTAAATGTTTTTTCGGTCTAGTTGTCCGTCCGATTTAAAAAACATTGCATAAACACTAGAATCTATACATATGACTTAAAACAAAAAAAAATTGTTTGACAATATACCTTCAAATAAAGGCTAAATCCATCCTTTGTTAATGATAGTTTCAAAATAAAACGTTAAGATCAAACTGACATCTTAACTCAAAACATATCAATATATATTTCAAGTAGATTTATTAAGACAATTTTTTTTAATAATTAATCATATATATTGCATCAAATATACATAACTACATATAACTACATATATCTATAATATATAATATATATCTATAAATATATGGATTGAAGCGAATAATCGATTTTTTTTAAATGATATTTGAAATTTGCTTAAGACAATTTTTTTTAATAATTAATCATATATATTGCATCTAATATACATAACTACATATATCTATAATATATAACATATGTCTATAAATATATGGATTGAAACGAATATTCGATTTTTTTTAAATGATATTTGAAATTTGCTTAATTTTATTATTTACTTTGTTCAGATCATAACGAATATCGAATCAAGATGGTGGATCTAAAGGACTTTTTGCCCAATTTTAGTGTGATACTTTTTCACCACAATTTTGATAAAAAAAAAAAAAACTTCTCCTCTGTGCCTTTATTTGAGGAAGCACATTCTGGTTTTGACCAATAATCCCATTGTCCTGACTAAAAGTCTTTTTTTTTTTGTTTTGTCCATTTGTTTTTGTCAAAAAAAATTGATGCCAAAACTATTACTAGTAATTTATTTTTGTTTATAAAAAAAAAAAGTTACAATTCTTTATAACTTTCTACTGCCGACCAAAAAACAAAAATAAAAATGGCACAACTTTAATTATAATCGAATACTCGAAAAATTATCTAACAAATCATCATCATCTAAAAATTAGTTTTCAGGAGGAGGAGGGAAATTGAGATCAAAATCCAACAACACAGGTCGTTTCTCAGGACTAAGATCCATCACAACAGATGATGATTCCGATTCACTAGCTTCATCAAACACAATCATCCCAGATTTAACCTGAATCTTAGGAAAAGGAAATCTAGAATCAACAGATCCAAGATTAAGAGCAGGAATCGATTCATCAACGATGCTACTTTGAGTTGGACTCTCGTTGTTGTTATTGTAATAAGTGAAATTGGTTTTGGCTTTGGCTCCACGAAATCGAAGAGCAGCTTTGTCGTAAGCACGAGCCGCATCTTCAGGTGTGTCGAAAGTACCGAGCCAAACTCGTGCTTTCTTCGTTGGATCTCGAATCTCTGCTGCGTAACGACCCCATGGTCTCTTCCTCACTCCTCTATAACGATTCTCTTTGATTCCTGCGATTGATTTCACAGTCGGTGCCATGATTATATAATCGATTAGAGAAAGGAGAGGAAATCGAAGAGGTTTGTTTGTGTGAGGAAGAAAGAAGAGAGATTTGTTTGGGTTTATTTATACAGACAGAACACAGTCAACCGCGGTTTTGACTAAAGGGGCGGCTCGAAGGAGTGGCAGTTTTCGTAATTTATGTCTGATTACGTGGCGTCTTGTTTGTCTCCACGATCCGGGAAAGTGAGTGAAGAGTCTTTTTTTTTTTTTTAATCAACTAATTAAAGTGATTTTATTTTATTTTTGGTTTTATAGTATATGTTAATGACTTATTGATGATTTTATCATTTATGGGTTTTCCATAAATTACGTGCTGTACTTTCCAATCAGCGGAGCCCACGCGCTTGTTCGGCACGTGTCATTTAGCTGCCTCTCTTGGTTAGACACGAGGTGAGGAATTATTAGAATGATAAAGTGAGATATAATTTTAGTGAAATTTGATTAAAGCCAAATGTAAATTTGTTACTAAAACGAGAGATATTTTAATTGGGAAAATGGTATAACAAATCTACAAAGTATAGACCACTAGCACTTTAAACCTTCAAACTTTAGCACTCACAATTTAAACCTCTAAAATAACATTGTAGATAAAATAAAACTAATAATCCACTATGGAGGAAGTATGAAGAAGGTAGATGACAATTACATCTACATAGCGGAGATGGGTTGTAAGAGTGTGAATTGGGAATTCTCAGAGATATTATGGAATAAGTTAAAGTATGCATTTGACTTTGTTGATGATATCTTAGAGATGTGTTGGTTTGGGAAAAGTCTTGGTGTCGATGAGATTGAAGTTTTTATCGAGCATGAGTGCTCAGAGCATATGCCTGGTGTTGTATACAAGATTGCAAGCAGTAAGAGAGAAGATAGAGAACATTATCAGAATGGTGAAGAAGCTTACAATGGTGATTATGAAAAGGATCAATAAGCTTGCGATCGTGATTATGAGCCTGACGAAGAGGTTGCTTCCGATGAAGAAGATGATGATGATGATGATGACGATGATGCTAAGGTTGAGAGGCCAAAGGAAAGTGAGGAATCAGAGGATGAAAGGCATCCAGATGAGGAGTTAAAGGAGCGAGAGACTCATGCTGATCTTGGAAACGAGGGTGAGAATGTTGGTCATGTAAGAGATGAAAACCAGAATGAGATAGATGATGGGGATGAAGTCGTGTTAGATGCTGGAGATGGTGGTAGTGATGATAGATTTAGGTCTTTATTTGAGGAAGGAAGAAAGAGCTAAGTAGATGTGAAAGAAGCATACAAAGGTGATTCTGATCATGAAGAAGAAGAAAGTGATCCAGAATTTGGGTTAGGGGATGAACTATATCTGGATACTCCATTGGAGTCGGATGAAGAATGGGAGCAGTGGACAGACCCAAGAAAATCTAAAGGTAAGAACAAGTTCCATGGAGATTATGATAAAGAACCGTATCTGTGGCTTTTTCAGAAGTTTAATAGTGGTTTAGAATTCAAAGATCAGTTGCTTCGTTACTCGTTGAATACTCAGTTCGACATTAAAATGGCTAAGCCTGAAGCAAACAGGATAGCTGCTATTTGTTGTGGGAAGAAATGTACTTGGAGAGTATTTTGTTCTTTTGAGGTCCCTTTGAAAAAGTGGATGGTTAAAGTGTGTCACAACAAACACAATCATGGGAAAACAAGCAGAGTCTCTATGTTGAAACAAGGTGTGATTGCGGGTTTGTTTAGAGAAGAACTAGGAAGGAATGTCAACTTTCAAGCACCTGAGATAAATGACACAGTCAAGGAACATTATAACATTGTGGTGCTAATAACGAAGTGCTAAAGAGGCAGAAGGATAGCTTTGGATACAATTCTTCAAGCTCAGGCAATTCAATTTGGAAAGCTATGGGACTATGAGGCTGAGCTAAGAAGATCAAACCCTGTAATTACAACTGAGATTAAGACTGGGGTAGTAAATGGTGTTGAGATTTTTGACAAATTCTACATCTGTTTTGAACCACTCAGGCGATCTTGGAGGACTTATTGCAGACCTGTTATTGGTCTTGATGGGTGCTTCTTGAAATGGGAGTTGAAAGGTGACTTACTTGCAGCTGTAGGCAGAGATGCATATAACAAGATGTATCCCATTGCATGGGCAGTTGTGAAAGGTGAAACCACATACACATGGAGTTGGTTTGTAACTAAACTGAAACAAGACCTTCACTTGGGGACATGTAAAAAATTGACTCTCATATCAGACAAGAGCAAGGTAATGTGTATTCTTACTTTAAAAACTTGATGATCTGTCACTCTTACTAATGAATATATTTGTCACTGTTTTACAGGATTTACTCAATGCTATATCTAATGAGCTTCCTCATGCAGAGCACCGTATGTGTGCAAGGCATATATATGCTAACTTCAAGAAAAGTTTCTCAAAGTCGGAGTATAAAAATTTATTTTTGGGAGTTGCTTACAGCTACAATGAAGGAGAGTATGAAGAAAACATGAAGCTGGTCCAGTCTTATGATCCTGCTGCACATACAGCTCTACTCTTGACATATCCAGAGAAATGGTGCAGAGCTTTCTTCGATTCTTCGTCTCCGCCTTCGTCTCTGATTCTCTCTTTTTGGTGGGGGGGTGGGGGGTGGGGGGGGGGCGGGAGTTTGTAAATATTAATTAAACAGGTTTTATTTTTTTAATTGCAAAAAAAGACACGTTTTTATTAACAAAACGGAGTTAGCTTTTCCGTTAACGGAGTTAATTGTTCCGTCCCGTAAAATATCAGCGCAACCAAAAACCATACCTTGACTGTTTAATATGATAACAATGTTATCTTGGAGATTTAAAGTGTGAGTGCTAAAGTTTGGAGGTTTAAAATGGTAGTGGTCTCTATTTTAGAAGTTTGTTATGCCATTTTCTCTATTTTAATTTGTTTTTAATTTATACTTTTAAAAGAGTGAGTATTAAAGAATTACCACTAAATTAAGATAATAGTATTATTTTCTATAAAAAAAAAGAAAGCTAATATTGTCTTTATTTTTTACCTTTTAATGGATTTTTTTTATGTAATAACAAACGAGATGTCATGAAAAAACCAAATGTCAATTTAATCATATATATATGTATGTTATTTCAATTAATCAAATCTAATAACTTATTAAAAAATAGTTATGTTAACAAGTAATAAATAGGATTTTTAAAAAAAAAATTTCTCAACTATCGTCAAATCTTGAAAAATTCCCTCAACTATTTTTTTAGTAAAAAAATCCATCAACTATACTTCACTAGTGAAATCAATCCTCCGTCTACCATAACGTTTAATCCCAATACAAATTATTGTATTTTATTACAAAAACGACAAAACGTCGTAAGTATTGACCAAAACATCAAGTTGTTTACAGGAAAACAACAGAAGTGTGCAAAGAAGAAAGTAGCTGCAACTTGTGTTCAATATCGCTTTGATTGGAGATTATATACTTTAATAAACAGTCGGTCTATGGTTGTGAGATCCTACAACGAAACTCACATATGTTACTCAATAGGTGTGGTGAATCTCTACAGTGCACTTAAGATTGCGGCTGATCTCCTGAATGAGTTTAACATTAATCACGATTTACAGTACACTTATGATCACATTTTTTTGTTGTCATAAGATTCACTTTGTGTTGTTTTTCTGTAAACAACTTGATGTTTTAGTTAATATTTGAGACGGTTTGTCGTTTTTGTAATAAAAGACAATAATTTTTATTAGGATTAAACGTTATTGTAAATGGAGGGTTGATTTCATTAACGAAGTATAGTTGAGAGGTTGGTTTACTAAAAAAATAGTGAAAGGGATTTTTCATAATCCAAAAATAGTTGAAGGGATTTGTTATTAAAAACACTAATAAATATTACTCCCTCTGTCCCATTATATAGGATTTTTTAGATAAAAGCGCGAAGTTTAAGAATGATATAAATGTTAGTTTTTGTTCTATTTTTTAAAATTAAAATTATTATTTAATATTTAATTACAAATAAATCAACCAATAAGAAGAAATCCTGCAGAATAATGGCAATACCACATTAAATTTTACATAGAAACTAGAAATTTTTTTATAATATGGAACAAAATAAAAATCCTAAAACATCTTATATTTTGGGATAAATGGAGTAGTATAACTAGTGTTGTTCTCAAAATTTCTCATTTATCTTTGCTAATTTGAGTTAAAGACTCGACAAAGTCTAGTTTGTAGTTGTTTTTTTTTTTTTGATCAAGTATAATTAGTTTGTAGTTGTTTAGTTACAATAAAGCAAATGGTAGAGATTTTTTTTTTTTTTCCAATTTCCAACCATTGAAAATTAACCAAATCACTTTTATCATCTCATTCTATTAAAATGTTATTCCTTCCATATCACTTTATTTGATATTTAAAAAAAAATTGTGTTTAAATTAAATAATTTTTCAATTTTTAATAAAAAGTTAAATGTATTTTATTTTACATGACTATTTATATTATGAAGTTTGATTTACTATTAGTTGAATTATATTTAACATGATAATAAATGATATTTATTTATTATCTTTTAACATCAACTATTACAATATAAAATGGGATAATTACAAAAATGCCATTTTTTGTGTGCACATTTGTAATAATGCCACTTAGGGGTGTTCATTTGCAAAAATACCTCTAATTATAAAATTATAAAACTTATATCTTAAAATTTTAAACCCTAAAAAATGTTTTGACCCCTAAACCCCCATAAACCCTCAAAACTAAACCCTAATAGAACATAGTTAACCCAAACATAAATAATACAAAGAAAAAATAATTTTCAAAAAGTGGCATTTTTACAAAAATTTCAAAAGTGTGGCATTTTTGTAAAATGGCATTTGAAAAGTGGCATTTTTTGAAATTTCTCATATAAAATAAGTATAAAATAATCTGCATATATTTTTTATAAATGCATTATATTAAAAAAAATTAAAAATTAAAATTTAATTTGTCAGCGACTCAAGCTTAATAAAATAAAGTATCGTATACTTCGATTTTCCCTTAATATTATTCTCCTAAACATTGCCAAGCTGATTCTCTCTTTTTGGTTGGGGTGGGGGGAGTTTGTAAATATTAATTAAATAGGTTTTATTTTTTTAATTGCAAAAAAAAGACACGCTTTTATAAACAAAACGGAGTTAGTTTTTCCGTTAACGGAGTTAACTGTTCCGTCCCGTAAAATATCAGCGCAACCAAAAACCATACCTTGACTGTTTAATATGATAACAATGTTATCTTGGAGATTTAAAGTGTGAGTGCTAAAGTTTGGAGGTTTAAAGTGCTAGTGGTCTCTATTTTAGAGGTTTGTTATGCCATTTTCTCTATTTTAATTTGTTTTTAATCTATACTTTTAAAAGAGTGAGTATTAAAGAATTACCACTAAATTAAGATAATAGTATTATTTTCTATAAAAAAAAAAAGAAAGCTAATATTGTCTTTATTTTTTACCTTTTAATGGATTTTTTTTGTTTAATAACAAGCGAGATGTCATGAAAAAACCAAATGTCAATTTAATCATATATATATGTATGTTATTTCAATTAATCAAATCTAATAACTTATTAAAAAATAGTTATGTTAACAAGTAATAAATAGGATTTTTAAAAAAAAATTTCTCAACTATCGTCAAATCTTGAAAAATTCCCTCAACTATTTTTTTAGTAAAAAAATCCATCAACTATACTTCACTAGTGAAATCAATCCTCCGTCTACCATAACGTTTAATCCCAATAAAAATTATTGTATTTTATTACAAAAACGACAAAACGTCGTAAGTATTGACCAAAACATCAAGTTGTTTACAGGAAAACAACAGAAATGTGCAAAGAAGAAAGTAGCTGCAACTTATGTTCAATATCGCTTTGATTGGAGATTATATACTTTAATAAATAGTTGGTCTATGGTTGTGAGATCCTACAACGAAACTCACATATGTTACTCAATAGGTGTGGTGAATCTCTACAGTGCACTTAAGATTGCGGCTGATTTCCTGAATGAGTTTAACATTAATCACGATTTACAGTACACTTATGATTACATTTTTGTTGTTGTCATAAGATTCACTTTGTGTTGTTTTCCTGTAAACAACTTGATGTTTCAGTTAATATTTGAGACGGTTTGTCATTTTTGTAATAAAAGACAATAATTTTTATTAGGATTAAACGTTATTATAAATAGAGGTTGATTTCATTAACAAAGTATAGTTGAGAGGTTGGTTTACTAAAAAAATAGTGAAAGGGATTTTTCATAATCCAAAAATAGTTGAAGGGATTTGTTATTAAAAACACTAATAAATATTACTCCCTCTGTCCCATTATCTAGGATTTTTTAGATAAAAGCGCGAAGTTTAAGAATGATATAAATGTTAGTTTTTGTTTTATTTTTTGACATTAAAATTATTATTTAATATTTAAGTACAAATAAATCAATTAATAAGAAGAAATCCTGCAGAATATTAATGGCAATAACACATTAAATTTTACATAGAAACTAGAGAAAATCTTATAATATGAAATAAAATAAAAACCCTAAAATATCTTATATTTTGGGACAAATGGAATAGTATAACTAGTGTTGTTCTCAAAATTTCTCATTTATCTTTGCTAATTTGAGTTAAAAGACTCGACAAAGTCTAGTTTGTAGTTGTTTTTTTTTTTTTGATCAAGTATAATTAGTTTGTAGTTGTTTAGTTACAATAAAGCAAATGGTAGAGATTTTTTTTCTTTTTTCCAATTTCCAACCATTGAAAATTAACCAAATCACTTTTATCATCTCATTCTATTAAAATGTTATTCCTTCCATATCACTTTATTTGATATTTAAAAAAAAATTGTGTTTAAATTAAATAATGTTTCAGTTTTTAATAAAAAGTTAAATGTATTTTATTTTACATGACTATTTATATTATGAAGTTTGATTTACTATTGGTTGAATTGTATTTAACATGATAATAAATGATATTTATTTATTATCTTTTAACATCAACTATTACAATATAAAATAAGTATAAAATAATCTGCATATATTTTTTTATGAATGCATTATATTAAAAAAAATTAAAAATTAAAAATTAATTTGTCAGCGACTCAAGCTTAATAAAATAAAGTATCGTATACTTCGATTTTCCCTTAATATTATTCTCCTAAACATTGCCAAGCTGTTAAGTTACACTTCTTATATCTTTGTTGTATTTATGTATTTTTAGAAAAAACTTAATTGTCTATGTATAATCTCTTTGAAATTAATAATGAAACATGTTTTGATATTTTCTAAAAATTCGCTAGATAATAACACATCAATTTAGAGATTTATAGTTGGATATATAAGTTAAGTTACACATAAAGTTCGAGGCAAATTTGTTTTTTTTATAGAACTCTAATACAAATTCGACATGGTAAGAAGATCCATCTAGTATAAATGAAATTTTTAAGGAAATACCCTTTTGTGATGTATCTTTTCAAAAATACTTCTGTTTGAAAACATTATCATAATATCCTTTTTATACCTAAAATACTATTTCATTGGTTATATCAAAAAGAGTATTATATTCATAATCACTGAACCATCATATCTTAAAAACAAATCTATTTAAAACAGGTATAATTACTTATGTGTTGCATAAAAATGGACATATTTGGACAAAATTAATAAATAATGGACACATTGTATAGACCAGAGAACATAAAGATCGGGTTAAAACCAAAGACACGGTACTGCAAAAATGTCGGAGAAACAAACGCAGATGAGAATGGTATTTTATATACTTTGCAGTCGTATATAATAAATTAAAAATGCTAATTTTTAAATTAAAATTTGGGGTGATTAAGAAAATAAAATATAAAATGTGAAAGTGTTGGGATTATGTTACCGGTTTCCCGGCGTGCCCACCGTTCAGATGCAATGCATTGCATTAATGAGGTTTGATAGATTCTTCTCCTCAACATTTTCACATTATTTAATTGCATTTGGACTTTGAGGCGAATGGACCATTACTCGGTCTTCATGAAAATATCCCTTTTAGGATAACTAATCAGATGAAAAAATTGTTTATTAGGTTTTTCTTTTTTTCTCTCCGTCGGATCTTTCAGAGAAAATATGTTTTTATTTATACTTCTCAGGGGTGTATTCAATCTGACATTTAAAAAGATTTGAGTTTCAATGAAATTTTAAATGATTTTAGTGATGTTATGTGATTTTAGGAAGTTTTATATAAAATTCTCTACAATTCCACCTAAAACCATGAGATTTGGTTTTTTGTATTTTTAACAAAAAAATCCTCTCAAATCCTTTTTCAATCTCTTGAAATCATTAAAAAAACAAATCATTCGTATGTTTTAAATAATAGTGGATTTGAAGGTACTTTTCCAAATCACTAGTTCAATAACATTGGATTTTAATAAAAAAATTTAAATCCATTATCCAATAACATAGGATTTGACAAATCATTACAAATCACTAGAAATGCTAGATTGAATTTTCTAAATCCATGATCCAATAACATAGGATTTGACAAATTATTACAAATCCCTTCTATTGCAGTAAGATTAGATTTCTAATTAATTATGATAATAAATTCTGGATATATGTGTCTTTTTTCTCCGGATTTGTGTTGTGCATGTTCTCTTCTATAATTTTCGGCTTTTTTCTGATTTCGGTGTTAAAACCATGAATCCATGTTTCGGTTCATAGTCTCTCTTCTCTACATTTAGTATCATTTTTTTTGGCTGGGAGTTATCTCCCCTAAATCACTAATCAGAAGCCTTGAACAAGGGTGATGGGTGTATGGTCATGTGCTAGTGATGATCAACGATGATTTTCACGGAGGCGAACAATTTTTGATTTTGTAGTGTGATTTAATCTGGGAAGAAGATTCTCAGAAATATTTTTAATGGTTTCCGAATCCGCGATGGTGCGCGACGATAAAAAATATTATGACCAATTTTTTTGTTTTGTTCATCTACTTAATTTTGCTCACTTTTGTTGTAATTTTGCCTACTATCCCTATTCCGATTTTTTTCCACCCACTTATTATTCGAACTAGATTTATACCCGCATTACGTAGCGGAAACTATTTTAATAATATTTTTATATTAACTCAGTGTTAAATTTGTATATATGAAAATATTTTAGATTAATCTACTATTGCACGAAAGTGTGACCGGAGCTCCGATTCCCCATTCGGAATCGGAAGCGGAATCGAAAATGGCCGGAATCGCGATTCTCAAAAACAGGATTTGGAAGCGCAGGAGAAACGTACGATTCCGGTTTGGAAGCGCTAAAACCGAGAAACTGGAAGCGTTAATTTTTTTTTGTTTAATCACTTGTCAAATGACTTGAATCCGAGTGAGGGTAAATGATATCTATGACTTGAATCGGAGTGAAGGTAGATTAAATCTGAGTATATTCCATGGAGATATGTGTGTTTTGAGGTGAATCGTAAAATACTAGAGCTTACGGTGGTTCAAGCGAAACCAACAAAGAAGAAAAGCAATTAGGTTACACGTGGCTTTTACTTTTTTTTTTAATTAAAAATTGAAAATTTAGTGTTTAATTTATATTTAAAGAAATAAGATATATGACATAATCAACATAATGTGGGAATATATGATATGCTCTACATATATATGGCGTATTTCTCGTATGGTCTACGACTCTACATAATGATGGGTTTAGATGTTTTTATACATATCTTAATTTATTTAATAATTTAAAATATGATATTTGGAATTATTTAGAACTATACAATTATATATATATATATATATATTATATTATGTATAAATATATAAACACTTCCAACGCTTACATGCTCCCTAAATTTTTCAAGAAAATCACTTCCGCATTTCCAAACACTTCGCTTCCAATACTCGCTTCTGATTCCATGCAACATAACTATTTATGTTATCATTAGCTATTATGAGATTTTACGGTTTGACTTTTGGTCATCTTCTATATATTAAAAAAAAACATTGGAAAACAATTTGATGATGTGTACTTTCACATTTTTTTATTCTTTTTAGTTTTTGTTTATTTAATTTTTTTTACCTATTATCATACACATTTATTTCTAAATATTATTTATTTTAAAAATTGTAACTCCACTTGCAAACCACATTTGACAATTTTTAAGTTTGTCTACAACAATTATATTAAAAATTATAATATTATATCTTATCATTAAATATGAGAAATTTAATTTTCTAACATTTATGAAATTGGTAAACATTTTTTTTAATGCCAGCATAATATATTATTTTGAGAATTAGTTAAACATTAAAATTTGAAATTGATATATATATATATATAATTCAAAATATGGAAAATCAAACGGCTGCATGATAAAAATGACTTAATCAATTAACAAAATTGAATTAAATAAATTACCAAAGTAATAATTTTTAGTAATTTTCGATTAGTTCAATTATTTTAGTTCGGTTTTGTATAGATTTTGGTAATTTAGTATAATATTATATATATATATATATATATATATATATCGGTTCAAGTTCGGATCGTTCAATTTTGATTTTGTTCGATTTATATAGTTTGTCTATCTCTTGGTTAACTTCTATACAAAAACAATTACAAATTCGGATATACTAAAAAATCTTGGATTTATTTTAATAATTTTGGCCATAATTAACCAACAAACTCTACAATAACTATAATTGATTGTTTTAACTAAAGCAATACTACTAATATTCATTTTAAATATTTCACTCAGCATACCGTAGGAAAAAAAACATAAATCATAATTTTTATCCTAAATAATATTTTTTTTTGTAAAAGATAAAACTCTAAACTTTTGCCAAGCCCTAGAATAAATATTTGGATTCTCTTGTTTGAGCATCAATAAAATTTCTTAAATGTAATTAAATATTATCAACTAAAACTATTTACCAGTTCTCCAACAAAAGAATATATTTGATTTCTTTCAATAAAATGATTTTTATTTTATTTGTATTTGTTGTTGTATCTGTGAAATTTTGTAATTTTGCTACATAGGAAGATTTAGGTTAGTAATTAAGTTTTTTTTGTTTATTAATCAAATTATCCCTATATTTTTTTCTGTTTACTTTCACGTTATATTTTTTTTTTCTTTGTAACTTTTCTTGGAAGGTAAAAATTTTCTTCTTTTTCGACTAATTATTTTTTTCCTTTTTTAAATAAAAAAAACCATTCTTTTAGTTTACATGTTTTTTTTAATTGTGTGCCTATTAGCATCTGTCTAAAATGATTATCTCAAAATATACGTTAAATCTGTTTTTTTTAAATGAGAGTTTTTCTAAACGCAGCATTTGGGGTCTTCAATTCGTTCAATTCATACGAAGCAAAGGTTTTTTTAATTAGCAATTAAATTATTAATATTTTAAAGACTAAAACGATTGAGTTTGGGTTTAGGATTACTTGTAATAATCATTAAGTGATGTGTATTAACCAACTGTTTTCATTGGTCTTATGTGTCAAATTCTTGTAGTACAAATTGGCTGAGGTGTCAACACGTGGAGAGACAAACTGTGTTTTTATTTTATTGATGATTGATGATGATTGATGATTGATAATTGATGATTAGAATGTATGTAATTCACTAGTTTGTAAAATTAAAAATTCTTAGGGGAAGTTTTTGGATGAGCCTAAATGTCTAACGATGGAATGCAAACATTGGAATATAATATGAATATAAAGTTAATGGTTCAGAGTAGACAAAACCTTGGTTTGATGCATGAACGGAACTCACATGTTTCATAAAGTATCTTAACAAATAAAAATTATTAGATTATTTAATTAGTTATTGAACGTGCCGGGAAAATGAACGAGGAGACTTTGGATATTTTGATGGTCAAGGTGGGGACATTGGAGACATTAGGGATCAAAGCGTGTCCCTCGTTGACCAAATCTCATTTACATGGTGCGTATCATTATGGCGCACAGACAAATATTTCAAAACACATGTTAAATTAATGTCATGAGTCATGAAATTTAATCAATGGTTTTGAACGGTCTTTCCCAGGCCCAGTTTACGAGTCACACCCGCACTTCACCAAAGATGAGTTTCTCCCACCGCCGTTTCTCCTCCTCCGACCAAATCGCCTAGCCGTCGTTGCTCTCCTCTCTCGGGTTCATCGCTTAACCCGAAGATCTCGCTGGTGAGCCTTGATGACTGCGATTGTTGTCAAAGTCAGAGAACATAGTACGCAAACACAAATAGAACACAAGTGACTTTATTGGCAATTAAGATTGCCTATTTTTGGTTTTTCTCATTACTTAAATAGAAAAAATTACATGAAACAAATTAGTAAAGTCGTAACTCCTAAAAATACGGAATATGGAAAAGTGGAGAAGTTAGTTTCCTCAACACAAGGAAGACCAAGTCATCTCTTATTTGCTACTGAAACAACAAAACAATTACGGAAATAAACCAATCGAACCAGTGAACCCAATCCTCACGTGTACCTCCGGTTTGGTACTCAGTTACTTGTCGATGCTTTGCGATGCTCCCCTCGTCCAAATGAAGCTTGTCCTCAAGATTCAAGGTCGGAAAACTCTGCTTCAACTGATTCAAGTCCTCCCAAGTTGCATCCTCGAGCGGAAGACCTTGCCATAAGCGTGCTTCTTTGAGAGATTTCCCATTCTGCAGAGTGATGCAAATCTCTAACACTCGCTCAGGTTGCAGACGAAGTAACCCATTTGACCGCAGCGGAGGCAAGTTGTCGGAGGTGGGAACGTCGGAGCCTACCCGCAGCTTGAGAAGGGACACATGAAAAACATTATGGATCCTGGTACCTTCAGGCAGCTGCAAGTGATAGGCCACATGACCGATGCAGGCGGTGATCTAAAAGGGACCATAATACCGTGTAGCCAGTTTCTGAGAAGTGCGTTTAAAAATGGTATGTTGTCTGTACGGTTGCAGCTTCAAAAAGACCCAATCCCCCACTTTAAAAGAGACATCACGATGTTTCGCATCCGCCACCTGTTACATCTTGTTGCGAGCTGTATGCAAATGAGATTTAAGCACCTGCAACAACTCATCTCTCTCGACCATCTGCTCATCCACTTCTGTAATTGGCGACGAACCGACGTCATACCCGACCAACGGTGGAGGATCTCGACCATACACAACCTTGAATGGGGACATACCGGTGGACGAATAAAAGGTGGTGTTGTACCAATACTCCGCCCAAAGAAGGAGGAAACTCCATTGCTTGGGCTTATCATGGACAAAGCTCTGCAGATACTGTTCGATGCAGCGATTGACGACCTCCGTCTGCCCGTCGGTTTAAGGATGATAGGCCGATGATATTTTCAATTTGGTACCCATGAGTAGCCAAAAGTCTTGCCAGAAAGCACTCATGAACACGGGGTCTCGATCACTCACGATGGATTTCGGAATTCCATGGAGTTTAACATAAAAGTCCAGGAATTTTGCAGCTAGAGAACGAGATGTGTATGGGTGAGAGAGTGGTACCAAATGGGCGGCTTTAGATAGGCGATCCACCATGACCCGAATCACCGTGTGCGTGTTGGAGGCAGGCAAGGTGGTGACGAAGTCCATAGATATGTCTTCCCAAATCTGACTTGGTATCGGTAAGGGCTGGAGCAAACCAGCTGGTGCGAGACTGTTGTACGTAACACGTTGACATATTTCACACGAAGAACATAGTCACAAACTGTTTTCTGCATTCCCGGCCAGAAGAATTGTTGTGACAGCCTTTTAAACGTGCGGAGAACACCCGAGTAGCTTCCGATAGGTGTGTTGTGAAATTCATGGAGAAATGTTTGAACAAGCGGGGAATCTGGTGGTATAACTACCCGATTGTTGAAACAGAGAAGCCCATTACGCCACGCATACGGGTGTCTCGGGGACGCATTAGCTAGGTTGCCAAGTTGCTACAGGTAAGGATCGACTGAAGTGAGAGTACAGAGTTCGTCCCAAACAGAGGTGAGAGGGGTGAATAGGGCGTTGAGTTAAGGACTTCCGAATTTGCGCGACAATGCATCAGCTGCCGCAATAGCAGAACTAAGCTTGTACTGGATTTCATAATCATAGCCAACAAGCTTGGCCATCCACTTATGCTGTTTTGGTGTTAGTATCCATTGCTCGAGGAGAAAAAGGATACTACGTTGATCTGTTTGTATCGTGAAACGACGACCAAGCAGATAAGGGCGCCAGGTATATACCGCAATGACGATGGCAAGCATCTCCCCGCATATGTGGACCAGCTCTGCTTTATAACCCCTAGCGCGCGACTCATGAACGCCAGTGGTCTCCCGTGTTGTGACAGAACGGCTCCGATGCCATCACCCGAAGCATCAATTTTGATCACAATGGGTGCGGCGAAGTCAGGTAAGGTGAGAGTAAGAGTCATTGTCATGGCTGTTTTGAGAGAGGCAAACGTTTTCTTGGCGTTATCGTCCCAGCTGAATTTTTCTTTCTTTAACAAATTTGTTAATGGCCGTGCGATGAGACTGTACCCCCGGAAAAATTTCATGTAGTAACAAGTGAGGCCCAGGAAACCACGCAATTCAGTAATCGTTGTAGGGGCCGGCCACTCAAGCATTGCCTTGATCTTGTCCTGATCCATTTTTACCCCGTCTCCAGATATGATATGTCCGAGATATTCAAACTCGCTCCAAGCAAACTCGCACTTCTTTCTTTTAACGAACAAGCTGTGGCTGCGCAGTATCTCGAACACCAAACGCACATGCTCTAAGTGTTCCTCCATGGACCGACTATAGATTAAAATATCGTCAAAGAAGACAAGTACGAACTTATGTAGGTGCTTGCGGAAGACAAAATTCATCAGTGATTGAAAAGTTGAGGGCGCGTTGCAAAGCGCAAATGGCATCACGAGATACTCATAGTGGCCATTGTGGGTGCGAAAAGCAGTCTTAGGGATGTCGGAAGGATGAACTCGAACCTGATGATAACCTGCAGTGAGATCAAACTTCGTGAATATTGTTGCACCGTGGAGCTCATCAAGCATATATTCGACTGTCGGAATCAGAAATCGATCTTTGATTGTAGCGTTGTTAAGTGCAGAACCTCCAAGACCCATCTTTCTTTTTGACTAACAGAACCGGTGATGAGAAGGGACTCGAACTTTGTCGGATCAGCCCCGCATGCAACATCGTCGACACCTGCTTCTCGATTTCCTCCTTTTGAAAGTGTGCATAGTGGTAAGGCTTGACATTGACTGGATCGGACCTTTCCTTCAACGTGATATGGTGCTCGATATCGCGAGTCGGTGGCAGCTATATTGGTGATCAGAACACCTTGTCAAATCTATGAAGAAGACTCTGTACCGCCCTGGAATTTTTGGAACTGTGTCGTTTGTGCTGTGGAGAGAAAGAGCAAAGCAAGCCTGGCCCAATCTTGCCATTCTAGTAATTTCTTTGGTTTGGGCCTGCGAAATTTATTTGCCTCTAAGCCCAACAATCCTCTGTTTACCTGCCAAAAAAAATTCCAATGACTGGGCCTTCCAGTCGCATAAGGTGGGGCCAAGCTGCGTCAGCCATTAAATGCCCAGAACGATGTCCAGTCCGGTGAGGGATAAGACGAAGAGGTCAATCAAAAAGTGTACGCCGTCGATCTTCATGGCAAGCTCGCTGTATTTGCCCCGGCAGTGGAATGGGTGGCTGTCAGCCACTTTCACCCGAAACGGCTTCATCGTCATCCGTTTGTTGGTGAGGTGCTTTGTCGCCTGCTCACTGATGAAATTGTGTGTAGAACCACTGTCGGTTAGCGCCACCAACCTCCGATTGTTAATCACGACTTCTACACACATTGTCTTTGGTGCATCCCATCCTGTGAGGGCTTGTAAGGTGATCTCGAGTTCCTCAGCCTCATGGAAAACGTCATCGTCATCTTTATCTGTCGCATCCTCGCCTTCCATGAGTAGTAACTGTGATATACGACATCGATGTCCCGAGCTGTATCGTTCATCACAGCTAGAGCACAAGCCCAAACTCTGTTTGTGTTTCATCTCGTCCCAACTCAGCTTTTTGGGTGTTACCTCACGCGATTGAAATTGGTGCGGTGGTGTGTTGGGTTGTGTACTAGCGGTTTGCGGGAGTGGTCATGGTGTAAACATCTTCCGCTGCCGCTGTAATTGATCATCTCTCATTCGGACTAAATTGATCACTACACGTAACCTCGTTGGTGAGAACATTCGGATGTTATCTGCAATGATGTCCTTCAAGCCTCCCAAAAAGGTTTCGACGAGCTCTTCTTCCGACTAGTTATCAACCTTGTTCATCAAACGCTCGAACTCCTTTTGATATTCTCTCAACGTTCCGGTCTGTTGTATCCGGGATAACGCCTCGTGGAAATTATCCCCTTTGGATGGTCCAAACCGCACCCACAGCTCGTGCTCAAATGTTGTCCATGGCGTCGTATTTGGGTCAATCCGTAACGCCTTCGAGATGGCTTTCCACCATGCGTTAGCCTCCAACATGAGATGGTAAGAGGCAAAGCTTACTCGTTGCACCATTGGTATTTCATGAAAGGTGGAATACTATTTGATTTTGCTTAGCCATTCGGCCGGGTCTCCTCCGTCAAATCTTGGACAATCTAGCTTAATTTGTCGATGGTGGTTAGCCGGTGCCGGGAACAGATTCACCTCCTCTCTTCTTTTCGTGAGTGGATTGGGATCAGTCCGTTGTGGTGGAGGTAAGGTACTGTCACTGCGAGTGGCTGTTATCATCTCCATCATCCTTCTCATCGCTTCTTCCAGTGATTTGTTGGATTCCTCCAACCGCTGAAACTTCTCCGTGGTTATCTCCTCAATGCTATGCAACTTGTCACCAATTCCCGTTTTCATCTTGTGAATATCATCGGTGATCAAGCCTAGCCTTTTTTTCCAATTCCTCGATTCGCTCTTTGTTGCCCGCCATGGAATGATTATGGTGGTGGAATTAGGTTTGGGTGGAAAAAGAGTTGGCTCAGGCACAAGGGCTCTGATACCAATTCATGATTTCGATTGTTGTCAAAGTCAGAGAACAGAGTACGCAAACACAAATAGAACACAAATGACTTTGTTGGAAATTAAAATGACCTATTTTTGGTTTTTCTCATTACTTAAATAGAAAAGATTACATGAAGTAAATTACTGGAGTCGTAGCTCCTAACAATACGGGAATAAGGAAAAGTGGAGAAGTTAGTTCAACACAAGGAAGACCAAGTCATCTCTTATTTGCAACTGAAACAACAAAACAATTACGGGAATAAACCAATCGAACCAGTGAACCCAATCCTCACGTGTACCTCTGGTTTGGTACTCGGTTACGTGTCGATACTCTGCGACTTGGTTCTGCAACTGCATCAAGCCATTTTCTCTGCCTTCGAATCGCGTGGCTATGTTAACGTCTGCCTCCAATTCTCTCTCTCTCCATGACGGTGACTCAAAACAAGATGTTTCAGACTCGCTCCCACTGCCGCTCATTGATTCCTCCGGTGCAGCCGAGCCAGCGCCAACCTCCAGAGCCACCGGATCCACCGGTTCCACCAGATCCGGTCTCTGCAACACATTCGGCCTCTACCTTTCCTCTGCGGTTGCCGATGATGCCCAGCCGGCCATCCTTCTTTATCGTTTTCATCAAGATCTGTTGTCACTCCGGTTCAATGATTATGTTCCGGCGAAGGATCTACTTCCTCTCCGATCTTACACTAGTTTCCCTCGTGGGAGATCAAAGCTAACAAAAAAGATTAAGAACAACTTTTCTTATTGATTTAGAAACTTCTCAAAACTAAATCTCTTTCTCTTGTCTTATGGAACATCTCTCCATAGACTTTTATTTATAAAACTAGCTAACTCCTAATTCTAGTAAATTTCCTTTTTGCTTAACAAGAAAACTAACTTGATCCTTTAGTTAAGTTTCCATATTTCTTAACCGACTTGTTAAGAGATAACTTCTTCTTCAAGCAATTGGAATTAACCAACATTCTACCCCTTAATTCCAACTTGAACTCCGGGAAGCTTGATGTCTTCAACTCCGATTAAACTCCTCATTTCTGAAAACTTGGTTCTTGCCAACGGCTTAGTGAGTATATCCGCCTTTTGTTCTGAACCTGGTACATGCTCCACTTCGATCTGCTCATTCTCCACGCATTCTCGTATAAAGTGATATTTCTTGAGAATGTGTTTACTCCTTCCATGAAACACCAGATTTTTAGTTAGAGCAATGGCTGACTTGTTGTCGATTCTTAGTATGATCTTCTCTTCAATACTTTGTATCTCTTCCAACAATTCTTTAAGCCATATAGCTTGCTTCGCTACTTCCGTTGCTGCCATGAACTCTGCTTCACATGATGATAAAGCGACGGTCGGTTGTTTTTGAGAAGTCCATGTAATAAGCGATGAGCCAAAATAGAACATATGACCCGCCGTGCTTCTTCCATCATCAATGTCAACATTGTGACTACTGTCACTATACCCAACAACCTTTTGTGATCCGTCTCTTTTGAAAAACAGCCCTAAACCAGTGGTTCCTTTCACATACCTCAGAACATGTTTGAGTGCTTGTCCATGTGATTCTCTTGGATTTTGCATATACCGACTTAACACACCAACTGCGTATGCAAGGTCTGGTCGTGTGTGAAGAAGATACCTCAAACACCCTATGGTTCTTCTGTACCGTGTACCATCAATCTCTGGTTCTGTTTCAGCCTTTGAGATCACGGTATTTGATTCCATCGGCACAAGAGCCAAATTACACGACTCCATCTCCGTATCTTCAAGTATTCCTTGAGCATAACCTCCTTGTTTTATTTTAATTCCATCAGCTCCTTGAATCACTTCTATTCCAAGATAGTACGTTAACCTTCCAAGATCCGACATCTCAAACTGATCTGACATATCCTTCTTGAATTGATCAATGATGTTTCTTGAAGTTCCCGTTACGAACAAGTCATCGACATAGATTGCGACAATTAAGAAACTCTCCTTGTCTCTCTTGAGATACACCGATGGTTCCTTCTTACACTTCTTAAAGCCCATCTCCTTTAAGACCTGATCAAGTTTCACATTCCACGCTCTCGGAGCTTGACGTAGCCCATACAAAGCTTTGTGTAGCTTGTATACTCGATTTTCTTCTCCCTTTTTAACAAAACCCTCAGGTTGAGCAACATAGACCAACTCATTTAAATCTCCATTCAAGAACGCCGTCTTGACATCTAAGTGATGTATTTCCCAACCTCTTGTTGCTGCAATAGCTATGAGCAATCGTATAGTTTCGATCCGAGCTACGGGTGCAAAAACTTCATCGAAATCTATCCCCTTTTGTTGCACGTAGCCTTTTGCCACAAGTCTTGCTTTGTATTTATTTATTGAACCATCAGCATGCCTCTTGACTTTATAAACCCACTTCACTCCTATGGGTTTAACACCATCTGGTTTCTCAACTAACTCCAATGTCTTGTTTCTTACGATAGAATCCAACTCAACTTCCATTGCTTCTATCCATTCTCTCAAACCCATTGCCTCCATCATGTTTTCTGGCTCTCCATCTACAGTAAGCAAGAGTTTCTCACTCTCAAGATCAGCTAGGAGTACGTAATCATTGAGATACCTTGGCTTATTAATGATGCGACCGGTTCTTGTCACTATCGGTTGATTTCCAGCTTCCTCATCACCATCTTCTTCTTCGAAAGCTTCATCATGGTGTATGGGCTCTTGTTGATCATTGTTACCTTGGTCGTCATGATCATTATTTTCTTCTGCGGTTCCATCTTCAATACCACCTCTATAAGTTAATTTAAACTTTCCCGGTTCACCTTCAGTTTGTCTCGTTGTGGCTGACCAATCCCAAGCTTTCTTTTCATCGAACACCACATCAATGCTTACAACTACTTTTCTAGTAATTGGATCGTAAAGTCTGTACGCCTTTGAGCCCGGTTCTATTCCAAGATTGATCACCATTCTTGAACGATCATCTAATTTTTTAAGATGAGGTCTTATGATTTTTGTGTATGCAACACACCCAAATACTCTTATTATTGGTATCATAAAGCTTTGGAAACACCTTATCTTCGTTCAAGAGCACCACTTCATGAACGTATAGAGCATCAGCCTCGTGTGTCTCATGTAGATTTGTTTCATGGTGTTGTATCGGCTTCTCAGGACATGTAGATGCATAATGACCAGCCTTATCACATCTCCAGCAAATTATTTTGGATAGGTCCTTCTTTGGTTTGTGGTTTCCGGTTTCTCCTTCTTGAGTTTGCCGGTAGGATCTACCTCGACCTCTTCCTCTACATGAACTATCACCGCCGTTGCTTCCTCTACCATAACCACCACGGTTAAAACCTCCTCTGTTATAACCGCCTCTGTTTCCTCCTCGAAAATTGCTGAAACCCCCACGGTTATTGTTCGAGTTTGAGAACATGAGTTTGCTTTGTTCTTCTCCTTGAGTTTCTTCCCCTACACGTTCTTCATATGCCTTTAGTCTCCCAACAATGTCTTCGAACCCCGTTGCGTTTAGGTCTAACACTTGTTCTAGGGAGGCTACAATATGAATGAACTTGTTTCTTGGAAGTCCCTTTAAAAATTTCTTCACTAACTTCGTTTCATCAATCGTTTCCCCAAGAGATGCAGATTGAGCTGCAAGGCCTGAGATCTTGCCCGCAAAGTCATCAACCGAGTCGGTATCACTCATCTTCAACCGATCTAATTCAGCCATAAGAGTTTGAAGTCTCGCCTCCTTCACCCGGTCTGCTCCTTGGTGACGTGCTTTGATAGCGTCCCATAGCTTCTTTGCCGTGTCCTGGTCTCCTACTTGAAGTATGAGAGATTCGGGGATGGATTGAAATAGTAGTGCCGTCGCCACGTCGTTTTTCTTTGTGTCGGCAGATCCTGGATCAATTGTATCCCATACTTCACTAACTCGGAGAGTGATCTTCATACGCATCGACCAAACTGTGTAGTTTGTCGATGTGAGCATCGACAGTGGATCGATGGAGATCCGATGTCCTTTGATCGTTGCGGTGGTGGTGCTGCTTCTTCCGCCATGCTTGGTTACGTGCAACACAACACACGTGCTCGTGATCGTCTTGCCTTCGTGATCGAGTCTTCTAACCTTGAAGCTCTGATACCAATTCAAAGCTAACAAAAAAATTAAGAACAACTTTTCTTATTGATTTAGAAACTTCTCAAAACTAAATCTCTTTCTCTTGTCTTATGGAACATCTCTCCATAGACTCTTATTTATAGAACTAGCTAACTCCTAATTCTAGTAAATTTCCTTTTTGCTTAACAAGAAAACTAACTTGATCCTTTAGTTAAGTTTCCATATTTCTTAACCGACTTGTTAAGAGATAACTTCTTCTTCAAGCAATTGGAATTAACCAACAGGAGATATATCTCGCCAGAGGTCACGCTACTTCTTCCCGTCGGCTTCATCCCTCCGTTACGAGATTTGTCAAAGTTGGGCTTAGCCTATTTTGAGTATTGGGCTTTTTAGCCTTTTAGGCCCATCTTCTGTGCTTTCAAAAACCATGTGTTGTTTATTACTTAGATATTGCTACTGATTTTAACACAGTTCATGCCTTATCGACGATGCCTTATTACTATGTTATGTTTAATGGGGTGAAGACAAAAAAGATGGTTTTATCAGGGAAATCTTTTGATCATATATTTTGGCTATTGTGAGAGTATCAAAGTTTTCTGGATTCTCAAGTCATGTAATTTGCGAGCTCGATATCTCTTCTTTTGAGAGAAGGTCAAAGTTTTCTGGATTCTCAAATCATATAATTTAATATTTTTGGAAGAGATCAATTTCACCTTCTTCCTCTCTCTCTCCAAGAGAGTTCATATCTTATTCCGCCTCTTTGAGAGCGGTCGTATTTCCAAGCTATGTGCCGGGAACCTTTATGAATTTACCTACCATAGCCGGCTTCGTTTCGATAACTACCGGAGGTAGGAGTTCAACTTCAACGTCACTTTGGAAAGTGACAAATTTGAGACTCTCCAGCTTTGCCGCGAAGATCTTATTGACGCATTTGAGGTATTCCTTGGATCCGCTGTCCATCTTTCGAGATGATTTATCTACTTTATATTTTATTGCATTTCGATCTTGTTGTAGTTTGCTTAGAGGATGTTTAATTCTTCCTCTTTGTACTTTGGAAGTTTAAGTTAATGAAGACTGTGCACACAAAAAAAAGAATCATGAAATTTAAACTTCAGATACCCAAACTCTCTAGTTGCACGAGTCTTATAGGATAAATACTATCAATATTTTCATATTTTTTAGACAAAGAAATCTAATCGCACGAGTCTTACAAGGTCCCTCATATGACTGAAAGAGCATATACATTGCTAAATATCTAGTTGATATTTGCTGTTTTTGACGACTCTACCTCAATGGTTCATCAGCCGGGGGAATATCAATAGTATTTAGTAAATACTATTACCCTGTAGGACTCGTTTAAAGAACTACAAACATATTTGCGGAGTTCTTTTTGATCCATCGACCAGGAGACATTAGTATCAAAGCAAACATACAAGCTAGTAATGCACGTTTACATAAAACTGTGTTTTTTTCTATTGGTACTTCTGTTTTTATTGGTTATTAGATACTCACCATGTATTTATATAACCAATTAACAAAATGTATTCGTGACGAAAAAATAGTAAAGGATTTTAACCCGGCCAAACTAACAAAATCGAATGAATAAATAGAATATTAACAAAATTCTACATAATATATATATTTGTTACTATTTCGTTTTTTTTTTTTGTTTTTGGGTCACAAATGGTTACTATTTCGTTTACATTACATTTTTATTGTTTTGTTACATCCCATCTCAAGTTCGATTATAAGTCAAGTTTAATTATTATTATTTTCCGAAAACATAGTTTTTCCTCTTAAAGCTAGAAAATAGGTAGAAGCCCATCTAGTCCAATGGTTTAACTAAGAGTTAATTAATGTTTCTATATCCAGAGGTCTGGGTTCGAATCCCTGATGATGCGATTAATTTACAAATATGTAGATTAATGGAGGCAACCTTATAAGAGATCTCCAGCGTTGTGCAATTAGAGACGTTCGTCGTGATTTCACGCAATAAAGATAGATGATGTGTTGCGTTTTTAAAGCATTCTAACCAATGTTTTTAAAGGTTTTTGAGTCTTTTCTATGTTTTTAGAGTCTTTTCAGGTTAAAATACATTAGGATGAAGTTTAAGGAAAATGAATAAGGAATGAGGGCGTTCGTTGAGTAACTTTCTGCAATTGGATCGACATGATATCTTGGCACAAGCTAGAGTATCGAGTTAGCTTTCATTTAGAGGTGGTTTGAAGCCATTCCAATCAAGAGTTAGAAAGTTATGCCATTTTTCATGATGACATGTCAATCTGGCGCGTAGAAGAAGCATGTGTAGAAGCAAGATCAGAAGGAGAAATATTGATCCATCCAAATCTGGATGGATCAATCCAGACACTTCTTCCGTGTGGGAAATTTCTAGATTGAGCCAGATTGATCCATCCAAATCTGGGTGGATCGATCTTGACACTTATGCCGCGCAGGAATGTTTCAGGCTAGACCAGATCGAACTAGATTGATCTATCCAAATCTAGGTGGATAGATCTTTGCACTTATGGCCTGCAAGAATATTTCAGGCCAGACCAGATCGAGCCAGATGGATCCATCTTTTACTTGATTGGTCCATCTTTCTGAGGCAATTCCGAACTTCTGGTTTTGCCCCTGAATCATCCAAACTTCATCAAAATCCGATCCTAGACCTCTTTATTCTAATTTTAGCATTGTGGAAGCAGACACTTTATTTTTTCATTCAGACTTTGGCTTTTGCAACTTTGTAAGCTTTGGGAGAAGAATCTCTAACTCTGCAGCTCTAGAGAAGATTTCTGAACCCAGTTTTTATTTCTTTAATCTAATTATGCAATTCTTTTCATCTTTTTGTGGTTTCTCTTTGATTATGTCTGAGTAGATCCATAGTTAGGTTTTAGGGTTTCAAGGGATTTTATGAATCAGTGAATTAGACATAGATAGGTATTGTATTTGTCTTAATCCATTGTTGTTCTTAATGCTTGAATTGGATTGATCACCTAGTTTCTGATGTTAGGATGTTTAATGCACCAAAAATATTCGATTAAATGCACGAAAGAACGTAGATAAGCAAATTGTCCTTAGCCAACGAAAGCTGATGCTAAGGCGATTTGTGAACCTATTAAACATGTTCATTAATGCTTGTCTAGAATTCTAGGTTCAAATGACAGTTTAGAATCTTAGGTTGCTAGATAAAGTGATTGATACCACGACAGTGGATTGGTTATACATTTATGTTTGAGTTCGAGACCGCGCTGAATTGTTCCCTGAATAATTGTATGGTTCATGATTTTTGATTTTCTGCGAATATCCCTAAAGCCTGACGTTTTTAATTCATAGGTTCACATCGTTAATTGTCATTCTCAGTTACATTATTACATTAAACTTATTTTCTTGTCTTAGCTTAACTTCATTCTCATATTTTCGTAGTGTACACTTGGTCCTTGTGAATTTGATCTCAAAATTACCACTTCGATTGCTTTGCACTTGCAGTGTTATTTTGGGTTAAAACATGTGTTATCAATAGAAAGTGTCGTCTGTCGTAGATCTAATAGGATCGAAGTGAATTGTCCGTGATAGAATCGTCTTTGTAACAATTCTCATAATTTGTAATAAAAATAATAATAAATTCAGACACTAAAAAAAAATAGAAAATAGATCGCTAAAACAGTATAGTTCCAGAGGAAGCTTTGCTCTATCAACAATCATCCTAGACTTACAAAATATACAACAAATTTGATAATCTAATTCCTTAATAATCTTTTAAACATATACAATAATACAATTCAAATTATATGTAGTAAAGAAATAAATTTAAAATATCTCTAAAAATTCGATGAGGCTAGACCGTTTGTTAATAGTAAAGAGAACTAACTAATCAGTCTGTGTGGATGATAGTGCTATAAGTAGATGATTTTCTTTACAAACGTCATGGAAGAAGGACTGCAAAAAGAATATCATAAGTAACAAGGACATCAGAAATTATAATCAAATGATCTTGGACGCATCACTAACATTGTTTCTTTATGTAGAAAAGTGATATTCGACGTTTCAGCGGATTGGCAAAACTTTTGTGATTAGTGCCACGACCTTTACCAATTGCAAGTTAGTTCAACCAGGTTGTAAACAAGATTTTGGACATGCTAATAACACAAGTAATCAATGTTGGGGTGAGGTTAACCGGGCTATAACGATGTTGGCCGAGTTACTTAATAACACATGTAAACTAGTTTAGAGAAATCATTATCATAACAAAACTAAGAGGATACCTTTATTTGTACCAATCTCTCCAATGTTGTTAGATTGGTACGAATAATGATAGATAAATTTGTTAAATTGACTTAGTTTGAAATTGAAAATGTCCCAATAACCTTTGTCTTTTTTACCAACTTTTTCCTATATTACCCTTTGATTAATATTCGAAATTACAAATAAATGGTTTTTATAATTTTATAAAATCAGGAAAATACAAAAGAGTAATATACGAGGCATATAGATTCATGTTTATATTTTTTTTCAAAAAAAATCATGACAGAAAATTATTTATTTTTGCATCTACCATGGTCGAATCTACTAATAGATTAGGTATTCTGCGAATTTGTATAAATCTACGAGTGGTAGAAGGAAGTATTCTATGGTTTGTTCAAGTTCTACATACCGCAAATTGCACATTCCATGATTTGTTTCAGTATTACCAACCGTAGAATACTATTTCTACCAATAACTCTGTTTTCTACGATCCGCATAATACATATTCTAGCCCTTTTTTCTACCGCTTTCTCTATCTTCTACCAAATGGTGGAAAGGATATTCTACCAAAGTTAGTTTTAATCCTCTAAATCTATGACCACTAATTATTTACTTTCCAAAAAATATTATATTCGATATTTACTTTCAAAAAATCAGTTTTTTCGATTTTTAGCTACCAAAAATATTTTTCTGTTTAAAACTTTTTTTTTGGTAAAATGTTTTTCAAATATTTTTGGAAAAAACACATTAAATTTTTTTTGAATATAAAGAAAAACCTATATGAATATAATGTTTTAGTTTGATTCATTGTTCGATTAAACACCTATAGTTCATTTGGTTCGAAAAAGCATATACCTAGATTCGAGGTCACGAGTTTGATGTCACATGGTAACACATTTTGCATTTTTCGAATCCGACAATTTTTTTTTTGGTTCAAAGAATAAAATATACCCAATTCTAAGGTGTTTGAGAATTGGGATTACAGTAAATCATAACAAATTATTTGGAATTAAATGTGTTTAGTAATGAGTATAGTAAAACTAAAATTAAATAAAATGAGAAAATTTTAGAACTCGACACTTAAACAAAATTATCCACATGAGTGTTATTACACATTATTGTGTATTTTATCTTATTTGTGTGATAAGTATCGTAGGTTTGCAAAAAACTCATTATATATGTCATGAAGTTTGATATAATGGTTGTTATTAGGAATTTAAAGAACTAGGCAAAGAGAAAGTATTTTCTCTCTCTCAAAGCTTCTCTCCTTCTCTCTACCAAAATCTGCAACTTCTTCTGATCTCCTATTTTGATTTTCGTTTTTTTTTCCGGTGTTTGTCGCTCTTTCGGCGGCAACACCTTCTTAGTATCTACTCTAATAAACTCCTCGATTCCCTTCGATTTTGGCATCGAATTTTGGTTGTAGCTCTTCGGAGACAACGAAACTCTAGATCTAAAACTTGCGACAGATCTAGCAGGGATGTTGAAGAAGGATGCGATCTAGCAGGGACTAATTTATTGTCAACTTAAAGTAAGTTGAAATCGTGATAGATTTAAACTAAATTAAAATAATTATGTTTGGTTATAGAAATTGTGTCATAAAATGTGTCTAGGTAGTAATATAGTAGTAGAAATTAATTATAGGATTTTAATATTTTTTTTAAACTAAGAAAATATGTGGTGATGACATCAAAACAAAATTGGTTTAAAATGTTTCTAATATATAGAAGATTTCAATTATATGTGGGTAACTCATACATCTCATTTAATCAACAAGTTTTATATTATTATATTTCGGTATGTAAATTTAACTCACAATAAATGGATCTAGTCAAACTTGCCCATTAAAATCTCAAACTCGCATTAGTTTGGATCGGATCGAGTTATCCGATCCACACTCCTACTAATTTAGATTTATAAAAAAAAAATATACCATAAATAATTATATCAATGATAATGTACTTAATACTAAACAAATCAACACAGTTTGGAAAAGGTAAATAAAAACTAAATGAAACGAAAAATAGAAAACATTTCAATAAAAACAATAAATTTATTTGAAACTACTCGATTTTTTTCAAACAATAAATTTATTTGAAACGAATTCTCGTTCCCGTCCCGTCATGTCCCATTCCCAATCGGGAATTTAAAACATGTCCCATATGGGAATATGAGAAATATACGGTACGAAAATTCGGGAATGGATTTCTACCTACAAACTAAAACAAAAAGCCGTATTATTTCTAACTAATCGATTCTACCTACAAACTAAAAATATGTAATATCTAATGTTAGAACATGTTATATACGACATAATACAAAAACTAAATATAGTTTACAACATATATAACGAATGTTCCCGCACATAGTGCGGATGAGAATCTAGTATTAATTAAGACACATACAAATTCTATTTTAAAATATGAAAAATCTCATAAACTCCCTTTGATAAAAAATTGTTAATGCACAATGATCACAAACAAAGATCACAAAGAAGTAACATTTGTTTCCACGTGAAGCCATTTGGTTTTCACACACACGATTCATTTCCTCAACAGAAAAAGATTCCGTATCTACCAAATCACTATATTAGAGCATGATGAATGCAAGAGGTGCTTATGGGGGTGCTTAGCATATATTTAATTATTAAAGTTGTTTTAAGAATTCTGTTAAGAATTTTTTGTTTTCACTCCTCCAATGAGAGAATCTTATTAGGGATGCTTAAGAAAAAAAAATTATTTTATTTATTTTATTATAAGTTTTAAATTTTTTTATGAATAAAACATAAAATACATTTGAGTAAATAAAAATTGAAACATATTTGACATTAAAACATTTTAAACATATATTTAGAAATCATAAACAGAAATGAACACTCACTCAGCATCTTGCATATGTCCAAATTTTTCCCATATATGCTCAACCAAATCATTTTTTAATTGTTGATGTCTTTGTTTATCACGAATTCTTGTTCGAACGCCCATCATATTGGCGAGATTTGTAGGCATATCTCTAGAATACGTCATATCCACATGTGAACTTCCGCTTCCTTCTCCTTGTTGGAATTCTGATACATCAAATTGAGTGTTGTCATCTCGTTCGTCTTCGACTATCATATTGTGGAGGATGATACATGCTTTCATAATCTTTCCAATTTTTGCTTTATCCAAAAAAAGGGTCGGGTTTTTAATAATGGCAAAACGAGCTTGCAAGACTCCAAATGCAAGCTCGACATCTTTTCGGGTAGCTTCTTGATGTTCAGCAAATAAAGATGCTTTTGGGCCTTGTGGAAGTTGAATAGATTGGATAAAAGTTGCCCATTTCGGATAAATACCATCTGTGAGATAGTATGCTAATTGATATTGACTTCCATTTACAGAGAAATTCACTAGCGGAGCTTGGCCTTTTATTATATCGTCAAATACGGGTGATCGATCAAGCACATTGAGATCGTTTAACGTACCTGGAGGTCCAAAAAACGCGTGCCATATCCAGAGATCATATGAAGCTACAGCCTCTAAAACGATTGTGGGCTTTCCAGAACCACGTGAATATTGCCCTTTCCAAGCGGTGGGACAATTTTTCCACTCCCAATGCATACAGTCGATGCTTCCTATCATCCCAGGAAATCCACGTAACTCTCCAATATAAAGTAGTCGTTGAAGGTCCTCCGGGGTAGGCCTTCTTAGATACTCGTCACCGAAAATATTTATTACTCCTTCGACAAAATTTTCCAAACAAGAACGAGCAGTACTTGCACCGATCCGGAGGTACTCGTCAACCGCATCAGCCGCAATACCATATGCCAAAAGACGAATTGCTGCTGTACACTTTTGAAGTGCAGAAAGACCAGGTCTTCCGAGAGCATCTTTCTTTTGTCTAAAGAATGGAACTTCATTGGACAGTCGATTAACAATACGTAAGAACAATGATTTGTTCATTCTAAAACGTCGTCGGAATAAATTAGTAGGGTATGTTGCAGCATCACTGAAATAATCGTTCCATAAACGCATGTCGCCTTCTTCACGATTTCTTTCAATAAAAGCTCTTTTTTTTTGGACTTCCTTGCCTCTTGATGATCATCATTACCGATGATAAAATTCTCGAACCTTTGCTCGAATATTTGATCAAATTTTTGATCAAAAATTTGATCAAGTGACCCATCAACACTATTATGGGAAGAAGAAGCCATATCTCTAAACTTGTTATGGAAGAAGAGGAAAACAAAGAGAGAGGAGAAACTTGTTCGATGATCTTGTGTTTGCCAATAAAAAAAAGATGTGAAAATAAGAAGTGAGAATAAGTATAGTTTGTCTTTAATATTGAGAGCCAACACTAGTTTCCAAAGTCTTGTGACTCCTTCTGCTATTTGTGCCGACACATTGTCTCCTACAAGACAAAAACATTTTATTCAAGGCCTTTTTGGTTTATTTCGACCAATCAACAAAAAATTGTATTCACCAACTCAATACTATAAATACGTTACTTCTTGTGCTATTATTGATTTCGTAAGACAAAAACAAAATTTTATAAGTCTCTGTGAGGAGTCATTGTGGATTGAACGCAACAAGTGTGGTGGTTATAAATCATTTCTTATTGAATACAATCATTTGGATTTAGAAGGTCACACAATTCTCTTTGATCATAAGAAGAAACAAAAGACTGTTTTCACACATACAACAAGGCCATACAATGCTTTGTTGCACAACAACAATAGAAAAAATCTTGAAATCTGCAAATACCAGCAAGTCATAAGAGATTTGCTTCTTTTGCTTCTGCAAATATCCATTGCTGGTATTACATTGACATGTATCTACCTAGTTCTTGACATTTATTACCAAACACTCATTAATAAATAAATATGCATTCATCACAATCTCAACCACTGAACTGACCTACTGTTCTCCCCTATTAAACAATACCCACTAGCAAAATGTGTTAATCTGGTTAAAATGAATAAAAGGTTTAAGAAGATGCAGGGCGTTGGTACTTGGTATTGAAAAATATGAAACTCTTACAATTATACATCAGAAATGTGATTAGATAGAAATGGGACTAACCTTTGCCTATGCGATCCTTATTGAACCCAAAATTTTTCTTTGCATTATTATATTGATGCGACTGGGACCTCTGGAATCTACAATAACTCAGAATACATATAAAAGAAGATTGTATCAAGCAAATAATTGAAAAGGCAGAGCGAGTAGGTAGGAACATATCCTACAAATTACATAATCCAATTCCAAGTTGCAATCTTTATAAAACAATCATAAAGCTAATAATTTCTATATATTCTACGCGCAGTTGCAACTAGTCTGCTCCGAAGTAGCCATGGAAAGAACAAACAACAAGCTTGAAACCAAGGCCTGAAGAAAGAAAAAAACAAAATCAATGTAGGTAAAAGGTACCTGATATTTTAGTGTTGCTAAGCTTTTGATACTACTAAATCTCGCTTCTATGCTTCTAAGTGCAGTTATTAGAAGACCAAATGAAAGAACTAAAGCAAACATCCCATTTGCAAATCTCCAAGAAGGTAAAAACTCCACAAGTTTCAGATTCTCCCACAAACTCCACAAGTCCAAATAATTCTCCAGCTACTCAAGTGAATCTGTTGATGATTGAACAAGCTCCACATATAGCCAACACAAACAGGATCAAAGAAGTCCAAACACAAACCCTGCATATATTAATTTAACAAGATTTAACGTCCTCATTGTTTCGATAAATTTCAACAAGATTTAATGTTCAAAAACATGAGAAAAACTTTACCATCCAGACCAAGCTAAGAACAAGTTACATCCCAATTCAGGTCTTCCTTTAGCAAAGTTAAATATAAATGTGTACATAATTACAGTTGGCTCTGCAACTCCGAGTATAAGCAGAGGTTGGCCTCCGATAATCGAGTGAATGATTCCGCAAATGGCGGTAGATGCCAGTGTCTGAACAGCAGTAAGAACTCCATCTGCAAATTTACATAATCCGATCCAAGTTTCAAATCTTTTTCAAACAATCATAAAGCTAATAACTTTTTTTTATCAGAGGAGATTCAGTAATCAGTACCAGTGCTTCATTTATGCACACACATTTGAATCTACTAAAAGCAAAATTTCAGTATAATTCCTCAAAATGAATCAATCATACTCTTGCAAGTTCCCAAACAGACATAAAATGCGCCACGGAACAAAATAAGAACGGATTCAATGGATTTCAACAATCGAATTTTGACTATCCCAGCAAAAAACCTTCACCTAAAATCCCAAAATTCCACTAAAACATATAAAGTCGGAGAAGAGAGGCGAAACAAGTCTTCCGGTGAGAGGATGGGGAGCTTTGGGAGGAGCAGGTTGCGGAGAAGGAAGCAACAAGAGCTTGCTGAAATCTTCACAGATAGTCTTCTTCAGCTTCTTCGTAGCAAGAAGAATCCCGGCGAGACCTAAACCTAGAAGCATCCAGAGATTCACAACGTGATAAGAGATATAGAGAAGATGAGAATTCGGCGTTGGAACCTCCGAATCGCCAAAAAATCGCTATTGGAGTTCGATTCCGAAAAGAGAGAAGAGAGAGAGAAGTGGAAGAGCTGCAGATTTTTTTTTTAATTCGGTCCAATCGGAATAAGGCACGTGGCAAGAAGCGCTGTTTAAAAGCTTAATTAAACGTCGCTGCTTCTTTAAATCAATTACTTTTTATTTAATTAAATACAAAATATTCCTAAGCATCTACTTAAGATGCCGCGTTGAGCATGCTCTTACCCATTTCTCTCTTTTGAACTTTAAAAGCTTTTCACACACAAACACATATCCCCTATACATTATTACATACATCTTTGTCCATAAATCTTTCTGGATCAACTTCCTTATACGTCTCCATTCTTTACATCACCATATATATATACACAAGAGCCAAATGAAAACTCACCCATCTCATAAGAACACACACATATTTCTAAAATGGCAAACCAAAGAGGGTTACATGTAGTGATGATCATCACTGCTTGGTTTCTTTATGCAGCACCTAACATCCATGGATGGGGAAAAGAAGGTCATACCATCATCTGTAAAATCGCTCAGGTTTTTTTTATACTCATCTTCTTCGTTTTTCGGTTTATAATCAAAACATGTGATAACTAATAAGTGAGGAGAAGAACATACTAGGTTGGATGAAGCTGCATCAAAGGCTGTGAAAGAGCTGTTACCTAAATCTGCAGAAGGAGACCTGTCAAGCTTGTGTCTTTGGGCTGATCCTGTCAAGTTTAGATACCATTGGTCTTCTCCTCTTCATTACATCAACACTCCTGATGCATGCTCCTACCAATACAATAGTGAGAGTTTTTTCATAATACACCTTTCACAATAAACATAAGTAAGAAGATTCCAACCACGGTTTCTTACGGGTCTTGTGATTTTTGTGGGTCTAAAGGGGACTGCAAGGACGAAGATGGAGAGAAAGGAAAATGTGTTGCAGGAGCCATTTACAATTACACCACACAACTTCTTACCTACAACACTGCAGCTGCATCACAATCACAATCACAATGTTAGCACTAACATCGATTAATTCATCTTCAATCTCCCTCTCATGTTCCTTTTTAAGCTATTTTTCTTGTTTTCAGACAACTTAACCGAAGTCCTGCTCTTCGTGTCTCATTTCATGGGTGATATCCATCAGGTATAATTACAAATCCGATAAGAATATAAATGGTTTCTTACCCGGATATGTCTGACTAGCATAGTTGTAAAAATGCAGCCTCTACATGTGGGTTATGCTTCGGACAAAGGAGGGAACACTATTGAAGTACATTGGTACAGAGAAAAGCTAACCTTCACCATGTAAGAAAACAAAACAAAAAGAGTACTCACAAACGCATATATAAATTGAGCATCAGATATTATATTACAAAGTTCTTAAAGCTTTAGATTCATACAGATATGGGATTCCAACATTATTGAGACCGCTGAAGAAGATCTCTACAACACCGAGTTAGAAGGAATAGTGGATGCAATAAAAAAGAATATCACGGTACTCATGAAAAGAAAAACAACATTGTTTACGTGTATGCTACAACATTGTTTAGATTCTTATTTCTTTCACATCATCAAACCCATAAAAGTTATGAGTAAGGGAGGATGACAAGTTTCTGTGACGCTTTCAAGCAATTCATACACAAAACTATTTTTGTTTGGAATATCACTCAAATTGAAATCAACTTGAGGTGAATACAATCAGTTTCTCTATGAAAAATAACAAACCTGATGAATCAATTTAAGAGGAGAAGACGACGGAGAAATCGATGGAGAAGACGACGGAGAAAACGATGGAGAAGACAACGGCTAGGGTTGTCGCCGATGATGATGAAGATGGCGGCTATGGTTTCGTAACTCGCCAGAATAGGGTTGTCGCCGATGATGATGATGGCGACTTATGTTCTTTGACTTATGTTCGCCGATGATGATAAGGATTATTCTTTCTATTAATTAGCATTATTTGTAAACATATTTTAATTAGCATTATTTTTTGTATTTTTCTATATATTAAAAAGGAAAGGCAATATTTTGAATAAACTAATTTAATATAATCAAAAAATACTTTATAATTTTTTTTTTTACTAATATTGAAGGATAAAATTGGGATTTAGAAAATGCAAAGGTTATTAGTACAAAGAGATATGAGTATAAAGGTTATTGGGACATTTCTAATTTCAAACTGAGTCAATTTAGCAAATTTCCCATGATGGTATCTTCCATACATGATTTTAATTTAATTTTAAAATCTTTGGTATATTAAATACAAAGTAAATATATAATACGTGGTTTTAAAATATCAACTTTGAAATATCTTTCTCTCACACACGCGTGCGCGCACACACACATATCCTCTATATATTAATTAAGGAGACAGTAAGTGAAATTTTTTTTGTGTCATTCAATGATGATTTTAAGGGACACATCAATTAAATTAACCAATCAAAACATTTCAATTAATTTTATATGTCATGTTAGAAATCTCTACATATTTACATTAATTTTCTAACATGAAATACATATGTTAAAATTTAAATCCAACTAAAATATAACATTTTAATATTTAAACGTTAGATAGCATAGGTTGACAAAAAAAAACGTTATATAACATCATAATTTAACGATTAATCATTTATTGATATTAATTGTATTTAGGTCCATTGGGATACCATATGTGATTGATCATACAATTATTATTTTTTATATCGTTTAATTGTATCTATATTACTCTAATTAAAGTTGCGTTTTTGTATAAACGTATAACTTTACAAATCAAATATTAATGGTTTAATGTGGAAAATCATCATTTTAATTTTTTATTATTTATTTAATTTTTTATTAAAGAAGATTTAAATACTAACACAATATTTTTTAGGTTTGGTGAACTCAAATAAGTTTGAAAGAATCCATAATCTCAAACGTATTCGATTTACATTAAAAATGTTTACATTCAATCTAATTGTCATGCTTATTAAATTTGTAAGATAAAATATATTTTTCTACATATGACATATACCATTTGATTTTTTTTTTTGATTTTTTCTGTATGTTATAAAAAATATAATTTTTTATTTTCAAATATTCTAATCCCGGGTCAAACGCGGGACAAAAAATCTAGTAGTGAATTAATTTTAAATACTAACAATACTTTTGACCCAAAACAAATTTACTAACAATACTGAAATTTAAGTATCTGAAATAATCTTGTCTATGGATTACATAAAAAATATTATAGAAATTAGAGTTGCGCCTACATCTAAAATAAATAAACTAAATTTAATACATAGATATAAGTATGTATATATATTTAATAATATATATCAAAGGTAATAGTAATCAAATAATGCATTTCAATATAAAGATATAGAAAGAGTTTACTAAATCCAAAAATAACATAAAAATAATAATTGAAAATAAAGCAATTATTAGTTATTTTATATAAATAAATTTAAATTTTAAAGATGAATAATTAATATGTATAAATTTAAATTTTCTATATCTAACAAAATACAAAAACAACAAAACAAATAGGAATCGAACAAAATTTAGAAAACAAAAAAATAAATGACAATTAATAGTTTTATAACTATCATATCAAAAATTTAAATGCTTTGATAATTACCCCCAAGGATCAAAATGTAGTGTAAAGGTAAACGTGAAATCTTGGAAAAAAAACTAAAATGTAAAACTTGGTAACAAGTAATATTCTCAAAAAACAAATAAAAGGCTTGAAAACAACAAGTAACTACAAATCAAGCAGAACATTGTGGGCCTTATCATACTACTTGGCCTTGCTCTATTTTTTACTTTAAAATGAATCCATTATATTTTGTCAAAAAGTCTAAATAGAACTAAAACCAACAATTGATAATTACAAACCGTGATTACTTTTCGTACTATTAACTATATATAAGCATCCAAGTACATGCGAACATCATGACATTTTGCATTCATATGACGTGATAACCAAAACCAACCATTGTATCTTGAAATGCCCTTTCTTTATTAGATTATACGTCTGATATAAAAGCAAGTTAAAATAACAGAAAAAAATTAATTAAAACAAGACATGGGCTGTAATCCTCTATCTAATCTGGTTTTATATAGCTTAGAAAAGGTAGGAACATCATGCAGATCAAAAGAGTCTTGATGATGGTTCCTCATGTTTCTAACATGTCTATGTTCCTCATAACTACCCTCACTATTTTCATCATGTCGACTACAATGGCAAGACCTTCTCTCTCTACTTCCAAATCTCCACCTCAAGATTTAGATTATCCATATACGGTGAAATCCAAGAGCTTTTTACCAAAGTTATATGGCGATTATGGGTTTTGGAACCCGAGCCCGGTTTACGGAGGAGGTTTCCCTTATCCGGGACCAGTTCCTCATGGAAGTCTAGATGCTAAGCAGAGACATAAGAAGCCGGAAGGATGTTAGATATGTTCTTCAACTTTGCTACTTATGGGTAAAGCTTTATTTTTGTCTAAATGTTAAGTTATGGGTAAAGCTTTTGATATGGGTGTTCTATAAATAAGCTAGTGCGCTTGTTTATTTTCTGCATATATATGATTAATGTGTTCATTTGTGTTTCTAATAGATATAAAGAGTTACATACATATATATATACAATTGATCTTGTTCCACTCTCCACAACCATGCATGTGTACTCATTAAAATAGTATATCCGGTGCAAATTGGTCTATTTTTGTAAATATATTAAGCATTTTTAGAGAAAAAGCCATAATTTCCTTAAAAAAATTCTAAAAGCTTACAAAAAATTGCAAAAATAGCATGGACCTAGTGCAATTGCACCCGCACCGGCCCTGTGTGTAATATAATCATAAGAACGTATCATTGTTCAAACTGATGAGCAAGAATATTCCTATATAAATAAAAAGATATGGAGCACATATAACATGGAAAAATTGCAAAGGAAAACAACAAAAAAATTAATATATTGGGCTACCACCTAAAAAATCCAAAGAAAAATGATGTGTATTTTAAAACCTAACCTATTGATCCATACATCCAAAGAAAGCATGGTTTAGCAAAAAAAAAGAAAGCATGCACCGTTGAATCAATGTTATTAAACGACTGTGCGGCATGTTTCTAGGCAGAAAACATAATCGAAAACAAATTCAGAAATTTTAACGAGAGACAAAAGGAACTTCATAACAAAAGAAAGTCTATAGTTATAATCCTTTGACTTCGAGTTCAAACAAACGAATGGAAGATATATCCCCAATAATATATAGTAAGTCTTGCTGAATTGTTCAAATAATATTCTTGTGTAAAAGATGCCAAAATGTCAAAAATAAGGCTAGAGGTTTTTCTCCAATCTTCAACACTATGATATTTTGGGTTCAACTGCACATAGTTCTCCACAAATGGGAAAAAAATGTGGTTACAAAAAAAGGAATGAATAGCTGAAGATGTATTTGATGTGAGGTGGAAGCTGACCGAACAGAGGATGCATCATAAAAAAAGAAAATGACTTGATAAAGCGAGAAAACTAACAGGGCACAGACTTGTTGTCTCGTAGAGATTTGAACACTAATTGCTGCAAAATGTATCTTTTGCAAATTTTTGAATATCTCTTCAAGATTCTAGATTTAGAGTCTGAGGGATTGTATAAATACGCTTGAGGGTTGGTCTTATGTCGTCAACACTCAATCTCGTATTTGTAAGAGATTGTAAACCTTGAAGCTTTGCAAAAAAAAAAAAAAAAGAACTAGCTTCGAGGTGAGTGTTCATTTTCCTTTTAATTCACAGGTTGTGTGAAATAATTAGGAGGTTTCTAGGCTAGTAATTCGTGGAAAAAATTATAAGGTGTTAGAGTTGTGTAAATCCAATAGGTGTAATCATTGTAAAATGGTTACTGAGTCGAAGAGCATTGACTTGGTGTCTACCAAGTTAGTATAATTCAATGTTGTCGAGTTCATCACACTTACATATGGTATCATTGCGTCATCTGATAAAAATCTGTGTGTTCTTCAACATGTGAGATCTTGAGACAAAACCATTGGTGTTTGATGCTGAGAATTATCGATAGTGTCCGAATTGAACTCTGCATTATGTTTCTTTTGGTTTTGTATTTTTATTTTTTCTTTTAATCTTTTAATCTTTTAATCTTTTCCTTTCTTGATAAACACGCTTTTACCTTGTCCTAAACAAATAGATAGGGCTTTAGTCTTTCTTATAAATAGATTGAGTCGATACTTTGACACGACTTATTAGAGATTATAAGAAAGTTCTCAACGACAGTTTGGGCGGCTACTACATCAGAACAAACTCATATGTATATATAGATTTTCCTTTTTCTTTTAATTTTTTTTTTTTTGAAGGAATTTTAAATTTCATTCACACCCAAAAAAGCAACGTTTGTTACATATTAATGCATCATCAATTCAAAAATTGAAAATATATTACAAACAGAAAGCTTGAAACTTTTCAAGTTCGCGTAGCAAACCAAATGACCATTGCATCTGCATATTCCGGGTCCTTAGCCCTGAATGAGTTGATCCGATTCCGGACAAACTGGTCGATGATCTTCCCGAGTTGTTGATATGTTGATTTGGGTTCGCCATGTCTCTGTAGGTTCCGTTCCCTCTAAATGTGAGTAATCGCAGCCTGGAAGACATACCGTATAAGAAAGTCCTCAATGCGAGAAAGTTGTGGATTCTCAATGATATCAAGTATCGCATACCAATTGTGTGAATGGCACTGCCGTAAAATTCCCCCCGCAAGAAGCGCCCAAAGCTGGTTTGAAAATGTAAAAGAGAAGAATAAATGGTCCCTTGTTTCAGTTTGACTTTCGCATAGAACACAAACCTCAGAGATCCTACTATTCCATTTCTTCATTCGATCCGCCGTGGATAGTCGGTTCTGAATTGCAAGCCATGTCATGAATGCATGTTTAGGTGTACAGTGCTTGAACCAAACCCCCTTGAACCACCCCACTTTTGAGTTGTGATGTCTACTTTGTTCCCATGTGTCACTCAATGAGAAGCAGCACCTGTAGTCACCATTTCTCCTACGCCAGTAGCTTCTATCTTCTGCATTCGATCTTGTGGATCTCAAATTATTTATTTCCTCTTCAATCTGTTGTAGAGTTTCACATCTATGGATTCTCCTTCGTCGCTCGTCAATAATCGATGAAACAGGTGCATCTTTTTGGATCCCCAAATCAATGGTTCCCCTAACACCCGTAACACTCCACAAAATACCCATTTTTGACCATGGATCATGCCAAAAAGAAGTTGTTTTTCCATTCCCCACTTGCCTTTTGTAGTAACTTTTAGCGACTTCTCTTAGTTTTAGAATCTTTCGCCACATCCACGAACCCTCATTTTTTCGCAAATTTGAAGTTGTATCCCAAAAGGATCCCTTGCGAATAAGATGTTCTTTGATCCAATTTGCCCATAGTGAGTCATTTGTTGAGACCACCCTCCAAATCAGTTTTAGACCGCTAACCAAATTGATTTCTTTGAGTGGCCTTAATCCCAAGCCCCCCTCATCCGTTGGTTTACAAACATCCGCCCAAGCCACCTTGGCTTTCCTCGTGTTGAGTTCCGGACCCGACCATAGAAAAGCCGAACAAAGGCTCTCTATATCCGCAATACATTGCTTGGGAAGTCTAAATGCAGCTGACCAAAAATTCATAATGCTAGTGAGTAAGAATTTGATTTGTTGCACCCTTCCCGCATACGATAAGAATCGGTTTGTCCATGAGCTGATTCGTGATTTGATTCTTTCAAGTAGAGGAGCGTAATCAAGCTTTGACATTCTTTTGGTGAGTAGTGGAAGTCCAAGATAACGCACCGGCAATGTACCAAACACGAATGGGAAACGACCGACAATTGAAGCTCTCCTAGCCTCTGTAAAGCCCCCAAAAAACACGGTTGATTTTTGTAAACTGATTTTCAAGCCACTCATCTTCCCAAAATCCTCAAAGATGCTAACAATTGCTTCCATTGATCGAACTTTTCCATCCGTAAAGACCATTATATCATCCGCAAAACATAAGTGTGTAAGCTTAATGTTTTTGCACTTAGGGTGATAACCGAACTTCCTCATTACCTCACCCTGGTCCAAAAGCTTAGAGAGGATATTCATGACAATGATGAATAAATATGGTGATAGTGAACATCCTTGTCGGAGACCTCTTTTACTTTGAAAATAACCCGCCAATTCACCATTCACTTGGACCGAGAATGATGCTGTTGAGACACATAGCATAATCCAATGAATAAACTGCTCCGGTATCCGAATAGTACGCAAAATATTTCGGAGGAAACTCCATTGAACCGAGTCAAACGCTTTGGAGATGTCAAATTTCATTGCACAACGAGGAGAGATAGAAATCTTGTGATAGTCCTTGACCACTTCCGTAGCCAACATTAGGTTCTCCATTAACATCCGATCCTTTATGAAAGCCATTTGGTTTGTAGCTATAAAGTTCGGTAACACTCTCTTAAGTCGGTTGGCAAGGATTTTAGAAATAACCTTGTATATCACATTGCAACATGATATAGGTCTGTAGTCGGACATCATCTTAGCTTCATTCGACTTCGGGATGAGAGCGAGTATGGTGGAGTTGATTCCTTTGGGAAGAAATCCCTTAAGAAAGAATGATTGGACAGCAGTCGTAAAATCTTTCCCGAGGATGTTCCATACCGATTTATAGAAAGCAGCTGTAAATCCATCCGGTCCGGGGGATTTGTCATTTGCCATTGCGAAGAGGACCACCTTTATTTCTTCATTTGTTACCTCTCTTGTTAGGCCATTTATCTCCAAGTTTGAGCAACGGAACGCAATGAGACTTTCAAAGTCTTCTACATTGAGCCCCTCGTAGTCTTCCGGGATATGGGAAAGAAAATCCTTAAAATGACGTTCTGCCTCCATTTTTATTTTGTCCATTTGTGTAAGGATATCCCCATTCAGATCTTGTATTTCCCTAATTGCATTATTTGCCTCTCGAGCTTTAATCGCTTGGTAGAGCGTCTTGTTGTTCTGATCTCCCACATCCAACCAATGTATCTTGGATCTTTGCTTATAAACACGTTCCTCTAGGTCCGACACACGAACCCACCGAGCATATGCATCAGATTCAGCCAACATGTTGCGAGTAGATGGTTGTTCGAGATTCTCTTTTTGCCTTTGACATAAATCACCATAAGCCTGTTTTGCCTTAAGGGGCAAATTTCCCAATGTGACGCGTTGCAGAGACTTAATCTTTGGTTTGAGCATTTTCAGCTTCTTAGAAAAACGAAATAGAGCTGATGTAGAATAGAAAAGCTCATCGGATTCTCCCCAATGCTGTTGAACCAAAGGAATAAATCCCTCCTGAAGAGTGGTCGCGTTAATGAACTTGAATGGCTTTATTCCTTTGGATGGTTCTGCATCGAACAATATTCTGCCGCGTGAATGATCTGAGCATCCTCCTGGTTCAAACACGCAGTAAGATCGTGGAAAAGTAAGCATCCAATTTTCACTTATCAATGCTCTGTCAAGCTTCTTGCATATAGTGCCTTCACTCCATTTATTACACCATGTAAACAAGGGGTCATAATATGTTAAATCGGAGAGGCAGCTATGACGTGCTACATTTTGGAAATCACTTGTACCACGAGATGTAATGGGAGAAGACTCGTAATTTGAGTGTTCTTCACCACGCAGAATTTCGTTGAAATCACCCATAAGAAGCCAATTTTTCCCGCGGATCAAGTTCGAGTGATGATGGTTCTTAAGATCATCCCAAAGCTCCCTTCTCTCTTCCACAGAATTGGAAGCGTAAATGAATGAGCAAAAGAATTCTTGGTTTTGTCCCTCAAGGAGCACAGAGCAGGTAATGGCTTGGCTACTTTTGAAAACTAGTGTAAGACGAACTGTCTCATTCCATACCACCCAAATCCGACCCAATCTATTGAACTCATAATTAGTCAGGAGTGACCATCCAGGGAAGCTTGCTGAAACGATTTCTTGAGACTTACATTCATTGACTCGTGTTTCCAGAATACACCCGAAACTAAACGAGTGTTCCTTCATCCAGTTACGCATAATTGTTTGTTTCTTAGACTGGTTGAAACCACGCACGTTCCAGAAGAAAGCTGTCATTATTGTGAGTTTCGATTACAGTCCCGAGTTTTCTTTCCTTTCTGAGTTATCCCCAATCCCTTTGCTGAGTCATTAACGAGTAGCTTTGAAGAAGTTTTCGAGGCTCTTGGGATTGGGATTGTTCTTTTAATCTTTTCCGTTCTTAATAAACACGGTTTTACCTTTTCGTAAGCGAATAAGGGGATTTAGTTTCTTATAAATAGTAGAGTCGATACTTTGACAAGACTTATTAGATTTATAACAAGCTTCTTACTACTACATTAGAACAAACTCACGTTTCCGTCTATTCCAAGCCACTCGATCCGTCACAAATCCTAGATTCCGATGGACGCCACCGAACAATCCGCCTCTGAGAATCAGCTCCAATCTGCTCTCTGGTCCAGAAACGGTTCACTTAACCGTGAGACTTTCCGACAAGCCGTGTGTAGTGCACTGGAGCGGTGTTTCTTCTACAAACGTTCTGTCAATATCTACGGTGGTGTAGCCGGTTTTTCGATTACGGTCCTCCTGGTTTCGTTGTTGAATCCAATGTTCTTAGCTTCTGGCGTCAAGTAAGAATCATTCACATATCTCTCACAATTCGGTAAACAAGATTGTGTTAGGCTGTTTATTTACATGATGATTGTTTTTTTTTTGTCTATTTCCAGCATTTTGTACTTGAAATTCATGGAAATTCATGGAGCAAATCATGGAAATTCGTTGTCCAAGTGTGACACCAGAGGCTGTTCTCAAGGCATTTGGACATGTTGATAAGTTCACTAGATCTTATGGTTAAGGATGAGAAAACTGGAATATGTTACCGTGCGGACCATTTGCTTAAAGACTATTGCAACGAGAAGCTGAAGAAAGATCTTACCATCTGCTGAGGAAGCTAATGAATTGGAAGATGTTCTTACTAATTTGGAAGGTTATACTACTCAAGTGCTTGGTGCTAAGATCAAAGAGTATGCAATCACTGCTCCAGCCACGGAGAACACACTTTCTGATCCTTATCCGTTTAATTTAATGTTTCAAACAATGTTTTCAGACCCGGAATTGACCGGCCGGTTCAACCGGTTGAACCGCGACCCGGCAAACTTTACGGTCTGGGATTTAAATGAAACCCGGAATCCTACTGAACCGCTAAAACCCGGAAAAATCTGTCAAAATCCGGCGAACCGGCAAAAACCCGATCCGGGCGGTTTCGGGTTTTAGTAAAAATAAAAGGTTTTAGGAGTGTATTCATGGATAAATTTTTTTACATCAACGGAATATGTTAACAAACGAAATAGTGCAGAGAATTTAAGGGGCAATGGAACGAAAAGAGGAACCAATCAAAATTAAAAAGTTTATTAGGATAAAGGCTAAGATTTTTGATTTTTTGTATGATTTTATTACGTATTTTTAATATTTTTAATTAACAAGTAATTTATTTTTCTTTATTTTTAAGTTTTATTTTTATTTGTTCATCAATTTTTTAATCGTTTGCTTTATTATTATCATTTATCATCAATATAAATTAACAAATTTTATGATAATTTTTCTATGAGAAAGATTTAAAATTTTAAAAACAAAAACTAATTAAAATATACACTAAATATTTATTTTATCACTATACTTACTTGATATATATTTTTATTTATTTTTATATTTATAAAACTATATAGATATATATAAATTTACTAAAATTCATTAATCAATTGACCCGCAGTTAAACCGCAGTTGATCCGGTTCAATCGGCTGACCCGGCTGACATTCTGGTACGTCATCCGGATCGGGTTTAAAAACATTGGTTTCAAACATCCATTGGTCATACCGGGTGAGTATTTTTCATGCTATAATCGTTGGTTTCTTTCGTGAGTTTTTCTTTTTCTTTTTCTTATCAAGTTTTTTTTGTGTGTGTGTGTCCCAGTTACATGCGTCCTGAAACTGCTCAAGGTATTTTTATGAACTTTAAGGAGGTGTATAATTACAATGGAAGAAAACTTCCCTTTGCCGCTGCTCAAGTTGGTCAAGCTTTTAGAAACGAGGTGATTATTCATCAATTTCTCTACTGCTTTGTTTTGATATATTCTTTAGATTGGATATGTTTCATTAAGTAAGCATGTTACTCGCATATATCTCCTCGTCAAGGTCTTCTTAGAGTTCGCGAGTTCACATTGGCAGAAATTGAGCACTTTGTTGATCCTGATGATAAGTCACATCCTAAATTCTCTCATGTAGCAAATTTGGAATTCCTTATGTTTCCAAGAGAAGAACAAATGTCTGGCCAATCTGCCAAAAAACTTTGCCTCGATGAAGCTGTTGCCAAGGTCAGTATTTATCATAATATTTGTCTTCTTAATTCTACCATGCCCTTTTAATTTTATTTTTTTGTTATTGATGTGTGCAACTGAAAATGTATTTGAATAGGGAACTGTGAACAATGAAACTCTAGGTTACTTCATTGGTGTATCTTTCCTCGGACGATTACACAAATATACACTTTAGTGTAAAGTTGTTTCACTTTAAGATACTTTATGTGGGAATGTGATTTTGGGTGTGTAAATTGTCCGTTATGTCCCTCTGGTAACTTATCTAGTTATGTTATCTAGTTATGTTTGGTTATGAAGGGAAGTCAATAATTACGGTTTTGAAATAAAAGAAACACTTCAGATTTGGTTAAAAAATACCAAATTCATCTCCGACTCTTTACATCTCCGAGTGTTCAACATCTCTGACAGATCTTCGCCGATGACCATTTTCGCCGGCATGACATGTTATAAATCTTCTCCATTTCGTAATGTATTTTATTGTGGGATTGAATCCTTTATTGGGTTCGAAAGATTTTAGCGAATCCTTTTGTAAATCTCTAATGAAGTCGGTTTCCCCATGTATTTGGAAGATAGCACATGATTGAATGAGAAGGACGGGCCGGACGACCGTCTTCCATCTAGGTTATTTGCGACAGATAGGTATCCAGATGCGAGGTTTAATGTGTACTTTAAACCAGGGGTTTTGTCCGTGGTGCAGGGCGTACTGAAAGGAACAACTGAGTTTGATATAATCTGAAACTCGTATTTCGGTAAGCTTTTCGAGTTTCCAATAAGTAGATGTCCTATATCTTGCAAACTGCTTCACGCTTTGATATGCCGGTAATTGGTGACGAATAAAAAATACGAGCTGTGGACAGTGTTTGGTGGTCACCCATTACGGTTTTTGTTTGCTGAGTTTGGGAAGATTTTTGGACTTCATTGTGGTGAATTCCTTAGTACATACAAGTTTAAGAGTAAAGAAGTGATCGAGACAGGGGCAAGTATCTTTTGGAGTACTTTGATTGGGTCGGATATGGATGCAACTTTAGTTGATATTCAAGAGATGTTAAAAACATCAGATGACATGTCGGGATGGAGGAAATTGGCACTATCCCTGTTGCACGAGGGTCTTAAATAATGCAAGTAATGGTTTTATGTGAATATAACCTACGATTGTGGCTAGAGGAAAGGCACTTCTAGGTTCTATTACACTCCGTGGATGGCACACCGTGGTCACTCGGTCGTGGATATGGTTTCCTCGAGTATAAATCAATGGTCATTAGTTCGTGGATACAATATGGTGGCGCAGATTGCGTGAATAGCATGTACTCGCAAAAATAATTCAGCTTTGTCTAGTAGTTCAATACTAGTTTGATTGTTTTATATACCGTGGATATGAACCGGTGGACTTGATGTCGTTGATATATTCATATTTTTATACTTTCTATGTATATAATTGCATTTTATTATCCCTCATTCAACATCATTCTGCATCATTTAGGAACCATTTAGCTTTAATTTAACTTAAGATTCCATCTTAGGGTCTTAGGTTAGTGTTTGTACATATTTCTCTTCTTTTACCTTTTTTCAAGTGGTATCAGTGCTAAACGGGAGTTATATGGCTTATCAGAGTCTGGAGGATTGGAGTGAGTTGCAGAGGAGTGAAAGCAAAGGGAGGTTGCAAGGTTCTGGAGTGAATAGAGAAAGCAGGGAGCAGAAATCGGTCATCAATCATCAAGGCTCACCAATAGGAAGCACCTGGAACAACAGAAAGATGGAGTCTCAACAAAACTATTGAAGTTCGTAACTTGGGTCGAGAATTAGGAGGTCAGTGCCCCCAAACCATTGCACAAATATCCCAGGTTATCCCCTTGTTAAGATTAAGCATAAAGACTCTCCGACCGTTGGATTAGGCGTGCCATATCGGCTGACGAATAAGTTGAAGAAATCGATATCCCCTGATATCGGCACAAATCGATAAAGAAGACCGATAACCTGCAGCTAATAAGGACGCCGTGTCACGACACGACGGCTGGATGGATCGCTGGATAGGCACCAGATATCGGTCACTTCCCTGGTATGGAGTGACCGATTTTTACTACATTTTGTTGACTTTTTTGGGTCGACTTTGACTTTAGCGGAGTGATCCGTTTTCTTTCTGGGTCGACCCGGATACTGTTATGAGGGGCAATAACTATGTTTTTACCCTTTGAGAAAATCCTAAGTCTTGTTTTTCTTTCCTTTATCGCTTTCAAGCTTTCTTTTTACGTTTTAGTTGTAATCGATACTTAGAGCATTGATACTTTGATGTTCTAAGTTCTTTTCTTTATAAAGTTTAGTCTTTAGCTTAAAATTTCAGTCTTTGTGTGTGAATCGCTTTTATTTCTGCATTTTACCATACTCACACCACCCGAGCTCGGTCATGGCTTGTTGGTAGATTTAGGAGCTTTAGAAAGTGGCTAACATCGTTTCGGGTCACAAATGAAGTGTTCTCAAGCTTAGGTTGAGCTTAAAGCTCGGTCCTTGAATCATTTCTCGGATCATGTTGATAAGCGTTCCCCTGCCCGAAAGGTGTTTGTGGGAATGCCTGAACGATCTTTTGCTTGACTTAGTGATCCTCGATCATGAAAGTGTTGTTGAGGTGCTAAGTGAGCTTATTGGGGCTTGGCCGTTTATGCTTGGAGAGTACTTGTATCTAGCAGCGAAAGTTAGTTAGATCCTTGTACTCAACAAAGTGATTAGTGCCACGAAAGTATACTTGTTTGATTTAATGCTCCATGCTACTTGGATGAACATCATATTGAAAAGGATTAGGACGGAAACATAACAAGCTACTTGGGACTCTTCCTAGGTCATACCGCAAATTTTCCTTGATAGGTAGAAGAAAACGCAGTGGATACATCTTTTCTCACCTCGACTTATTTTGACAAACAAATTCATAGAATTATTCACACGAACATGCTTTAAAAAGTATCCAACTCCTTTGTCGCTTGTCAACAAAACAGGGGGCGTTGTGAGACCAGTGGCTAGTTCGTGACTATTGGGAGGCCAATAGCTTAATGTAGCTACTGTCGAAGTACATGTTGATTCTCCGAACTCGATTAACACTTTACTTTCAAGCCCTCGTATACCAAGCCCATCAGAAAGAGAGATCTCGACAACCTCTCCTTGTCTATTACAAATTACCACTTGTCGTGTCCAGGACAAACCCATTCACCGCAAATCATACAGGAAAATGTGGATGCATGAGTCTTGGTATACAAAGATAAAACATCATCCATCTTTACCCTAGCAAAAGAACGACAAGAACCTCGGACAAACAGAGAATTGCAGAGAAATGTGGATTTAACTTAGAACCCAAAATCACTTTCCCTTTTGCTTTTACCAGCTGTAAGATAATATCATAATATCTATTTACTACAGCCACACAAACTTAAACACGATCTGAACCGTTCACGTTTAATAAGGTTTGACGGCTCGAATCACATCTTGCACAAAATACCAGGACAATCTAAGCCGTTAGATTTACATGATTTTGGAAGGTTTAGATTATATAAGATGTAAACAGATCAGTTCCCTTCTTTTAGAGGACAAATTCGTCCGAAATATCTCGAGGCTTAGTGCAAAAGTTACTCTTCCTTGGCAAGGACCTTTCTTTGTAAAGTATGTTTGACATAGTGCCTTTAATTGTAATTTTTCCATCTTTTCCTTGTCCGTCTAGGCATAGACAAAGAACGGTTACGTTTTTGCCAACATCTTGCAAATGAAATGGCCCATTATGCAGTAGATTGTTGGGATGCTGAAATTGAGTCTTCTTATGGATGGATTGAATGCATTGGTATTGCAGATAAGTCTACATACGACTTACGTGCTCACTCGGTAAGAACTCACCTTTTGCTTTGATTTCATCATTTAGTTTAATAGGTACGTTACATATTTAATTATCAAACCACATTGCTAAAGTAGATACATTGTTGCATGGCAGAAAAAAAGTCACGCTCTTGAGGCTGAAGAGAAATTTTCAGTACCTAATGAAGTAGAGATATATTTAGTTCAAAAAATTTGACCTTATTTCAGGAACTTGTGTTTTTATACGTTTCTTTAAGATTTTAATTTGGTTCTCTGTTATTTTCAAAAACTTGTTATTACTCCTGTGAAGAAAAAACTGAGCCTTGCATTCAAGAGAAATCTAGAAAATGTGGTTGAATCTTTGGAGGTAAACAAAATTATGTACTTCATCATCTTAATCACTAAGAAGCTTCTTAGAGCACCTACATCGTTAAGTCTCTCAAAATAGATATCTAAGTATATAATACTAATATTATATTTATATTCTAAAACTAACTAATTTATATAATTAAATAATAAAAATTAAACAAATTGAAAGAAGACAGGTAAGAGGAGAAGTTCTAAGGAAGATTCTGAAATCTCTCATTTGAGAGACTGCTTTTTCTTCTTTCTCCTCTTTTTCTATTTTCTATTATTTTTTTGTTTGCTAGAACCTCAAAAAATGTAACCGATGGACATGGTCTTAATTTCTCTCATCTTTAATTAATAATCAACATGAATGGTTTTAATGTTTTGTTAGGCAATGAATGAGCAAGAAGCTATGGAGATGAAAGCAACCTTGGAATCCAAAGGAGAATTGAATTCTACGTGTGTACACTCGCGAAAAACTTGATCATCAAGAAAAATATGGTGTCAATCTCAAAGGTGAAGAAGAAAGAGCACCAGAGGAAATTTATTCCTTCAGTGATTGAACCATTGTTTAGTATTGGTCTGATCATATACTGTCTTACGAGCACCGTTTCAGTACAAGGCCAAGCAAAGCAGGGGACGAACAGTTTGAAAATGTATCAGCTACTACTTCAGAACTATTCTGCTACTAGTTCAGAACACGAACACAACACAAGGGTTTTCTCAAAACTGTTTACTAGTATTGATGACTTGAATACTTACACGTATTGCTTACACTCAATCCTAGTCTACCCTGTTCACGAATCGCACCTGATACGTGAACTGTTTTGACCCCTTAGCCCCTTGATACAAGATTTTTTGTTTATCCAAAACCCTTATCCCTTTTGCTAAGTATGCTCTAGTTGGGTTAACCGTCTCTACGACTTAACACCCCTATTTATACAAGTGGCATGCGGCTTAACCTAGCCTTGGCCTCTACTCCATGCAAGATTCGCTATCTTCTTCAAATCTTCATGTGTAGATCTACTTTCCTTATCTTCTCCTAAGAATAAGGAAATCTTCTAGCTTGAGTAAATCTTCTCCAAGATATCCTCCAGCCTTCCTTGAGTGCAAGTCACGCGCCCTTTCTTTACCTGGACTGACCCACTCCAAAAGCCCATCGGGCTCCAAGCCCACCAGCTGCCTTGCACCTCTTATGAAGTACTCCCATCTGGTGATGCTACAGAATCCTGCTTCAACGTTGCACCTTCAATCTCCCCCTTTTTAGCTTTGTGTGTCTCCCAAGTATCTGCAAAATAAACTCACCACAAGCACAGAGACAACCAACAACAAGCACAAGCAAATTCCAACTCATCCATACGAATTAAACTTGTAAACGTTATTACAAGCATGAATCCCCAAAAATAAAGTACTAGAGTTCGAAACGAGGAGTAAAAAAAAAAATCAAAGGTAAAAACAAAATATCCCCCATGCTCCCCCATGAACCATGATCTACTTAGCCACTCACATCATCACTTTCTCCCCCTGCTTGGGAGCACACAAGTTAAAAACACAATCATTAGTGCAAAGCAAAATGAGAAGAGATCACGGAAACTCACATTGATTGGCTCGGTGAACATCCTAAACTATCCCAGCCAGCTAATGCAGAACAGAGGTGATCTGGTAGAGTGCCTTGTTGATAACCCTCTGGCTCGAGTGTCCCTGAGGCACACTGATGTGACCAAGTGAAACATCAATTGGTGCAACAAAATGAGCTGAGCTGGATGGCTTTAAGCGTTCTGGCTCTCTCTTGGTATTCTTTTTCGGTACAGACTGACTTGGAACCAGCTGAGCCCTCTTTTTAGACGGAGCCTCCTCTTTAACTATCTCGGCACCCTTGGCCCGAGTACGTAAAGACATCATGGGAGCTCTTGTTTCCTTCTTCTCAATCCTGATGTCCATCTGGTAATACGAAGGAAGAACCACAACATCATCCTCACCAGTCACTGTACCACACTGTTCTTGAATCATCCCAGCAATCAAGTGTGGAAACAACAACTTCCTTGCATCAGGCTGCTTATTATCCTCTCTCTCAATCTTGCTTATCGCCATAACTTGCTGAAACACCATTGCTCCAAAATCTACTCGAACCTTTTGAGCCAATTTGTAGAGAAGCAGGGCTCTGTACTGAGCAATGTGTGTCCGATGAGTCGTCGGATACCAGTTGTACCCAGCCAAAATAGCCAATGCAGAAAACTTTGGAGAGAGATGAACCGTAGTCAAGGCTGGTGCCTTCTTGTGACGCTTGCTTGTGGTCTGAACAACAGCCTCCTGAGTCTCATCACCTCTGAGGTACTTGGCAATGACATCAGGATCTACTTTGTCAAGTGCTGCAGCCTCTTACTTTTCTTTGGAACTCAACTCAGACAGATTCAGGAACTTTTTGATGCGAGCAAGACTGAACCTCATAATGTGACCTCTGACTAAGACCATAACACCTCCATCATGTACCACAGTATCGCCCAGATTAGCGTAAAACTCGTTGATTACTTCCCTATCATAACCCGACCTAATTGTGACCGTGGGAGTAAATCCAGCTTCAGCTATCACAGATGGGTACTCAAATTCCTTCTGTTCCTCAAAAGCAACAAGCTTCTCATCGATAATTCCACGACTTTTAAATACAAAATACCTTTGATATGCACCGGCTGAGCAGAACTTGTCAGGTGAGAATGACACACCACCAGTCATGGATTCTGCTCCAGCAGCAGATCCTGCTCCTACTTCCTCTGAATCACCCGATTCAGAGTTTTCGTGCTCTTTTATCTGTTTCCCCTTCTTCTTTTCCAAACTCTTTTCCAGCTTTACAGCCTTCAGCTGCTGAGTTGCAGCCTCTTCCTTGTCGATCTCTTTCTCAGGATCCCATGCTGTATCGGAGACCTCTACTTCCTCCTCTTCTGATTTTCCGCTGGAGACTGGTGACGGAGACCTGCTCCGATAGTCTTCTACCAATTGACCGATGAGATTCGTCAATTTGTTGTCGAGAACACCAGAAGGCGGCGTCCCCTTGGTGTCTAGTTCAAGTCCTGGAGTCTTGAAGACCAACGACCCCTCGTCTTCCTCTGCTTCATCCCGTTGCCGAAGTTGATTGGGATTGTTTGCTGGAGGATTCTTCTTTGATCCCTTCTTCTTGGCAGTCTTCGAGTTTGATTCTCCTCCCATGGTTACTCAAGAATTCTTCTTTCTTCTTCTTGAAAATTCTAGGGTTTTGAAGCAACAGACTCTTGGACTTCCTGAACTTCTTCTCGCGGCCAAACAAGGAGACTATTTAAACAAACAAAAAAAATCTCTTCTGGGCTGCGACCTTACAAACCCTAAGGGCCCAACCGACACTCTTAGGCCCAAGTTCTTTCGTTACCAAGCCCATATGAAAACTGAAGCCCACACTCTCGGATTTATCGGAACCAGGGCATCCTGCATCAACTCCAGAACACTGCAACAGCTTGTCACACTCATTAGATTTTTCACACACAAGGAACAACAACCACATTCATTTTAAGAACACAATGGGGATTAAGCTGATAATGGTGGTCCTTGTAAAGATTTAAAACTGGCATTTTTAAAAAAAAAAAAACTTTTGACACAAAATTAATTTACCGTTTTCGAGTGATGTTTCAGGAACTGAACTTTGACCAATTCGCAGCACATACCCAGCTCGATACGATTCACAACATCTGGTCATCTTCTACTCCAATGAGTAGCTTTCACACCATCATGTCTTTATCTCATCCTGACCAGTTTTCAACATTTATCCACTCGAGAAAGTTGTTGATGCATTCAAGACGTGTGAATATATATAATTTTTATTTTTGCTTTACTTCACCTTCACACGCCTGCCCACTTTTTTGGGTTCTTTCCTTTTTTTTGAATGAGACAGTTCCATCACTTGATTTCTCAGAAACTATCTCTTGTTTTTTTTTTCTTTTAGCTTTGATTCTTTCTTTACCGTGGAACCTGTACTGATGTCAAGACAAGACGACATGATAGGTAGCTCTTTCTCATTGATGTTTCAGACTCCAAACAAAATCCGAGCCACATATGCACCTTGAACCAGTACCTGTATAAGTTCTGCACACTTCATAAATGATTAAATTCCACAAACACCAATTGAGTTCCTTAAGGTGATAAAACGATTAAAATCCAGTGGTTTTGTGAATAAATCAGCTAGTTGTAAATCTGTAACAATATGTTCCACCACTACCTGTTTTTCCTCCACAAGTTCTCGGATGAAGTGGTGTCGAATGTCGATGTGCTTTTTTCTCGAGTGTTGCACCGGGTTCTTTGAAATACTTATAGCACTCTTGTTGTCACAGTGAACCAGAAGTGATCCAGAATCCATTCCATAGTCAGCAGACATTTGCTTCATCCAGAGAAGTTGGGTGCAACAGTTTCCCAAGACAATGTACTCTGCTTCAGCTGTGGACAGAGATACAGAGTTCTGCTTCTTGCTCATCCATGAGATTAAGTTATTTCCCAAAAAGAAACACCCACCACTGGTACTCTTCCGATCATCCAAACTTCCAGCCCAGTCGCCATCACAATATCCAACCAAATTTTTGTTTGACCCCTTGGAGAACCAAATTCCCAAGTTGACCGTACCCTTCACATACCTAATGATTCTCTTGACTGCTTCAAAGTGAGACTGCTTTGGCTTTGCCTGGTACCGAGCACACATCCCTACACTTAGGCACAAATCAGGTCTACTGGCAGTAAGATACAGTAGGCTCCCAATCATACCTCTGTAGAGCTTGACATCCACATTGTTACCCTCACTGTCACGAGTCATCTTCACTGTGGTACTCATGGGTGTTCTTGCTTCCTTGCACTGCTCCATCTTGAACCGTGTTAGCAGATTCTTTGCATACGTACTCTGAGAAATGAACACACCTTCTTCTGACTGAGTTATTTGAAGACCCAGGAAGTACTTCAGTTCTCCAACCATGCTCATTTCAAATTCCTGTGTCATGCTTTCCACAAACTGATCCACCAGCCTTTGTGACGTGCTTCCGAAGATGATATCATCTACATAAATCTGGACCATCATGATATCTTTTTTCTGCTCGAGTATGAACAATGTCTTGTCCACACTGCCCCTCACGTATCCTTTTTGCATCAGGAAACTCGTCAGCCTTTCGTACCAGGCTCGCAGAGCCTGCTTCAGCCCATACAGGGCTTTCTTCAGTCTGTACACGTGACCTGAATTAATTGGATCCTCAAAACCTTTCGGTTGCTCAACATGAACCTCCTCCTGCAAAAAACCATTCAGAAAAGCACTTTTGACATCCATTTGAAAGACTTTAAAGTTAAGTATGCATGACATGCCCAAGAAAAAACGAATGGACTCCAATCTTGCTACAGGAGCAAATGTTTCCTCAAAATCCACTCCTTCAATCTGAGAGTAACCTTGTGCCACCAGTCTTGCCTTGTTCCGAACCACCACTCCAGTCTCATCGATCTTATTCTTGAAAATCCATTTTGTGCCAACAATATTGACCCCTTCTGGTCGTGGGACCAGTTCCCACACATCGTTTCTCTCAAACTGTTCAAGCTCTTGCTCCATTGCAATGAACCATAATTTGTCTTCAAGAGCTTGAACATGATTTTGTGGTTCAATCACCGACACAAAGCATGCAAACTGTACTACTTCATGATTTTTCTTCTTCAAGTTCATCATCTCACGATAATCCTTCTTGACTCCTCTAGTTTTCCTCCCTTCATTCACACCACAGATAAGATCAGATGCTGAATGATTCCTAGGCACAAGAGGTTCTGTAGCTTGCTTTGTCTCAGATTCTTCTTATGTGACAGATTGGAGTTCTGACTCAGTCTGCTCCTCTGTACCAGGCTGCTCCTCTTTTCTTCCTCCTGATGTTTCTTCCAGTTCATTATTCGTGTGAACTATTCTATCCTTGTTCTGCCTCGTACCAGCATAGTCGTCAAAGACCACGTTGGCTGACTCAGCTATCACCCCTGTTCGTTTATTAAGTACTCGGAAAGCTGTACTATTTTCTGAATAGCCCAGAAAAACACCATCATCACTTCGAGAATCAAACTTCCCAAGATAATCCTTGTCATTGAGAATGTAACAATTGCATCCAAACACATGAAAGTAGCTGAGATTAGGCTTCTTTCCTTTCCATAGCTCATAGGGTGTCTTGTTCAGCCCCTTCCGTACATATACTCTGTTGACAATGTAGCACGAGGTACTTACTGCTTCTGCCCAGTACTTCAGAGCAATGTTGTTCCCATGTATCATGGCTCTGGCCATTTCCTGTAGCGTTCGATTTTTCCTCTCTACTACACCATTTTGTTGTGGTGTCCATGGGGCTGAAAACTGGTGAGCAATACCATGATCTTCACAAAATTCTTTCATATACCCATTCTGAAACTCACCACCATGATCACTGCATATTTTCTTGATTCCACCTCGCTTATTGATCAGTTGCAGAGCCCAGATTCTGAAGCTATCCGCTGCTTCGGATATCTCACGAAAAAATCTGACCCAAGTATATCTTGTGTAATCGTCCACGAGAACAAACACATACTTTTTCCCAGCAACACTCTCCACTTGAGTAGGCTCCATCAAATCCATGTGAACCAGATCTAGTGCCAATTCAGAATGAACATCCGCCACTTTCTTATGTTGAACCTTCACTTGCTTACCCTTACTACATGGTCCACACACAAATTTCTCTCCTCCCTTAATCTGAGGTACTCCTCTGACCATCTCCTGATTGGTAAGAGAAGTGAGGCTTCTGATATTCATATGACCTAGGCGTTGGTGCCATAGGTTCAGATCATCTGTTGCACTGAAACAGTTGGTGTCCTCTCGCTTCCACATGTAGCAGTTATTGCCTGTTCTAACTCCCATTAGCACAGTCTTCCCATTGTCATCAATTGCTTTGCAGTCATGTTTAGTGAAGCACACCATTAAGCCTTCGTCACACAGTTGACTCACACTGATGAGATTAGCTTTCAGTCCTTGTACCAGATATACATTCGTTAGTTTGGGTAGCCCTGCATCACATGTCTGTCCCTTTCCTTGTATGCGACATGTCCTCCATCACCAAACGTAACCTTGCTTTATTAATTTTCTTGAAGCTCTCCAGATTACCCAAGGTTCCGGTCATGTGTCGAGAACTGCCATTGTCAAAATACCACGGACCCGTATCTTCGTGTTCTTCTGTTACAACTGCCATGCTGCACCTAAACCCAAATTGGGAAGCACTATCTAATCTTTGTCTCGTAGCAGGAAACCTTAAATCTGATTTCTTTACCCAAATCTGATTATGACTTCCATTCCAAGTGAATTTTCCTTCATAGCGTAGATGTTTGACCCTCTCCCAGTACTTGTAGCAGTAGGCTCGGATGTGTCCATGTCTACCACAAAAGTGGCATCCAATCCTTTGTTGTGCCATGACTTTAGGTCTTCGTGCTTCAGTACCTTCAGTTCGGTTTGCAGGCTGTGACTGACTACTGGCAGCTACGAACTTGATGCTGTGAGATTCTGATCCTCCACTTCCATTGTATCCAAGGCCTCTGTGAACGGCTTCAGTCCTTCCATAAGACAGAATATGGTCTAGCTGTCTTGTACCAGCAAACATGCGAATCTTCTTATACTGCAGATCCAGTTGTGATTGAAGCTCAGCAGAAGTCTTTTTCTCAGCATGCAGTTCTTTTTCTAGATTAGCTGTCTTGACTGCCAGATTGAGTTTCTCCTTTAATAGTGACACACTCTCCTGACTCAATTTTCGTTCATCCTGCAGTCTACTTGAGCTTCAAGTCGCTGCTTCTCCTTAGCCAGTGACAGATTCTCCTGTCCCAGTCTGATGAGAGTCTCTCGTACCTCCTTGTAGCTCTCAATCAATTCATTCTCATCAGATTCAGATTCAGACTGTTCTCCTTCAGCTTCTTCCATGATTCCCACGAATGATACCAAGTTGTTCAGAATTTCTTCATTCTCACTGTCAGCTTCCGAATCTTCTTCTTCAGCCATCATCGACCTTTCTTTCCTTTATTTCAGATGACCAACACACTCCAGCTGAGTATGTCCGATTCCCTTACACACCGAGCATTTCATTTCCCTTCTCTTGATTGAAGGACATTCAGACTTGAAGTGACCATATCCCTTGCATTCGTGACATTGAAGTTCAGCCTTTTTTCCTTGCTTATCTCCTTCAGACTTATTTCCACCTCCTCCTATACTTTTCTGACCTTGACCCCGTTCGATTCTCCTCAGAGCTCGATCAAACTTTCTTACCAACAAGCTCATCGGATCTCTGTCCTCTGTCTCTTCAGTTGTCATACATGAGGTTAGAGCCAAGTTCTTGTTTTTCCTGGAGTAAACTTCAGCACTGTCTAATTCCATCTCATGAGCCTGTAACATCCCAACAACTTCACCAAAACTCAGATCCTCAGTGTTGTGGGATACATTCAGAGCTGACTTATAAGCCATGAATCGAACAGGAAGACACCTTAGGAACTTCTTTACCAACTTTTTATCCTTGTACTTCTTTCCCAGTGTAGCAGCCTCCTGCGCCAGTGACTTCAACCTTGAGCCAAAGTCTGAGATAGATTCATGCTCCTCCATCCTCATGTTCTCAAAACGAGAAGCCATCATATCTCGTCTAGAACTTTGAACCTTAGTGGTTCCTTCGAAGTGAGTCTGAAGCAGATCCCAAGCTTCCTTTGCTGTTTCACATCCTTGAATCAGCTCGAAGGTCTTCTTAGTTACACAGGAGTGTATGGTAGACAAAGCTCTTGCATTGTACTTAGCTTTCTTCAATTCTTCCTCCGTCCATGTCTCTTCTGGTTTGGGAGTCCTGAATCCATTATCATCCACTATCACAGGTGCTTCCCACTGCACCAGAACAGATCTCCAGGCCAGTATGTCAATACCTACAATTATGAACTTCATCCTTGACTTCCAGAAGCCGTAGTTTCCACCATCGAGTATCACCTTCGAATTGTTAACCAAATCATCGTAGCTATCCATTTTCTCCTCAAGATCTCACCCGTAATAATACGAACAAGTGCTGCTCTGATACCAAATGAAAATGTATCAGCCACTATTTCAGAACTATTCTGCTACTAGTTCAGAACACGAACACAACACAAGGGTTTTCTCAAAACTGTCTACTAGTATTGATGACTTGAATACTTACACGTATTGCTTACACTCAATCCTAGTCTACCCTGTTCACGAATCGCACCTGATACGTGAACTGTTTTGACCCCTTAGCCCCTTGATACAAGATTTCTTGTTTACCCGAAACCCTTATCCCTTTTGCTAAGTATGCTCTAGTTGTGTTAACCGTCTCTACGACTTAACACCCCTATTTATACAAGTGGCTTGCGGCTTAACCTAGCTTTGGCCTCTACTCCATGCAAGATTCGCTATCTTCTTCAAATCTTCATGTGTAGATCCACTTTCCTTATCTTCTCCTAAGAATAAGGAAATCTTCTAGCTTGAGTAAATCTTCTCCAAGATATCCTCCAGCCTTCCTTGAGTGCAAGTCACGCCCTTTCTTTGCCTGGACTGACCCACTCCAAAAGCCCATCGGGCTCCAAGCCCACCAGCTGCCTCGCACTTCTTATGAAGTACTCCCATCTGGTGATGCTACAGTTGAACGTGTTCCGTTTATCTCCTCTTGTAGCACCTATCAAGTGAACGGTTCACCGGCTTGTTCGTAACGAACAATACGAGAAAGTAACTCAAAGCATCTCCAAGGAACTAACTTCTTTTGGCATCTCACATTAGATTAACATCACTGGTACGTAACAAATTTGAAATATGAATCTTTTTAAGAATTTTTTGTAATGTATTGACGATTTATGTGTGTGTGTGTGTGTGTGAATAGGTACATCGATAGGTAAAAAATATGCGAGATCGGATGAGCTTGGTGTGCCAATTGCAATAACAGTGGACTCGGAGACATCAGTGACAATCAGAGAAAGAGACAGCAAAAACCAAGTCCGAGTCAGCCTGAAGGAGGCGGCTATTAGGGACTAAAGTCTCACATCAGAAATTGAAAGGGATCGTAAGCAATATATAAAGTATATGAGCCAATCCACTCATTGCCAATTGGTTTTGAGTTGGAAATTCATATTCTAACAGTGGCATCTGTAATGAAGCTCACTCTTTAAGGGAGAAATGACGTGGCAAGACGTCTCGGCCGATTGTTTATCTACTTCGGCTGTTTGTACATAGGCTGCTTCTGGTGATGCTTGTGCTGGTGGTGATGGTGTTGCTGCTCTAATCCTTGGCCTCGATTATTTTACTTTGTTTATTTTTTTTAAACAAATCAATTTACTATGTATATGTTTACAAATTAGTTATTTAGACGTTTTAATCATACATAAATGCGATTGTTCTGTGATTTTTCCGGTTTTTAACCTTATTTTTTAGTTATTTATCGAGTTGAAACTCTAGGTAAAGTTTCTCTAGCTCGTTTGGTTCACTTACATCAAATCGGTTTCAAACTTATCATAAAACCGAATTAACAAATTTTAATCACCCCAATATATATAAAAATAGATTTTGAAGCTATAATTTAAATTTCTGACAAAAAAAAGCGATAATTAAAGTATTTTGGATCAAAAACTCCAACACCCATCATCTCTTTGATTTGATTTAACAATCAAGTTATTATCAATTGATAAAATATCACCGCAATTAGTTGTTCCAATTAAAAAAAAATTCCATTAACTACAGAAAAACCAATACTTTTTTAATGTGTTCAATAGATTAAACAAACAATCCGCCTCTTTTGTCTTAAAAAAGTTTTTAAATATATTAGAAAACACGTTAAAATAAAGAAAAATTTTAAAAAATGCCACTTTTCAATTGCCACTTTTCAAAAATGTCACATTTTCAAAATCTTTGTAAAAATGATATTTTAAAAAAAAAAAATTCATTATATCATTTATGTTTGAGTTAATTATGTTGTATTAGAGTTTAGTTTTGAGGATTTAAGCGGGTTTAGAGGTCAAAACATTTTTTAGGGTTTATAATTTTAAGATGCTTTAAAAATCTCTAACTAGTGGCATTTTTGCAAATAGACACCTCTAAGTGGCATTCTTGCAAATGTACACACCAAAAGTGGCATTTTGCAATTGCCTCTAAAAGAAACTGCTACACAATTATACTCATTCTAAAATATTACTCACTAGAGATTGTCCACGCGTTACATGGATTTAAAAATTAATATGGTAAAATATGCAATAGTTCTAACTTATTGATTACTTGTGTATTCAATATTACAAAAATTTCTCCAAATTTTTGTAGAAAATGCCACTTTTTCAAAAAAAAAATTCATTATATCATTAATGTTTGGGTTATGTATGTTGTAATAGGGTTTAAGGGATTTTAGGGGTCAAAATATTTTTTAGGATTTATAATTTTAAGATTTAGGCTTTAAAAATCCATAATTAGTGGTATTTTTGCAAATGGACACCTCTAAGTGGTATTCTTGAAAATGTACACACCAAAAATGGCATTTTTGCAATTACCCCAAAAATTTGCTGTTGTAGTATATAATTATCTAAGTTGTAGAAATTAAGCATTTGAAGCAAATTGTTGGACATATACAATGTTGTATGTGAAAAAAATAGACGTTTCATTATTAAAAATTATATGTATGCATATGGAAGATATCTTCTGCACATATCGGCAACTTGTATGTATTTATCAATATTCACTGCTGTTCTCTAAAAAAAATGAATGGTTGTATTTTTGTCTTTCATCAAATACGTCTATAAACAAAATCTATTGATCAGATAAGTTGTATTATGTTTTGCTTGTATCGAGATATTTGTATTATCTCAACAGATATGTTGGAATGCATCTTTGTGTTTTATTTCGTTAGAACATTAAACTGTAATGAGAGAATAATTGATGTTTGAGTGTACAATATTTTTGACATTTGGCTTTTTAATTTATTATTGAAAAAAAAAAGTCTTTTAATAACTTTAACAATTAGTTTTAATAATTTAATAGCTAATTCTTATGTAAATTAATTCCAACAAATACTAATTAAGTGTCTTGTGTACATTAATGTACATAATTATTTTATGTATAGAAAATATATATTTTATTTATCAAATTCAATGATTGACAACTTTAGCATTCTAACAACTTTAAAATTCTTAAAATCACTAATCAATTTTTTTTGTTAATGTTATAATTCTTTTTATTAAAGCTTTTTGTGACTTCATTTTTGTGATTTTTTGTTTTAAAATCGTAGTTACCTATATAAAGTTTTAAATATTTTTGTATAGTCTATTGTTGAGTTTAATAAATAAAATATAAACTTTAAAACCATTAAAAAGTTCACAATAACACATTTCATTTGGAATTATAGTTTTTGATGGATATCAAAGAAATAAAAAAAAGATAACAGTTAAAATATTATTTTCTTATTATACTAAAATTGGTCATGCTAATCTTACACTTTAATTTTTTTTAAGTTAATTTACATTAGCCTTGACTATTAAATTGTAGGAATTAATTGTTAAAGTTATTAAAAATATTTAATTTCTCTTTTTTCAAAAAAGACAAATGTCAAAAGAATATATGGCATGATCTCAAAACCTTAAAAAATTATATAAAATTTTGTTTTAAAGTGTTTGATTTTCTAGAGTTTTCACACATATTAAAATATAAATTAATGAATGCATTGCTTTTTGTTCTAAACATTTTTCATAACTTTAAGCCAATAACAATTCAATAAAATCAATTAATATGTCTAGAAATTTATAATTCATTATAATTACATCATAAAAACTGTGTAGAAAATGTAAAAAATCATTGTTTATGAGACAAATTTTTTTAACATCAAATATTGTGAAACGAGGAAGTATTATTTGTGTGATAATGGATTAGAAACAAAATTCAAAATATATTGTAAGGATTTAAGAATGCACATAGATTCCATCAAAATTTTAAATTTGAAGATTAGAAAATTTCTGGAATTGATTTTAGGGACAATTGCAAAAATCCATTACTGAATATCCTCTTAAAATATTTTATCGGATATTTTCATGTTTTTTTTATTATCCTCTTAAAAAATTTATTGAATATTTTCATGTTTTTTTTAACGCTCCAATTTTATTATTATTGTATTACAAATTATGAGAATTGTTACATCGACGATTCTACAACTGACAAGTCTTTTTTTTTATCTACGCCAGATGATTCTACTTTGCTCTGCACTGAAGATCTCATGTAACCTAGCCTCGTCGCATCATCTGGGATTTGAATCCCAGACTTTTTGGTGTAAAAACTTTAAACCCTTGACCATTGGGGTAAAAAGTTTCCACAAATATATTTATGTGTTAGGTAAATGTTCTTTTTTTTTTAACTTATATCAAACCGGTTATAAACTCTCCTAACCCCAGTGTAACCAAAATTAACCACCCCAACCTAGAAAAAATCGATTTTAAAACTCCACTACTTCATCTCTTTTATATTGAAAAAAAAAATTAAAAGAATTTGAGGTAAATTCAAAAAAATTATTCCAACAGAAAACACGTTGAATAAACTAATAAACAGTTGCACTATTAGAGAGGGGCGTTTGGGTACCCGTTCGGATTCGGTTCGACTAATTCAGATTTTTAGATTTAGAGATATAGGATCCATTTGGGTATTAAAAAAATTCGAGTGGGTTCGGGTCGGGTTCGAAGATAAGTTTGAGCCCGCTAATACTTGAAATGTGTTCACATATAATTTCGGATATCCGTTCGGTTTTCGGTTGGGTTCAGGTTTTTCGGTATCATGTGTAAAGGATCCGTTCATATATTTTTAGAGAATCGGTGGGTTCGGATCGGGTTTGGTTCGATTTTTTTGTTTCAAATTTTTTTCTCAACCCCTAGTTGCACTTGCACTCATCGTACAAGTTCAACCGAGTCTCGGTTACAAAAAAATCATATTAGAAGTTGGAGAAAATTAAGTTGCTACAATTGAAAACCTTTAAGAGTTTTCGTTTAACCTAGCCGCCGCCGACCACATCTCCTCGCTTTTTGCTCGATTGACCGGTGATGGGTGGCTTTCACAACACCGTAGTCGGTTCATAGTCCCTTTCTTGTTTTCTCTTTTCTTGTCTACTGTTTTTGGATTATTTATGAGTTGGCCTTGGTTAGCTTAGGGAAGCCTCTGTCAGTTATCGATATCGTTATGCTTTCGGTTCATCAGATTTTTGCTCTGTGTCGGTTTGGAGGCGTCGGATCTGTCCAGGGTCGTCGACTTTGTAGTCTAGAGCAACTCTTTCCTCTCGTCCTTACACATCTCTGTTTGGATCTAAAATTCTCGATGGTCCTGTTGAGGCTCGTCGGGTTTGAGACTTAGAGTTGGGCTTCTCTTAAGGTTTTCTATCTCCTCGACTCACATATTCTCTAGTTGCTTCATAGATCGACTAGTGTTAGTTTCTAATGTCCCTGGTTTTTGGTCTTCGTTCTTTTTCCTCTCTGGTAAGTTGATGTGTCTATGCCTCCGTGTGGCTCATGTCCGTGTTTGAGGTGGTGTTTTGGGGCTATCTGTTTTAAGCGTGACTCTTTCTTGTTGAAGAAGGTGCTTGTGAGAGTCGAAACTAGCACAATTAGATTTGTAAGGGTTTCGAGAGGAGGCAGAGATATCATCATCGGGCCGGGAGCCCTCTGGTCTTCGTCGCCATCATCTCCAGTGGCCAATGCCATCGCGGTCGCTTGACAAAGACATCGGGTTGTGACACTGGCTTGGCGAGAGACGTCGCAGACAACATAGGCGACAGAGACGACATCGCTGGCCTTGCGATATCTCCGGCGCTGAGACATTGCTGCCATTGTGACTTCCCTGGCACAACGAGTGTGGAGACGACTCAGATAGCTTCCTTCTTGCATGGGAAGACTCAGGGATTGAGAGTTGCTTCTCATCTCATTGTTAGGAAATGACTTAGGAGAACCGCATAGTATCTTATATGTTAACGCCATTCCGCGTCTATGAGCTACGTTTGCATAACTTTTGACTCCAATGTCAAGTGAGTGAAATCCGACCCTAACAGTTAGCCCCCCAGCTCGGTAGTGTTAGTGATAACAGTACCGAGTTTGAGACTATTGAATATCGACGTTGTCATTCAAAGTTATGATGTTACTGCTAGCGTGATGTTGTTGGCTCAGGCCGTTAGTGTGCGTTGACTCTTTAAATGCAGCGCTTCGACTGCCGAAGCCGTCATCATTGTAATAAAAGACAACAGCTATATATTTATTTTGTATTGGAGATTTTAAGACTCTATGTAGTTATTTTAAGACTTCGTGCTCTAATCGCGGATGCCAATGATGTCGTTGGCGATGGAAAAAGATTCCCAAAAATGGTAATGCTATTGAAGAAGCCGGGGCCTGCGAGTAAAAAAAAAAAATTCTTCTTCTCCTCTTTTCTTTTTTTCTTCTTCTTCTTCTCCTCTTTTCTTTTCTTCTTCTCTTCTCTTTCCACCGCCGTCGCGAGGACCCGCCGCCATCGAGGACCCGTCGCCGTCGCTTCCTTGTGACATTTGGTGAGTCTTCTCCTCTTTACACACTTCTCCTAAACCTTCCTAGTTTCCTTTGTGAATTCCACCATTGTAGATCTAGGTTTCCATGAAGAACAAGTTTTGTCTTTGTTGATTACTAGTGGGTGTCCTTGAATCCTTGGTCTTCTTTGATCAACAAGCTTTGATTGTTGATAGAATAGACTTATGTTGTGTAGATTCTTGGATGAAGAACAATCTTTGCCTAGCAATTTGTATCAAACCCTAGATTTTTTATCTTTGTTGGGAATTGATGTAGGTAATTTGGAGGTTTTGGATTGGATGAAATTTTGCTTGGTCGGAGGGGTCGAACCGGATGTCTCACGAGCGACAGGGCGCGACGCCGATGTCTCACGGGCGGCAGAACACGACGCCAATGTCTCGCGAGAGACAGGGCGCGACGCCGATGTCTCACGGGTGATGGGCGAGGACGCCGATGTCTCGCGAGTGGTGGATGAAGACGCCGATGTCTCGCGCTCAGCTGATCGTACAGCCGATGTCTCGCTGGTGATGGGCGAGGCCGCCGACGTCTCGCGAGTGACGGATGATGCCGATGTCTAATGCTCAGCTGAGCATGTCGCCGATGTTTCCAGAGTCTCGGCGAGGTTTGTTGGCGACGATGACCCGAGGATCCGAAGCGAGGAAGTCAATGCTCACATTTTCTAAAAGACGAGGATCCGCTGCTTCCGCCCGGTGGTGCTAATGCATCGTTGTCATTGCCTTCCGCTTCTTCGCTCAACTCACAAGCTTCTAGTGTGGAGAGAGATTATGAGGTTGAACCTGTTGAGGTTGAGCATGTGACAACGACTAAGAAGAAGCGGAAGGCTCTGATTCGACCAGACCCTCCTGGGTCTTCTCTTTCAGACGCGGAGTTGCTGCAACTTCTCCGGGAGAGGCGCGAGATCTCAGAGGAGATCATGTTGATCGCCCCTGGCTCCATTGACAGAGCTGATGCTCCGCCTCCAGAGTACTTCACTCTTTACGAGAACTTTTTCGACCAGTGCTTGCTCTGGTTTTCGGTGCCCGGATGCCTTCTTCGTTTTCTGACGGCGAACAATGTCTCCATTGTTCAGGTTAACCCAAGAGACCTCAGACATCTCATTGGCGTTTATGTGCTGAGCAAAGAACGTGGTGTTGAGATTAGCCCCGAGCACTTGTCCTGCTTGCTTGACTTCAGGACTCGCTGTCGAAAGGAGGAGCTCAAGTACAGTATCACTTCTATGGCAGGACGGAACTCATTGACGGGTTTCCACGCAAGGACGAGCACTTAGAAGACCATTTCTTCTTTGCTGAGATTTCGGAGAAGACCGCTGAAGCTGGTTGCGTCACTCTTGTCAAGGCAAAATGGGAGAGAAGAGGTAACCACCTCTGAGTTTCTTTTCATTTGTTTTTCGTCTGTTTTTCTTAATGCGTGTTTTCTCACATGTTAACTCTTAAATTGTCTTCCGCAGTGAAGCCAGTGTTTCCCGTGATCCGTGATCGACGCCAGCGTCGTTGCTGCAATGCACGGGGCTCTCACCTCTGAGAAGAGTAATTGGCTTGGATCGTTCAGTCGCTCGAGGATCGAGAAGGCGCTTTCCACCCCACTCATCCCGGGAAAGACTTTTGGTTGAGGCGAGAAGAAGTTGTCGTCTCGCCAGAGAGTGGAGATGGTGAAAGCACTGCCGAGACGCTGAGGACTATGGCGCTGACGTCAGCGCCAAGGACTGTGGCGCCGACATCGTCGCGGATGAGAGCTCTGTCCGGTACAGCGCCAAGGACGCTTGCTACGTCGGTCCTGCGTCCTAACTATATCTCTCTCACTCCTGACGAGGTTGCGAGATGGCGTGAGCAGTCTCTGAAGAGAGCTCTTCTCTCCAGTGGCAAGGGAGGAGATGTCCCCGAAGGAGTTCCTTCGAAGAGGCAGAGAGTGGGTACTTCCCCTCCAGCTGCCGCCAAGAGGGCAGCATCAGCGAGCACTGGTGCAGTGGCCCCTGTCAGGACCTCGGCTTCTGGGGCCGTTTTCCCACCAGTTGATGGGTTGCTTCATGGTGAGGCCTACGCGCTGACGAAGTCCAAGGCTTCCGAGGTTCGATTTTGTTTGTCTTTAATGTTTTTCTTATGACTTAGTCTTTCTCGTTTCGATATTACATCTACTTCCTTTACTTCCTTTTATACAGCTTTTTATCCATCTGAACCAACTGGTTGGAGATTATGATAAGGATGTTCGCGCTAGAGAGAGAGAGCTTAGCAAGAGCAGAGAGACCAACGTCGCCCTACATACCAGACTAGACGAGTTTTTTAAGCGGACCAAGGTTCTGGAGAGAAACGTCGTCTCCGTGAAGAGGAGCAAGAGGGAGTTGGAGACTAAGCTGATGGAGATCGAGACTGAGCGTGCCACGGACAATGAGGAGATAGTTTTACGGAAGGGGCAACTGGACTTTCCCACGACAACTAGTATATGCGAATCAACGTCGCCGTTGCTAAGGCGAGAGACAAGATGACCCGCAACTTTGACAGACGAGCCAAAGAGCTCTCCAGGTTACTTGCAAAAATTAACGGGAAGGCCAAGGACGACATGTTGGACCTTGTTGAGATCGACGCAAACATGGAACTTATCGAGCTTCTTCAGCGACCGTCGGTACCAACTCTGGAGGATGAGATTGAGGAGCTGCAACGGCGACAGGCTCTGATTTACGATGCCTGCAATGTGTTTCCGGACCTTGTCGCCAAAGCGAAGAGAATGCTGGAGGCTCCTGATACTTCTGCTGCTGTCACCGACGATGCCGGGGCTGATGACGCTGAAGTGGTCGACGAAGACGGCGAGACGGAAGATGCCGATGAGGTCGACGAGTGACCCTTTCCTTTCAAACTTAGTTTATTTTATGTTTCTTGCTTATGACTTTTGTTGGACGTTTGGATGTTGTTAGCCATGATTTCTGGTACTTGCCGATGGTTTGTATTTATTCCATGATTATATTTACCTTGCATTGTAGCGAGTGCGGGATGATAATGAAAGTGGCTTTTGTTCCTTGTCTTTCCTATGAGCCAAGCTCGCTTTGTCTTTTGATAGGTCACAAGGACTTTTAGGAGTAAGAGTACTCGCTGTTGATTAAGTCTTAAAATGAAAACGTAAGTTGGTTGTAGCGTGATTGCAAAGTAGTGAAGTCGATGACGCATCCATGCTCTGCTTCTACCAACGTTGTTGTTGGGTTTTTAGAATGGTGCTACCCTCTGAACACGTCTGTCCGAGAGCGAACACACCTTTAGTCTTTACCATTGTGTTGTTGGGTTTTCAGAATAATTATTCTATTTACAGACCGTCTAACCATTGGCAGCTGCTTTGTACCAACGATATTGTTGGATTTTTGAATGATCAGTTGGGTTTGTTTGCCCAATACTGAACATTAGTACTTATATAGCGGGCTATGGATCCGATGATGGATGTCCTTGTGTTCGATTTTTCACATCGTCGCTGTGGCCAGCAGCAACGGTTGCGAAACCAACTTGTTGGCGTCAGCTTTGAACAGCCCGTAGAGGATGTAGCTGACGAAGTCAGTGAAACTTGTGTCAAGTGCCTGACAGTTCTAGCAAAGAAGTTGTCAATGATGGGAGTATATGTACCCCACTCTCCCCCCTCCTTTTTGTTCGGAGGGGGGAAACTGAACTCGTCCGAAGACAAGCTGCCTACGTACCCTTTTCAGGGATCAAGTCACCCCGCAGTTCGTTGCGAAAACCTGTAGAGAAGACTAGTGATAGTACTTCTTCAACTGCTTCGCGTTCCAGGAATGGAGGATTGGTGTGCCCGTCATGGTGGTGAGTTCGTAGACACCTAGGAAGACAATGGCGGTGATTTTAAAAGGCCCTTCCCAGTTAACTCCGAGCTTGCCTGCGTTGCGCTCTACTGTGTTCTGGAAGACTTCTCGCAAGACTAAGTCGCCCTCGCGGAACCGTCTTTCCCGGACCTTGGAGTTGTAGTATCTCAAGGCTGCGCTTTGATAGTTGGTTATCCAGATGAGTGCTTGATCGCGCCTTTCGTTAATGAAGTACAACTCGTCTAGGAGCAGTGAGTGATTAAGCTCCTCATTTCCCGGTAGGAGATGGCATCATACTCCGGGAGAACGGATCTCCGAAGGGATGACATATTCGGTGCTATAGACAAGGGCAAATGGAGTCTCGCCCGTTGCTCGGCGTGGAGTGGTGCGGTGGGACCACAATACGCCTTCTAGCTCGTCGGCCCAACGACCTTTCTTTTCATCCAAGCGTTTCTTAAGACCGTCGAGAATTGTCTTGTTGGTTGTTTCCGCCTGTCCATTGCCTTGAGGGTAGCGGGGCGTAAACTTGCTTTGTCGAATTTTCCACTTCGCACAAAAGGTCTCGAACCGGTTGGAGACGAACTGAGTGCACTTGTCTGTAACAATTTCGTAAGGTATCCCATGACGACATATGATATTTCGCCAGACGAAACTCTCAACTTGGGCCTCCTTGAGACTGGCATAAGCTTTAACTTCCACACACTTGGAAAATTAGTCCGTCAGAACAAGTAAAAAGCGCTTCTGTTTGGAGGGGTGCAATGGTCCGACGATATCCATGGCCCATCTCATGAATGGATAGGGAGATGTGACAGACGAGAGCATCTCGGTTGGCTGATGAATCTTTGGAACATGTCGCTGACACTTCTCGCACTTGGCTGAGAACTTCACGAAGTCGGTTACAATCGTAGGCCAGAAGTGACCATGTCGCTTGATCTTAATTGCCAATGCTTTACCGCCCAAATGATTGCCGTAAAACCCGCTGTGAACTTCTTCCATGATCCATCTGGCTTCTTCTCCTTCCACGCATGTGAGCAGCGGGACGGAGAATCCCCATCGGAGGACGTTACCGTCCAGTAGGACATACATAGCAGCTTGCTTCTGCAACTTAGGAGTTGCCCATTTGTTACTTGGCAATTTCCCATTGGCGATGTATTCACGGATCCGGTCCATCCGTTTCTTGTTGCAGCCATACTCGACCTCTAGAACATCTTCATACATCTGGACAGGAATATCCGGGATTCCGGGATCAACTGGGAAGCTTCCTGGTAGAATTGTTTCGCGCTGGCTGGAGCCGCCGATAGCGAAAACATCATCGGGGGAGACGTTGGTGGCAGGGACATCGGTGATGGAGACTCAGGGTTCTATTGTCGCTGGCAAGTGCTCAGGTACTGTATCCTCAGTAGCGTCGTCCATGTCGACGTCTCCGTTACCTGTTACGGGTGATTCTGCGATGGCGCGTGCCCGTTTGGCGATTTCAGATCGCGTAGAGATAGCGAGTGTCGCATCTTGTTGGATGCTAGGGAATTTGATAAACTCGACGGGGATAACCCGCCGTAAGGTTGGATCTGTTGGGGGAGTCGACGCGGAGGCAAGATTGGCCAATGCATTGGCGTCGATGTTTTCACCTCGGGGAATCCGTGTAATCGTGTACTCCTTGAATGTTGTAGCAAGATCCTTCACTATCTTCAAATAAGCTTCCATACGCTCGTCTTTCGTCGCATACTCACCGCTGAACTGGCTAGTCATCAGCTGTGAATTATAAAATGCACGGATGTGCTCGATGCGAAGTCCTTCAGCGAGTCGCATGTCAGGGATGACTGCCTCATATTCCGCTTCATTATTAGAAGCTTTGAAGCCTAGACGAAAAGACTGTTCAAGGATCTCGCCTGTTGGTGAGGCTAAGCGTATGCCTACTCCAGACCCGTTTTTGGAAGAGGAACTGTCGACGTGTAGCTCCAACATCCTGGGCTGTACGTCCTCCGGGGTTCTTTCCTCTGGGAGTTCGATGAGGAAGTTTGCCAGTACTTGTGATTTGTTGCATGTTCGCCCTCTTTACTCGATGTCCTACTCGCTAAGCTCTATGGCCCACTTAGGCAACCTGCCAGATTAACTTGGGCTGTGTAAAACTGAACGCAGTGGAAAAGTGCTAAGGATAACAATTGAGTGAGACTGAAAGTAAGGCCTTAGCTTTCGCGACGCCACGATAACGGATAGTGCTAGCTTCTCCAGCTGGGGATATCTTGTCTCGGCATCAGTAAGAGTCTTGATGACGTAAAAGATGGGCTTCTGTTCGCTTCGTTCTTCGCGGACGAGCACGGCGCTGACAGCTGTGTCAGAGACAGTGATGTAGACGAAGAGAGGTTCTCCAGTCACTGGTTTAGCGAGGATGGGCAGTGTCGCCAGATACCCCTTGAGCTGTTGGAAAGCGTCTTCACACTTCTCCGTCCACTCGAACTGTTTGTTTCCCTGCAACATGTTATAGAAAGGGAAGCACTTATCAGTGGAACGTGAGATGAATCGATTGAGTGCAGCCACTCTCCCAGTCAACCATTGTACTTTGCGCTTATTCCTTAGCGACGCCAACTGAATAAGCGGGTCGATCTGTTTAGGATTAGCTTCAATTCCCCGATGGGTAACTAGATACCCAAGGAATTCTCCTGAAGTCACCGCGAACCTACACTTAGTTGGATTCAGCTACATGTTATGGAGATTAAGCTGGCTGAAGCACTCTTCAAGGTGAGAGATGTGGTCCTTCTCATCCAGGAACTTCACTAACAAATCATCTGATATGTTGCACCAGCGTTCTTCAGGCCGAAGGGCATCACCTTGTAGCAGTAGATTCCGTGGTCTGTGATAAATGCCGTCTGGTTGTAGCCGGAGAAGGCATCCATGAAGGTCAACAGCTTGTTCCCCACCGTTGCTTCTACCAGGCGATCGATGTGTGGTAAAGGAAGCTGTCTTTGGGCAAGCCTTGTTCAAATTTGTGAAGTCCACGCAAACGCGCCACTTTCCATTTTTCTTCTTTACCACGACATGGTTAGCGAGCCAGTCGGGATATTTGACTTCGGAGATCGATCCAACTCGTAGAAGTCTTTCGACTTCGTCGTTCACGGCCTTTGCCTGCTCAGGACCCAACTTCCTCCTCTTCTGCTTCACAGGTTTGAATGTTGGATCAACATAGAGTTCATGGCTAACGATGTTGATATCAATCCCATGCATGTCTTATGCGGTCCAGGCAAAGGTATTGACGTTCTTCTGGAGACAACGTGCCAAGTCCTTCTTGAGCTCTTCATCAAGTGTAGCACCGATTTTGACACATCTATCTGGGTGTTGATTGTCGAAAACTACAGGCTCGCAGGTAGCTCGCTCTTCATCTACGCGACCATCCGTGAGCTGTAACCACTATAAGAGGTCGGTCAGGTCTTTGATTTGCGCTGGGCTGGTTCTGGCTCTCTTCCGTGATCCTTGAGGTGTGACGTCGTCGTCCGTGCCTTCGATATTGCGGAGCTTATGCTCGGCTAAGAAGCACATGCGAGAATCCTTCTGGTTCTCCCATATTGTTTTACACCGATACTTGTTGGAAACTTAAGGCATAGGTGATACGTTGAGGGCACAGCTCGCATCCGATTGAGCCAGAGAGTTCCCATGATCATGTTGTAGATCGTGGGGTGGTCGGATACTGTGAAGTCAACTATCTTCTTAACATTACAAGGTTGGACAGGTAGGTGCACCGTTCCCATCGTCATCGATGTTTCGCCAGAGAAGCCTGTTACGGGCTTGGGCTATCCTCTGATCGTAGACAAGTCAATCTTCATTCGCTCCAGCGTGTCCTTGAAGATGACATCCACTGAGCTTCCGGTATCAATGAGAACGCGGGCAACATTTAAAGTCGTAGACAGTCACGTTAATCACCAAAGGGTCGTTTTGTGGATGGTCAAGGCCTTCACCATCTCGTTCGTCGAAGGTAATAGGATCGCTGAAAAGTTTAGACTTCGCGGACGTGGATATGTTAGCACATACCTAGGCGCATCGCTGGTAGGCTTCGATTGCAGGGACGTTGTCAACACAATATTGTGATCGCCCCCATTATCACGTAGATGGTATCACGCAGGTTCCCGCTTCCTGAATTGTCATCGCGGCGTTGGTGCATGGGGTTCTTCGCTTGCAGTTTGGTATTAGCAGGAGCTTGCACCTCCTCTGGCTTGAAGTTAGACAGGCTGACGTCGCCCTTCAGAGTACCACCAGTCAGCTTCGCTATCAGCTGCTGTCCTAGTTCGCGGCACTTTGCAGTCGAATGTCCGCTCGTCTTGTGGAACTCGCTGTACAGTTTTTCGTTGTACTCCTTATGGTCCCTAGTCTAGGTGTAGTTTCCTCTGCCTTGACCTCGGCCATAACCTGATGACTCCACTTGGAAATTATGAGCTCCTGTGGCTCCCTATTCATGCTGGATGAAGTTACGATTGCCTTTCTTTGTCGTAACTGGGTTCGCAGCGTGAGTGGGTGATGAAAGAACTTTTCCCGGTTTCAAAAAGATTAAAACCTAGGTTCACTAAATCGAAGTAGAAATAGTTCAGGTTCGTTAAGGGACCAGCAATACTCTCTAATCCTATGGATTACCAATTTCAGCTAAGCGATCAAAAAGAGTTTAAAGTGTCACGATTTATCAAAGCAAATAAAAGTAAATTTCGGTTGTAAACAATTAAAGAAAAGCGTTAGATCAAGGGATAATTCTCAGGGATTCGAATATCAGGAACCAAGCAATTATTCAGGTATGCGATTACGACCAAGTCTCAAACTCAACCATAAATATAAGGAGATCCACTTTCGTGGCATCTACAACTTTAACAATCAATCTAACACCCTAACTGTCGTTGAGGTTATAAAGATTATCAAGCATTAATCGATTAGGGTTGATGTGTTCACGAGTTGCCCTAACTTCAACTTTCGTTGGCTAAGGATCAAATCGCCCACCTAAGTCAATTCCAGCAATTTACAAACTTTTGATAAGTAAATTCAACCTAAGATCAAAGGCTAGGTGATCAATCTAACCTAGGCAATATGATTGACAATAGGTGGAGACTATCAAATGATTTATTTAAAACCTATCTATACTTAGTTCATGAATCAAATCCCATCGAAAACCCTTAACCTAACAAGTGGATTACTCGCCCATAATCAAACAAACAACAGCAGCAAGAGACATGATAAACTGCATAAAATCGATATATAAAAGAGTAGGGTTTAAGAAAACTTCGATAAGTATTGAAGACAAATCTCCAAGCTTACAAAACTCCCTCAAAACAAGTGTATATCTCTCTCTCTCTCTCTCTCTCGTTCTCTTGTATCTCTGCTGCTGTCCTCTGCGTGTTATGTGTGGCGTGATCTCAATCTCCAAGAATGAGTATCGAATCTCTCTCTCACTTTCGATCTCTCTCCTTTTCGATCTTGGTGGCGATGTGTGTCTCCGTGTGTCCCTTTTTTTTGGCTGCGTGAATTGCCTTTTCATAGGCCTTGGCGACTGCCCTAAAACCTAGGGTTTTAAAAAATAGGTTTAAATGAAGTTTCCATAATCAGATCTGCTGGAAGCGGGTGCTCTCTCTTCTGCACTGGGTGCTCCCTTTCTCCAGAATTTCTCAAAAAGGGTCCAACTTCATTCCTTTCTAGCCAAATCCAATTGCAAGCCCCAGTCATTGCTTCCAGCCACTTTTGTACCTAGAATGACTCGATAGAGAGTGAAAGACTCGATAAAAGCCTACAAAACAAGGGTTAGAATGCCCCAAAAACGCATTATATCAATTCCCCCAGACTTAGATCTTTGTTTGTCCTCAAACAAATTGAAGACCAAGTGAAGGAGAAAGGTTTGAAAACGTAGGAACTCTTTTATCCTCAGTGAACCGAGTTTAAAACCTTTCAATCTGCAGACCACATAATCCAAATTACGAATAACAAAGCTTTACCAAAACATCCTCAACACATTTCTCAACCAAGTTCCATTTCCCAAACACAAACTCAACGCATTAAAGTTGCATGAGGATCTCGCTAAAGGCACCATTTAAGGTAGACGACGCTAAGGGTTTAAGGCCATTTAGAGGTGGAGTTCAAAGTGTTTAAAGTGTTTAACCCGATGTTTCGTAGTGGATGCAGGATATAGCACAAAATTGTAAGAGAGAACGGGTACGTTGATATCCACATTCTCTAAACCACTCTTTCTTCTCTAAATCTTTCCAACCAACTCATGTTGTCATCGTCCACCTTGGGTATACTCGCTGTGCAGAGAGACATTTTACATATTTACCACTCTTCATCATCTGATTTGATTTATTTATTTATTTTTAAGATAGATGATGATGAAGAGGGTTTTATTACAAATGTATGTCTTTTCAAGCACGAAAAAGAATTAGAGTTACTGTACATACCCAAGTGAAGCTCATCATTATCGTTCCTCTTTCGTGGATTTTTGTTCCACCTCGTTGTAAAACCATCTTCTGAAAATAGGAGCAGGTGCTCCTTCTGGGAATCAGTGCTCTCGTTCTTCAGAAAGAGTGATTTAAAGGCAATGTCGACCCAATTCTCTCCGGCCCTTTTGCGCATATGCTGCACATATGACAAAGAAGTAACAAGAATGCAAGGGGCTTGAAAAAAGGTAAGGGTTAAGGAGGGTACTAACTAAAAATGAGCTAGCTACTCAGGAACAACAAGAGTGATAAAAAGAATAAGGAGTTCTGAATATGATTCGTTTCCCTAATCTAGTGCCAATAGCGAGATAAAATTTTGGTCAATATGAAACCTGGAAGATGGTGTATCGAAGTGTTCCAGCTGTTCCTTGTACTCATGCTCTGAAGAAATGGTCACTAGAGAGAAAGTTAAACACAAATAGTCCAAACATCATCATAAGATAAGGTCCTAATTCCCTACAAATTTTTGACTCAATAAAACAAATGAAAAGAAAGACTCAAAATAGGACATAAGAAAATAGAAAAACATCCAAAATAAACGAGATTAGTAGCAACTCCCCCCAGACTTACTTCACACCGTCTCGATGTGAGAATAAGAAAAGAGAGAGTGAAAAGAAAAGTAAGAATGAAAAGCAGAAAGTAAAAATGTTCATGGAAATACTTACCTCTCGGTGGCCTAAATCTGAATTTTGAAATTTTACCCTGGAGAGCAGGTGCTCTTTCTGGGGAGCAGGTGCTCTATGTTAGGGAGCAGGTGCTCCCTCTGAGAATCGGATCGACCTGCTGAATCGATCTTGAGGTTGACCGCTGGATTGGCTCATGATCTCATCTTCATGGATCGATCGATCCACCCGAAGAGATCGATCGATCTGGCTTGGGTGCTCTCCTGGGGAGCAGGTGCTAATTCTAGGTTTTTGAACTTGGCAGCGGATCGATGTGCAGATCGATCCTGAGATTGACCGATGGTCTTCGTGTTGAATTCCTCATTCCGGATCGATCGATCTAGCCGAGGGGATCGATCGATTCTCCCTGAATATTCCACAACAATTTTTTTTTTTTTTCAAAACCTGAAAACTCAAAACTAAAATTCAAAGTTAGTAACAAAAGAAATCAAATTGAAAAAGGTCAGAAAACGTACCGGTGGGTTGCCTCCCACCAAGCGCTTGGTTAAAGTCATTAGCTTGACTTGGATCTCATAAATCAGTCAGGATGAGAGGCGTGAGAACTTTCTCCAAAACAAGCTCTCCAATCGGTAATCTTCATCTTCAGAACCTTGCTCAACATAGCTTTCACAGCTTCTTCACCTTTCTCTTTCAGCTCAGATGTGAGAATAGCTCTAACTTTGGAGAAAGGTTTCGAAATCCCTTTGGACTTTACCTTGTACTCAATCGTGTCACCAACACGTCTCTGAGGTTCTAAAACCATATGAGAAGCGCTCTTGATTCTTTGGCTCGTCACCTTCTCCTTTACCCTACTCTTTTGACTAGTCTTCTTTGTTCTGATAAGAGGGTCTCCATCTAGGACTTCCTTGACCTCATTCTTATCATTGAAATCTCTCTTTGTCACCATTTGCAGCTTATCTCCATTGATAACGGTAACACAAGATGCAAGTTTGGCTGCTTCATTAGTGGGTATAGCTTTGTAGAAGACCTGCTTGTCAATATTAGAGAATGAGACTTTTCTATTAGGCAAATCTACAACTGCACCCACTGTCGCCAGAAACGGTCTTCCAAGAATCAAAGGTATACCAGGATCTTCGCTCATCTCCACCACCTGAAAGTCAGTAGGAACAAGACAATTTCCAACTTGAACATGTAAATCATGAATAGTACCTTGTGGAACCTTGGTGGAAGAGTATGCAAACTTAAGAGATATATTAGCAGCTCTCATCGTAGTAATCCCAAGCTTTTCTGCAATAGCCTTGGACACGAGATTGATAGAAGACCCAGAATCGCAGAGAGATTCTTTAAATTCAACTCCTGCAATGGAGCATGGAACAACAAACATCCCAGGGTCTTCTAGCTTTGGCAACTGCTTCATTGGAGATGATGTATTCCTTGCTTTAGCAAAGA